>CM053266.1:54505339-55102839 GCA_028583415.1 Protea cynaroides | reverse complement strand
GCCACCACCCTCCATCACCACCGCCCACCCACCGCCACCCTTCACCACCACCTCCCACCCACCACCACCGTCACCAACCATCACCACTCACCACTAGTGCCACCATCCGCCACCTCCCACCATTATTCTGGAGTCCATGACTAAATTAGGTTAACAAACACGTTTATACTCCCTCGTACTCTTGAATCCTTTTGAAGTTGGAGTAGAAATTTAAACCAGAAGTAAGAATCTCAGAGTTGAAGTTTTATCAAACAGCCAATAAAAAGAAGGGATCAATGACCAAAAAAAAAAAAGAGGGGCGGAAATCGGGGAAGGAGAGGAAATCAGGGGAGAGAGAGAAGAGCAGAGAGGGGCGATGAGGGAGAGATTTGCAGGGGAAGAGGGAAGGACGACACCTCAACCCTCCTCCCCGAAATCTCTCCCCCAAAGCCGTCGGTCTCCCGGCCTCAACCCCCTCCATCGACACCTCATCAGTGGAGGTTGCCCAGAACGGGTATAAGAAGAGCCGATCCAAGGGAAAGAAAGAGGAGAAGAGAGAAGAAAGGAGCAGAAGAAAAAGAGAGAGGAAGAAGAAGCAGCGGCGAGCGGCTAGGAAAAAATCGAAGAAGGAAGAGAGAGAAAGAAGAGAGGAGGAGGAAGAAAGAGAGAGAGAGAGAGAGAGAGAGAGGAAGAGAGAGGAGAGGCGGGAGGAAAAAAGGGGAGAGGAAGAAGAAGAAAGCGGCAGCAAAGCCGCCGCCGCTGTCGGAGAGGAAGAAGGAGCAACAGCTCTGCTGCTGGTCCAAGGAGTGAAGAAAAAAAAAAGGCAGAAGAGGAAGAAGAAGAAAGCGGCAGCAAAGCCGCCGCCGTCGAAGAAGAAGAAGGAGCAGCAGAGTAGCAGCTCCGCTGCTAGTTCAAGGAGCGAAAAAAAAAAGCAAGCAGAAGAGGAAGAAGAAGAAAGCGGCAGTAGAGCCGCCGCCGTCGGAGAGGAAGAAGGAGCAGCAGCTCTGCTGCTGGTCCAAGGATTGAAGAAAAAAAAAAAAAAAGAGGCAGAAGAGGAAGAAGAAGAAAGCGGCAGCAGAGCCGCCACCGTCGAAGAGGAAGAAGCTGCTCTGCTGCTGGTTCAAGGAGTGGAAAAAAAAAAAAAGGCAAGCAGAAGAGGAAGAAGTGAGAGAGAGATCAGAAAGAGAAAAGAGAACCGAAGGGCAAGAAGAAGCAGGAGGGAAAAGAAGAACGGAAGACCACATTGATAGCACCTGCAATTCTTTTCATCGGCTCACAGAGACCATTCCGCGACCATCGACAAACCTTCAATCACCTCGCGACATACTACGAGGACCATCGTTGACAACCCGACGACCCTCGCGATGCTTGCGATGACCTCGGCAATACTTCATCACACATATTAGCCGGAACGAACAAGGTCGGCCTTCCTTTTCTTTTCTTTCCCTCGGTTTGAATGGCAACATGTAATGCATGCATTATATTGTTATTGTTTTTATTCTTTGATATCGATGCATGCATTACATTTGTTTGATATCATGTATGTTGTATGATATTGTGTTGTATATTATTCTTTTTATCTTGTAGGCATATTATACGATAATACTTGTGAATATGGTGTTAAATCTAATAACCATTGATTTTGGTTAGATCTGATCTCATTGATTTGGAAAATCTGTTTTGATCTATTTTTGATGGTAAGTATGTCCCAATTGATCTAGAAGTTTTATGGAATTGATCTGATGGTGGAAATTGAATGGAATGGATCCGATTGTGGAAGTTGGAATAGAATTGATCCGATATGCTTGGAAATTTTATGTGATGAGGATTGGTCCGACCATATAATGGGAAATTTAATGTGATCGATCCAACCATATGATGAGAATTTTAATATGATTGGTCCGACCATGTGATCGAAATTTTAATGTGGATTGATCCAACCACATGATCTGAATTTTATGAGATTTGATCATGACCACATAATTGAGATTTTAATGAGTTGATCTTAACCATTGATTTGAAATTTTTATGTGATTAAAGTACATCCATTGATCATAAATTTTTAATGTGAATTTTAATATGGTCATTAGATGTGATTTAAGTAATCTGAACCGTTAGATTGTCTTTGCGAGTGACTTTAATCAATATGAGCAGTAGATTATCATGATAAGCGATCTAAACCGTTAGAATATCTTTGGGAGTGATTTAAATGATTCTGAACTGTTAGATTATCATTTTGAATTATCTGAATCATTGGATGTTCACCATAAGTGTCTTAGATGAATCTGGACCATTGGATCTTCATCATGGATGCTTAAAAATGAATTTGAATCGTTGGATTGTCTTTCTGAGTATTTTTAAAAAAATCTAGTCCAGTTTATGGTGGTTTAAATATTAAGATCAAACCTGATTTGGGTTAAACCATGTTTATTTTAATGACCAAGTCTGATTTGTGTGGGAGTGGATTGGTTTGGTTCATTTTGATTTGGCTTTATGGACCTGGTTTAGGTATAGCATGATTTAGGTTTTTGCTTGACCTGAGTTAGGTTTGGTTCATCTCAGTCCGGTTCAATGTTGGTTCTGGTTTGGCTTAGTGTTGTGCTTATGTCTTCTTTTATCTTTTTATCTCATTTCCTTTCTTAGGGTCAATCTATCTCAGGTAGGGTATGTAGGTCATTTCATTGTACATAATACATGCTGTTTTTTATTTATTTTTGCTTCATATATCCTGGTTCTCATTATGGTTTCCTGTTTTACACATTTGATGGTCCTGTTGTTTTGACATCACATGTATATAGTTGCTTTTTATTTTTTGATTTTTTATCACATGTTCTATTTAATTTTCATCACATGTCTATATGCTTATATATTTGTATGATTTAATTTGAAGGCATCGTCCATACCCCCAAGTGATCTGTGACATCCAATTTTTGATAGATGCATATTAGGATACATCTGTCCCGCAATGTGATTGGCTAGGGGAATCCAAAGAGTCCGACCCCTTGTGGGCTCATTTAGAATGAGCCCACCCAACCCTAGGATTGGATCCAAGAGTGTGGGAAACCGTTTTATCAAATGCATAGTAATGAAAAATATACGATTGGGTAGACGTATGCATAGGATGGGTGGTCCGACAGACGGTTCACCTGGGCATCCCGTATGTGGGGTGTGAGTGAGATTTAGTGTACCCCGTGTGTGGGGAGCAGAGGCATTTGGCCTTTCCTAAGTGTTGCCACGCGTGTCTATGGCTCGTCAGTCCATGGGAACTACGCTTGACCTGATTCTGGAGAGACAGAGGTCTCGAGGGATACATAGACTGCGGGGGAGTTTGGTCGCTCCACGCTCGATCAAATTGAGGTAAGTTCCATGTATTATGGGATTACCTCACCGAGGAGACTTTCTTGTGATAGGGAGTACCTCAACACTGAGATGGGTCCCACTGTTGTGGGGACATCTCTTCTCATTGGATGTGTTCCATGATTATGGGAGCATCCATCGTTTGGGATGCGTTCCAACGTTTTGGGAGCCTCCATTCTCTTGCACACACTTGATACGTACACTCCCGCCCGAACTACGTTTGGCCTGATTCTCACCGCACAGGGATACGCAGGCGGCCTGGGATTTTTCCAAACCTCGGTCATATGTTATATATAATTTTTTATTTTCTTTTGATGTATGATTAAGCTATTCTTTGAATTCTTTGATTCATTTTGTAATTATTTTCTTGTTTAATTTGTTTAATTTCAGCTTATGCCATGCCTAGTTAGCAACGAATTAGAAATTAACTTAGGATTCCCCCTTCTACCTTGTAATGTATTTAGATAGACCCAAGCATTCATAAACTGTAGGAAAGGATAGGATTTAGGGAAACCGGTTCAACCGGACGAGTTGGGTGCCTAACACCTTCCCAATTCGTAATTTGGCACTTACCCGCCTTTGGTGAGACAAGATAGTCATTCCATTTACGCGAGTCAATAGTGTTCCTCCATTGAGGGACATCATTTATAGGTCCTAGACCTTATCTAGGTGGCGACTCCAGTCTTCTTACCCTCCACTAGCATGAGTGGATGGGATCTGAAGGTGAGAACTTTCCAGATCCCAGTTTGAGTGTAATGAGGGTAGACAACTTTAACTACACGAAAACTCAATTTTTAAAAATGAGGATAACAATTAAATTAAATTTTCAAAAGAATGATTTTTCCCATGTCCTCACAGTGGCGACTCCGGTGGGGAACATTCATGCCAGACTCCTGATTTTAAATCCCTATCCCTGTCTCTTTATGCATAAACTTATATCTTGGGGTTTTAGGTTGTAGTTAAGTGTAGAAGTAGCGAACACCCTTGCTTGTAGTCTTGATTGTTTAGGTGCATTGTATACATTGTTGATTATTTTATGATACAGTGATATCATGGTTCTCGAGATATTGGTTACTATTGTTACAGACCTCGTAGTTAGCTGAAACGGGCTCCAGTGTATATTGGATGATCTGTCAGGCGAAACCACAATCTTGGTCTGTACCTGTGGCTATGCGGGTATATAAAGGGATGTAGGTGTCTTTGACTCATCGTGTATACGGTGATAGGCATTCTTATCCCTGTCAAGGTAGTCTTGTCGTGTTCCATTATCACATTATTGACACTTGTATGCTTGATTCATCCTTGAACACCTAAGTGTTGTCTTTACCCAGTTTCACATCGCTTAACGTGGGTGGTCACTGATAAAGCCATCACTCATTTGTTCAAGATTGAATCAAAATTCTTTGATATCTTGTGCGCGTCCTCTCAAGCGGTTAATCCCTCCTAAATCCAATGATCCCGATTATGTTCATTTGGTTGGAGTTTCAGCCGGAGGTATAGTCTGTTTCACAGATACCCTCTTGCTGAAAACCAACCAAAGAATCAATCTGAATCACCGAAATTGGCGAGGATTAACCTAATGGAGTTCTTGCACAGGATCTAACTTTGTTTGGTTGAGTCAGTATGATTGTACATATGTATTTGTTCATGGTCTCAACCCTATTTGTTCAATGTATTTTATCTTGTTTTAAATTTAATTTTTTTCAGAATCTCCTGAGTGTCTCCCTCATTATCTACCGTCTGGGTAAGAGACCTTGTCTCTTGGAAATTGCCTAGGGCTCCTCTCTTAGAGTCTACCTAGCCATTGATCTTGGCTCTTAAAGATTAAATAGAAATTATGGGAAAGAGCAAGAGTTAGTGTCGAGTACTATTGAGGATATGATTCCTAGGTTAGAACATGTTTTCTATGTCCTAGTGAGGCCTATCCATCAAAGCATCCATGTCTGGGCAGCAACAACTACCCATGCCCTGAGAGAGTATGTGAGAGAGTTGGCAAGGTACCATCCCCCTAGGCTGTTTCCACCTAGCCTTGTTTCATCATCTTCAATTCATATTATGATCCATCATGAAGGTGTGAAATATTTTGGTTATTATATGTCTGCTGCAGGCAAAGAGCATAATGTTAGGAATCTTGTATGCCTGTCATTCTTTGTTTTTGTCAAGATAGAGACCCATCTTTTTCGTTCCTTGTCTCTACTAGGTAGAGTTTGTATTCTTGTAATTACTCGTCTCTACTAGTTAGTTTTATTGGTTTTTCATTCCTGTCTCTACTAGTTAGGGTCCTTGTATGTTTATCATTTTTTGTCTCTACCAGTGAAGGACCGATTGTTGTCATTCTTTGTCTCCACTAGATAGAGCCTAATTCATTTTGGTCACTCGTTGTTTTTATTTATTAGGGTTTGAACTTTTGGTAATTTTTCTCTCTAGTTAGGGCTTATTTTGTGATTCTTTGTCCTTACTAGGTGGAGTTTGTATTTCCTGTAATTATTTGTCTCCACTAGTCCGGGCTTTGGCAGGTTTGTCATTCTTTGTCTCTACTAGGTAGGGTGCAATTGATTTGTGTGATTCTTTGTCTCTTTAGCTAGAGGTTGTATCTTCTGTGATTATTTGTTTCTACTAGGTTAGAGCTTGTATTTTTGTGATTCTTTGTCTCTCTAGCTAGAGGCTGTATCTTCTGTGGTTATTTGTTTCTACTAGGTTAGAGCTTGTATTTTTGGGATTTTGTCTCTCTAGTTAAAGGCTATATTTTCTGTGATTATTTGTCTCTTTTAAGTTGGAGCTTGTATTTTTATGACTCTTTGTCTTAGCTAGAGTCTGTATCTTCTATAGTCGTTTGTCTCTATAAAGATTTTTTATTTTCTATGATTCTTTGTCTCTAATTGTTAGAGCTTGATGTATCGTTGTCACCCTCTGTCTCTATCAGTAGAGCCTAGTGTTGTAGATCTAGAATTGATGATTGAGAATAGCAAGAGAGCAGTCTTCTTCATTTTTTTTGTTTGGCGAAAATCTTCAAATCTTATTGGAGTAGATTACCTCCTCTGTTGGAGTCTCTAAAAGTGTATTTGTATCATGAGCAGTTAGTGTCTACCTTTTCTCATCATGGGATGAAACCCAGGCAAGAGATATCCTCTTTTCATTGGTCGAAAATCCTAACTAAGGAGACTTCTTAGAGTGGTCATTATAGATTCCATCGAAGTCCTATCCTAAGTTCTAGATCATCGAGAAATCATGAGTTACAGCAACATGCTAGGCATCTTTGGTAATTGTGCCTCCTTGATTGACAAAGTTAATTTTGGACTGCTGAGTACATCTGGCAGAGTTAATTTTAGACTCCTGAGTACAGTTGTGCCGTCCATTCAAGATTAATCAAAGAACCCTGACTCAGAGACCATCCCAAACTCTCAGGGGTTGCATTTTTCTCCCAGAATTATCTGTGATAATAGAGGATCCCTTGTGGCTATTATCTATTTCAACAGTGGGATAACCTAATTAATGAGTTTAATAAACCAGGCTGGGATATAGAAGAGTGATCCCCATTAAGGGTAACCTAAAAGATGAATTTTAATGAACCCGAGCAGGGGTATTGATCAGAGTGACCGGCATCGCGGGTAACTCAATAATGAACTTTTATGGACCTAAACTGGGGTATAGTTGAGTTTGGTGTGCATCAAGCACATATTGGTAGGTAGGCGTGATGAGTCCTACTAGTGGTAGCCTAGGTGGAGATTTAGTCCCATGTTGATCATTGTTGGTGCCAATGGTATTGCACTTAATTGGGGTTGTTTAAATAAGTTGTTTTGTCTCAACTTGCTATTGGTTGTTTCTGATAGGTCGGCCATGTTTGGGCTTGGGGCTGATATGTCTATAGGCAATCCAGTCCAATTTGCTCTGTCTAATAAAAGAATAATCCCACTTGGGACTTCAACTATTGAGCTTTGTAGCTTCCAAAACATTTTTTTTCTCTTCCAGTTTGATATTCTTTCCACTTTCGTGCCCTCGGTCAATTCTGACTCCGATGATGATTGGGATGATGAGCCATCACCTGAACTTCTACGCCACCTGGCCTCTTGAGAAAAGAAAGTCCAACTCGTTTGTGAAAAACTGTAAATGATTGATCCAGAAACACAAAAGCAGTCTTGGAGAGATAGTTTGGCAAGTTTCAAAGGTTCAGAAAGCCACCCTTGATAAACTAAAAGAGCTCCATGAGATGTTGTCAAAGGGCATCGAGCAATCCTGGACTTATTCTGGTGGTTTTGATTGGTTTTACAAATGAGATGAGATGCCTTATGGATTTGGTCTAGGTCAAAGATATCATCATTGAAAAAAAAATGAAAAGAAAAAAAGAGAAAAATAGAAAGGAGAACAAGTGTTGTGTTCATGTTCTTATTATCAGACACATGTCTCCTTTGCATCATGGATCGTAGCGATCACTACAGTGAGCAAAATGAGTTATCCTAAAAAAAAAAAAAAGAGGGGGGGATATAGTCAAAGAAGATGTTGATTGGGGTTAAATGAGCAGCTTTGCTGTATCAGTTTACAAAAGATGAATTCTGACTGGGGTAGCACCATCCTCTCTGGTCTGCAATGTGGAATTGTTACCTCTTCTCGGCCACGGACAGAGAAGGAACCCCAGCCTCGATCATCAGAAAAAGGAAAGCAGCTTGAGAACGTGGTTAGGCCGTGGTCGAACAGGATGTGCTCCTAGGCCCAAGTTGGGTCTCTGGTCACCTGCCTCCAATCCGGGTGGAGGTGGTTGGTACACAGGGTTATTGTTCCATAAAGGCGGGTTCGTTGGTTTCCCTGCCCCTTGAGTTGAAGATACAATCTCCAAAGATCCTCATGGACCAATGGCTTTTAAGAGCAGGGGCCTTATTTGAGGTACAACGTTACAACTTGATCGAGCAAAGAGTGATCATGTATTGCCTCCACATCCATTAAAAAAAATGCTCAAAAAAGAAAAGAGCCGGAAAAAAAAAGGGGACAAAAAAGAAAAAAAAAAGCCATACAAAGGTATAGATGTGGGATGGCATTTTTCATTGCATTTGGACAGTGGGTCAGTTGTCGTGCTTCACGGAGTGTTTACTTTCTATCAAGGCTCAAAGGTGAGTCGATTCAATAATTTGTGCATCAATGTATGGTAATTTCCTTTGGAGCATCATGGGGAGTATTGATTGTTTGTTGTGCTTCACAACGTGTGTTAGGCTGGATTTTCAATTTTGGTCGCTACATCCCGCCTTTACAGGGGGTGGTCTCATCGCTTTGTCATCATCAGAGGATGATTTCTCATCGACAAAAGACTCTTTCTCCCGTCCATCAATCCGACGGTCTTCCGTGAGTCTTCATTAGAAGCCATTCGTTCGATCATCAAATAAGTTTATGACGCCATCTCTTGTGAGCGCGTCATTTTATTTGCATATAATTTTGTTCAAATAAATCTGAATGAAATTTCTATCGGTCGTTCATTGTTTCAACGGCGTCCAAGAATTTCAAAAGTCTATTTTTGCTAGCCAATAAGATGGTATCTCCTCAGTGGGATTGACCATTCTACATAAATAACAAAAAATCTCTCCAATGGTGGACCCATGTGGGCAATTTTTTATCTGTCCTGTTGGACCTTCAACATCGTATTGTCTATGGATTTATAAGTTTTGAGCTCAGTTGTGGTTGTACCTACTTTAGCATTGGCAAATAGCTTATCGAGACACATATGTACTGTCTAAGCGTCTCTAAGAGGGAAAAGCGTTATTTGGTGCTATGCTTAATTCTGATGTGAGGCATCTCCTATAGGTTGCTTCTAGCGATGACCCAAAGAGTCGCCTATTTATCAATGTGTGCCATTGAAAACTTAAACTCTAGGGTAAAAATTATCATTGTCTTGATATCATGAATATGGGAAGCTCATTGTGAGTCCAGACCATTTTGAATATGCTTAAATCTGCTGGCGATAGTTCACCACATTAAGACCCTTTGTTTAAAATTGTAATCGGGTTTAGTTGTAAAGAAAAATGCAAAAATTGGATGGGATACCCATATTTGCCCATCATAGGGAAAGGACTGTGTTAGTCATTTGTTCAAGGTGCGATCTGTGTAATTTTGGCAAAGATGCAAAGCATGTTAAGTCTATCCTCCATAGGACTGAAGAAACTTTCTCTCATCCTAGAGTGAGTCATGTCTGGAGAAAAGTGATTAAATCATTTCTCTTTGTTTTTTGGATTTGGGAGCAGCATTCACTGATGAATACAGTTTTTAAACCATTCGTTGCTTGCTTGGTTTCCAGAAACTTCATTAAGATCTCTTGTTCTATGTGGCCAAGTTCATCGGATTCATTTTTATCATCCATGGGGGATTGAGCAAGTCATCCTCATCTCAGAATCCGGATTAGGGTACCCTTTTGCTAGAGAGTACTCGATAATCATTTTGTCATTCTCCTGTGAGAAAGGAGATCTTTGTGTTGACGTTTGATTTGGTTGGTTTTCATATATGATCCAGTCGTGTGTGCTTTCAGTTCTTGGGCACAATCTTTGTGCCCTCCTATTCATTTTCATATGCACCTAAGCGTTGTCTGTCATGATATATAGACATTGGGGTATGGATGCATTATTTTGAGAGAGTTAGATTCAATCATGTCATTCCCATCTGAACCAAAGAGTGGTCTGTCGTGATATATAGACACTGGGGTATGGATGCATTCTTTTCGAGGGAGTCAGATTCAATCATGTCATTCCCATCTGAACCAAAACGTGGTCCGTCACGATATACAAACATTGGGGTATGGGTGCGTCTTGTTAAGTGGAGTCAAACTCAAATCATGTTGCCTCAAGTATATGTGTCGCCCTGCGTGTTATTGCTGGATTTGCTTAAGCTCTAAGCAGTCAATCTTGAAATCATAGACAATTTTGATTGGGAGAGCATCTCCATTCGATCACCCTTCATATGCTTCTTTTTCTTCCTCGCGTCTGTTAGGAAGAACTCTAGTTGTGGTTTTGTGCCTGCTGTCGTTGGATCATTCAATCATCATCATTTGCATTTGGAGGTTCGATCTGGTCATTCCTTAAGTCTTGTGTGGTGAAGAAATTCATATCTTGTTGAGGAAGCTCAAATCTTGTTGCAAGGATGCCTAGTTTGGGCCAAATTCATTGTGTTAATCAAATCTTATGGTTGTTGTGAAAGTTTTGAGTAGCTTACACCTTTGGATGATGGGTTTGATCCATATCTCTTTTTGTTTGCTTGGTAGGCTGTTTTGCCAATTTGGCTGACATCTGTGCTTACTGAGAGTCAATCAATCTTGTTTCTTGTGGAATTTAATCTAAATTTGGTAATTAAATCTATTTCAATTTAGGACGAGCAAGCCATTGTGGTTCTATTTTGAGCTTTATCTATAGCTTTTCCTAACCATGTTTGAGAGCCTTAGGGTCATCCTGGTTGTGTTTTGTTGTGTTAATGTTGTTTCTCCTTGAATGATGCTCACATTTCGTGCTCAATGTGTTTAACTCCTGATAACGGCAGTATGTTTAAGGTTGTTTTCATCTGTGAATTTAGGCTTTTGGTTTCCAATTAATATTTGGATTTGGCTTTGTTGTTGTTCTATCTCGTTGTGGTGTTGGTCTTAATATATCTTGGATTCAATGGACCTCAGACCTGATTAGTGGTTTTGGACACAACCCTCTTGTTTCTCACCTTTTGACATCTATTGTTGCATTGTTTTGGTTGTTGCATTGGTTTTCGTATATCTTGGGTTCAGTGGGCCTCAGACATGATTAGTGATTTTAGACACAACCCTCTTGTTTCTCACCTTTAGACATCTGTCGTTGCATTGTTTTGGTTGTTGCATTGGTTTTCGTATATTTTGGGTTCAGTGGACCTTAGACCTGATTAGTGATTTTGGACACAACCCTTTTGTTTCTCACCTTTTGACATCTGTCATTGCATTGTTATGGTTGTTACATTGGTTTTCGTATATCTTAGGTTCAGTGGGCCTCAGATCTGATTAGTGATTTTGGACACAACCCTCTTGTTTCTCACCTTTTGACATCTGTCATTGCATTGTTTTGATTGTTGCATTGATTTTTGTATATCTTGGGTTCAGTGGGCCTCAGACCTGATTAGTGGTTTTGGACTCAACATTGTTTGTCACCTTTTGGCATTTGTTACTACATTATTCTGGTTGTTGCATTGGTTTTCGTATGCCTTGGGTTTAGTGGGCCTCTCGCCTGATCAATGGCTTTGGACACAACCCTCTTCTTTGTCAACTTTTGACAATTGTTGTTGCATTGTTTTTTATTGTCGTATTGGTTTTCATACACCTTGGGCTAAGACCTCAACCGGATCAATGAGTAGTCGCATTTGGGGTTTGGTAGCAATTATTTTGTTGAACCCCCTCCTTGCGCAGCTGTTAAATGTGTTTATTTTGAGACTCACTCCGTGTAAGTGTGGGAGAGTCCTCCTTGTTGGGGTTTGTTTTGCGGCATGTAAGAAAACCCGCTTTATTTTGACTGGTTTTGAGGGTCATGAAGCCAATTTGGCTGCTACTCAAGAAGAGTCTCATCTTCTCTAAGCTGTTTCGTGAAATGCGTGAAAGCTCGTCTTCGATTCTGACTTTGGGGCTCGCGTGTGTGGGGTGTCAGTTTCACTTTTGAGATTTGGTTCCGTTGTTGTGGAATAATCTCCCCGAGCGGTTATGTGAAATGCGTGAAAACTCATCTTCGATTCTGACTTTGGGGCTCGCGTGTGCGGGGTGTCAGTTTCACTTTTGAGATTTGGTTATGTTGTTGCAGAATAATCTCCCCAAACGGTTCCGTGAAATGCGTGAAAGCTCATCTTCGATTCTAACTTTCGGGCTCGCGTGTGTGGGGTGTCAGTTTCGCTTTTGAGATTTGGTTCCGTTGTTACGGAATAATCTCTCCGAGCGGTTCCGTGAAATGCGTAAAAGCTTGTCTTCGATTCTAACTTTGGGGCTCGCATGTGCGGGGTGTCAATTTCGCTTTTGAGATTTGGTTCCGTTGTTACGGAATAATCTCCCCAAGCGGTTCCGCTAAATGCGTGAAATCTCACCTTCAATTCTGACTTTGGGGCTCGCGTGTGCGGGATGTCAGTTTCGCTTTTGAGATTTGGTTCCGTTGTTGCAGAATAATCTCCCCGAGCGGTTCCGTGAAATGCATGAAAGCTCGTCTTTGATTCTGACTTTGGGGCTCGCGTGTGCGGGGTGTCAGTTTCGCTTTTGAGATTTGGTTCCGTTGTTGCGGAATAATCTCCCCCAGCGGTTCCGTTAAATACGTGAAAGCTCGCTTTTGATTCTGACTTTGGGGCTCGCGTGTGTGGGGTGTCAGTTTTGCTTTTGAGATTTGGTTCTGTTGTTGCGGAATAATCTCCCTGAGCAGTTCTGCTAAATGCGTGAAAGCTCGCCTTCGATTCTGACTTTGTGGCTCGCGTGTGAGAGGTGTCAGTTTCGCTTTTGAGATTTGGTTTCGTTGTTGCGGAATAATCTCCCCGAGCAGTTCTGCTAAATATGTGAAAGCTTGCTTTCGATTCTGACTTTGGTGCTCGCATGTGCAGGGTGTCAGTTTCACTTTTGAGATTTGATTCCGTTGTTGCGGAATAATCTTCCCGAGCGATTTCGCTAAATGCATGAAAGCTCGCATTCGATTCTGACTTAGGGGCTCGCGTGTGCGGGGTGTCAATTTCGCTTTTGAGATTTGGTTCTGTTGTTGCGGAATAATCTCCCCGAGTGGTTTCACGAAATGCGTGAAAACTCATATTCGATTTTGACTTTAGAGCTCGCATGTGCGAGGTGTCAATTTTGTTTTTGAGATTTGGTTTCGTTGTTGCGGAATAATCTCCCCGAGCGGTTCCGCTAAATGCGTGAAAGCTCGCTTTCGATTCTGACTTTGGGGTTCGCGTGTGCGGGGTGTCAGTTTCACTTTTGAGATTTGGTTCCGTTGTTGCGGAATAATCTCCCCGAGCGGTTCCGCTAAATGCATGAAATCTCGCCTTCGATTCTGACTTTGGGGCTCGCGTATGCGGGGTGTTAGTTTCGCTTTTGAGATTTGGTTCCGTTGTTGCGAAAAAATCTCCCCGAGCAATTCCGCGAAATGCTTGAAAACTCGTCTTCGATTCTGACTTTGGGGCTCACGTGTGCAGGGTGTCAATTTTGCTTTTGAGATTTGATTCCTTTGTTGCGGAATAATCTCCCCGAGAGGTTTCGCGAAATACGTGAAAGCTCATCTGTTGTTTTTTCGGGTTCGTTTTGAGAGTTCCAAGGTCGTCATGGCTACTACTCAAGAGAGCCCGTGTTTTGTTTTACTTAGCTTTCCAATAATGGTTGTGGCAAAATTGGGGACTTCTTGTCTTCAGCCTCAATTTGTACAATTTCGACTGAAGAGGGGTATCTGTTAGCACCCCAATTTTGCCACTGCAGGGATCCCCGCTCCAATTGGGATACCATACGCAATGAAGGGTTTATAAAAAATTAAAAAATAATAAAAAAAAATAATAAAAAAATAATAATAGTTATAATAAAAAATGTAATGAAAAAAAATTGGTATATATATATATTCCGTAAAAATGAAAAAGGGGTGGGGGGGAGGGAATTTGGTTATAAAATGAAAAAAAAAAAAAAAAAAAGAGAACAGACTGTCCAGATCCCTAAAAAGAAGGGATCAATGACCAAAAAATAAAAATAAAAAAAGAGGGGCAAAAATCGGGGAAGGAGAGGAAATCAGGGGAGAGAGAGAAGAGCAAAGAGGGGTGATGAGGGAGAGATTTGCAGGAGAAGAGGGGAGGTTGACACCTCAACCCTCCCCCCCGAAATCTCTCCCCCAAAGCCGCCGGTCTCCCGGCCTCAACCCTCCTCCATCGACACCTCATCAGTGGAGGTTGCCCAGAACGGGTATAAGAAGAGCCGATCCAAGGGAAAGAAAGAGGAGAAGAGAGAAGAAAGGAGCAAAAGAAAAAGAGAGAGGTAGAGAGAGGAAGAAGAAAGCAGCGGCGGTAGCTGCTAGGAAAAAAATCAGAAGAAAGAAGAGAGGAGGGAGCAGAAAGAAGAGAGGAGCAGAAGAAAGAGAGAGAGGCAGAGAGAGGAAGAAGAAAGCAGCGGCGGCAGCTGCTAGGAAAAAAAATCAGAAGAGAGAGGCAGGAGGAGAAGAAGGAGAGCGAAAGAGGAAGAAGAAGAAAGCGGCAGCAAAGCCGCCGCCGCCGTCGGAGAGGAAGAAGGAGCAGCAGCTCTGCTGCTGGTCCAAGGAGTGAAGAAAAAAAAAGGCAGAAGAGGAAGAAGAAGAAAGCGACAGCAGAGCCGCTGTCGTCGAAAAAGAAGAAGGAGCAGCAGAGCAGCAGCTCCGCTGCTGGTCAAGGAGCAAAAAAAAAAAAAGCAAGCAGAAGAAGAAGAAGAAGAAGAAAACGGCAGCAGAGCCGCCGCCATCGGAGAGGAAGAAGGAGCAGCAGCTCTGCTGCTGGTCCAAGGAGTAAAGAAAAAAAAAAAAAAAGAGGCAGAAGAGGAAGAAGAAGAAAGCGGCAGCAGAGCCGCCGCCGTCGAAGAGGAAGAAGGAGCAGCAGAGCTGCTGCTCTGCTGCTGGTTCAAGGAGTGGAAAAAAAAAAAAAGCAGGCATAAGAGGAAGAAGTGAGAGAGAGATCAGAAAGAGAGAAGAGAACCGAAGGGCAAGAAGAAGCAAGAGGGAGAAGAAGAACGGAAGACCACATTGATAGCACCTGCAATTCTTTTCATCGGCTCACAGAGACCATTCCGCGACCATCGACAAACCTTCGATCACCTCGCGACATACTACGAGGACCATCGTTGACGACCCGACGACCCACGCGATGCTTGCGATGACCTCGACAATACTTCATCACACATATTAGCCGGAACGAACAAGGTCGGCCTTCCTTTTCTTTTCTTTCCCTCGTTTTGAATGGCAACATGTAATGCATGTATTATGTTGTTATTATTTTTATTCTTTAATATCGATCAATGCATTACATTGGTTTGATATCATGCATGTTGTATGAGATTGTGTTGTATATTATTCTTTTTATCTTGTAGGCATATTATATGATAATACTTGTGAATATGGTGTTAAATCTAATAACCATTGATTTTGGTTAAATCTGATCCCATTGATTTGGAAAATCTGTTTTGATCTATTTTGATGGTAAGTATGTCCCAATTGATCTAGAAGTTTTATGGAATTGATCCGATGGTGGAAATTGAATGGAATGGATCCGATTGTGGAAGTTGGAATAGAATTGATCTGATATGCTTGGAAATTTTATGTGATGAGGATTGGTCCGACCATATAATGGGAAATTTAATGTGATCGATCCGACCATATGATGAGAATTTTAATATGATTGGTCCGACCATGTGATCGAAATTTTAATGTGGTTGATCCAACCACATGATCTGAATTTTATGAGATTTGATCATGACCACATAATTGAGATTTTAATGAGTTGATCTTAACCATTGATTTGAAATTTTTATGTGATTAAAGTACATCCATTGATCATAAATTTTTAATGTAAATTTTAATATGGTCATTAGATGTGATTTAAGTAATCTGAACCGTTAGATTGTCTTTGCGAGTGACTTTAATCAATATGAGCAGTAGATTATCATGATAAGCGATCTGAACCGTTAGATTGTCTTTGGGAGTGATTTAAATGATTCTGAACTGTTAGATTATCATTTTGAATGATTTGAACCGTTGGATGTTCACCATAAGTGTCTTAGATGAATCTGGACCATTGGATCTTCATCATGGATGCTTAAAAATGAATTTGAACCGTTGGATTGTCTTTCTGAGTATTTTTAAATGAATTTGGTCATGTTTATGATGGTTTAAATATTAAGATCAAACCTGGTTTGGGTTAAATCATGTTTATTTTAATGACCAAGTGTGATTTGTGTGGGAGTGGATTGGTTTGGTTCATTTTGATTTGGCTTTATGGACCTGGTTTAGGTATAGCATGATTTAGGTTTTTGCTTGACCTGAGTTAGGTTTGGTTCATCTCAGTCCGGTTCAATATTGGTTCTGGTTTGGCTTAGTGTTGTGCTTATGTTTTCTTTTATCTTTTTATCGCATGCCCTTTCTTAAGGTCAATCTATCTCAGGTAGGGTATGTAGGTCTTTTCATTGTACATAATACATGCTGTTTTTTATTTCTTTTTGCTTCGTATATCCTGGTTCTCATTATGGTTTTCTGTTTTACACATTTGATGGTCCTGCTGTTTTGACATCACATGTATATAGTTGCTTTCTATTTTTTGGTTTTTTATCACATGCTATATTTAATTTCCATCACATGTCTATATGCTTATATATTTGTATTATTTAATTTGAAGGCATCGTCCATACCCCCAAGTGATCTGTGACATCTAATTTTTGATAGATGCATGTTAGGATACATCCGTCCCGCAATGTGATTGGCTAGGGGACTCCAAAGAGTCCGACCCCTTGTGGGCTCATGTAGAATGAGCCCACCCAACCCTAGGATTGGATCCAAGAGTGTGGGAAACTGTTTTATCAAATGCATAGTAATGAAAAATCTACGATTGGGTAGACGTATGCATAGGATGGGTAGTCCGACGGACGGTCCACCTGGGCATCCCATATGTGGGGTGTGAGTGAGATTTAGTGTACCCCGTATGTGGGGAGCAGAGGCATTTGGCCTTTTCTGAGTATTGCCACGCGTGTCTATGGCTCGTCAATCCATGGGAACTACTGTCACACCTCAATTCTGCACCAATCAGAATGGTGTGATGAACCGTCAATAAACCAACGGTTCAACCAGGATCTCGAATAGGCTATCCCACATATGATAAACCAAAACACATTCCACATAAATTAGAGGTAGTAAAGTAAATAGCGAAAGTCTTACAGATAATGAACTGAGGTCTAATCATGATAAATAATTAATATTTTATTTATTTTCATGTAACCAAAACATGACTTAATACATATTACAATATCCAGATACGAAAATTAAATGCTAAGCGTATCCACAGTTGAAACGCTCGTTTAACGAATCACAATAGTCCTCCACGGCTTGCTCATTCATAGCCTCCACCCGTCCATATGTTGGCGTGTAGACATAATCTTCAATCATAGTACCTGCAACATCAAAAACTAAAAAGAATTACGCGTGCGAGGGTCAGCTCTCCAACTTGAGCTCAGTAAGTAAACAAAACAATGCAACAATCATATGCATGCATTCAATTCATATCTGTGGTCTGGTATGTAAGTTTGCAATATGCTATAGAAATGATAGGTGGCCGTCGCACCTCTATACACGAGTGTGTGGAAACGCCCAATGAAAACGGCAGTCGCCCCACATGCACCCACCATGGACAATATACACCCCATGAAAACGGCATGACTGTACCGGTTGCCCATACCAACACGTAAGCCCCTGTTGGCGAGGGCTTGCAAACTGGACTCGCAACTAACCAACCCTAATATCAAACCTTGTATCCAAGGTCTCACCCCAGCATCCCTCAATACATCCATAGAGATAGAGCTAGGGTCGGGTGACCAGGCTGAACCACAATGCCACGTCCCCCCCTGATGCCCTACGACATATTAGTTATGCTAAGGTAATGACGATACGACGATGTTAGTGGACAAGACTTGAGTAGAGATAGAGCTAGAGTCTGGCGACCAGGCTGAACCACAATGTCATGTCCTCCCCCTGATGCTCCACTCGCATCAAGCACACTAACACTTGCTTAGTGGACATGACTTGAATAGACCATGGCACAATATACCCCGATGAGAACGGCATCGAAGTACCGATTGATACCATCCCTACCCGCACCATGTACACCAGTCAAACACAAACATTCACATGCCTATTCCTACCATCATCAACATCATCATGTTATAATCAATAAATTTAAATATGCATGAACAGAAATAATAGAAGTATTAGATGACATGTTGAATGCACATTACAAGCATACACGCATATCACAATCATGGTATTGGACTCAAGAAATAAAAACAGTTTGTTATTAATCAATTAGTTTAGGTCTTGTTCCCTCATCTTTGCTTGTTTGTAGATCCTCTTTCGAGCCTTAAGAATCACTTTTATATCAATATTATATTGCTAGAAGACCTAACAAAGTCGATAGAATTTAATTAAAATTTATTCTAATTTTTACAGCTTGTTGTTAACTGGGGGTCGATGCCAGGGTCGGACCTTCCATCGACCCTGGGTGCGACCACCCCTTTCCTGGGTTTCTCGAATGCTGGGGGTCGATGCTAGGGTCGGATGTTCCATCGACCCTAGGTGCGACCCATCATGGTTTGAGTCAAAAATATCAAATTTCGTCAATTCTTTCATGTTTGGGTCCTATGGCTTCCTTCTATAGTCAATTCCATACATGTTCTATGGTTTAGAACTATTCTTTATTCACCTACATGGTTTTAATGATCTCCTCCATGGTTTCCATTGAAACCTAACCATGGATGGATGGTATTAGGGTTTCTCCTAACCTAACTTCATCATAATCTATTCTAAGCTTTCAATTCAGATGGGGATTAAGGTTCATACCTTCTGTAGTCTGAGTTTCCAAGATATCTCTGAACTTCTTCTTCTTCCCTAGTCTTTTCTTCAAGTTTTCCTTCTCTTCTTCTCTTCCTTCTCTTCTCTTTCTCTCAATCCAATTAGGGTTGTAAAAGGAGTGAAAGAGGCTTAGGGACATCCTATTTATAGAGTAAAACCTCCCAAAATAAGTCCCATTGAGTTTAGAAAAGGTTCTAATTGAAATTAGGAAAGTTTTCTAATTTTCGGTTCGTGCTGTTTTTACCGATTACCGGGGTCGATGGGGGGGGTCGGACAATTCGAGACCCCCTGCAACCCCTGGTCATGGGTCGATGGTGGGGGTCGATGGGGGGGTCGGACCTGCCTGTTTAGGCATGCGACCCTACCCTCATTTTGACTGTTTTTTGAGTAAAATTTCATATTGGGTCTTAGGTTTCTTCACACACTTGGTCTATTTGGCTCGACCATGATATGTAAACGGGTCACGACACGAAATGTAAGGTTAGACCGGATTCGTGACGTGCGGGTCTTACAACTACGCTTGACCTGATTCTGGAGAGACAGAGGTCTCGAGGGATACATAGACTGCGGGGGAGTTTGGTTACTCCACGCTCGATCAAATTGAGGTAAGTTCCATGTATTATGGGATTACCTCACCGAGGGGACTTTCTTATGATAGGGAGTACCTCAACACTGAGATGGGTCCCACTGTTGTGGGGACATCTCTTCTCATTGGATGTGTTCCATGATTATGGGAGCATCCATCGCTTGGGATGCGTTCTAACGTTTTGGGAGCGTTCATTCTCTTGCATACACTTGGTACTTACACACCCGCCCGAACTACGTTTGGCCTGATTCCCGTCGCACAGGGATACGTAGGCGGCCTGGGATTTTCCCAGACCTCGGTCATATGTTATATATCATTTTTTTTCTTTCTTTTGATGTATGATTAAGTTATTCTTTGAATTCTTTGATTCATTTTGTAATTATTTTCTTGTTTAATTTGTTTAATTTCAGCTTATGTTATGCCTAGTTAGCAAAGAATTAGAAATTAACTTAGGATTCCCCCTTCTACCTTGTAATGTATTTAGATAGCCCCAAGCATTCATAAACTGTAGGAAAGGATAGGATTTAGGGAGACCGGTTCAATCGGACGAATTGGGTGCCTAACACCTTCCCAACTCATAATTTGGCACTTACCCGCCTTTGGTGAGACAAGATAGCCGTTCCATTTGCGCGAGTCAATAGTGTTCCTCCATTGAGGGACATCATTTATAGGTCCTAGACCTTATCTAGGTGGCGACTCAAGTCTTTTTTCCCTCCATTGGCATGAGTGGATGAGATCTGAAGGTGAGAACTTTTCAGATCCCAGTTTGAGTGTAATGAGGGTAGACAACTTTAACTACACGAAAACTCAATTTTTAAAAATGAGGATAACAATTAAATTAAATTTTCAAAAGAATGATTTTTCCCATGTCCTCACACATGAAGGGGGATTGTACCAATCTAATGATTGTATGAATCCCATGGAATCTACATTCACAAATGTAAAGGGATTGTACCAATCCAAGGATTGTATGAATCCCATGAATTCTATCCTTACATTTAAAGGGGGATTGTATCAATCCAAGGATTGTATGAGTTCCAAACCAAGGATCCCATGTTATAAGCTTGGAGATAATAAATCATGATCTGTAACAGATTGAAACCCCAAGGGGGTAGTTCAGTTTGCAAAGAACCTACGCCACAGGAAATGGAAGATTCTGAGTTCGATTCCTCTTACATCCTTGGGGTCACTCACATTATCATACGGGTGTTAAATGCTCTTTCTTTCACTTTGGGTGCAAGTGGAATGGTTTTCATTCAACCTAAAAATGATTCAGTCCATGTTGTTGTGGGTTTAATATGGACCCACGGAACCAGTCAAGCAGAAGGTCTGAATACCTGTCGTTGTCAAAAAAATAATGATAATAGTTAAATGATGGATCATTTATTATGATAGATAAATTTTTGTAGTTCTCAATCAATTTTGTTTTTCCAATGCTTCACTTTAGGTTTTGAGTAAATAGTAAGCCTACTTAATACTGATGCTGCATTTTGTGAAGATACTGAATTTGAGCGCATTGGTTTTCTGTTCTGGGATTCTAATGGCAATCCTCTTTATGCAGCATCTCAGGAAATCTTTACAACATCTGCTTTTATGGCAGAGGCGATTACTCTTCGAACTGCTCTTCAAACTGCAATGGCTGAGAGTTTCTTTCCTTTGATTGTTGAAACTGACTGTGAGTCCTTGGTTAAGTGTATTGAGGATCAGCAGATTCCTTACTCTTTGGAGTCTCAAGTCTTTAGGGATGATATTCTGAGGCTTGTGACTGGTTTTAATGTTTCTTTTGTTGCTGTTTCTACGGAAGCCAACACTCTACACTGTAGCTCATGCTCTAGCTGGGAAGGCACTGGTGGCGGGAGGGATGCACCAGTGCCAAATTCTGATCCTTGGCTTTAGAAATTATGTTTTGGTGAAGCCTTTGATGTATCCCTTTCGTTTATTCAATGAAGTTCTGTGTTACCCCAATAAAATTGTAAGCCTACTTCTGTCTTATTTCTTTCGGATTTTTTTTTTTTTTTTTTTTTTTTTGGTAAACATTTCTTCCAGTACTTATCTGAGCACTTGAGATTCTAACCCGTTTCGTTTATTTATTTATTTATTTTCCATTGAGTATGAGTGTGAATGTGTGATGTGTGGATTGGCTGAAAAGCATGATGTTTGCACTGTAAACCCTTTTTGCCTTCTTAGATGAAGAGAGATGGGATTATACTCATTCACGGTATCAAAACGGAGAGTATGGGTATCGATATTGGTATCTGATACAGTATCGGAAAAAGATCGTCTCCAGTCGTCCAGTCATCCAGTCGTGGACTGGGCGGACTGGATTTAAAGGACATGCCCCCCCATGTATTGGTATGCGTGTCCTTTTAATCCAGTCCGTCCAATCCACAACTGGACAACTGGACGGACTGGAGACGATCCAAGTCCTACAGTATCGGCTATATGTTGATGTGTCATATATTTTTCATGTGTCAATCATAAGGGTGTAATAAATGCACTGAAAACTTTTACCAAAAACGATGCAAGCCATTTTACACTGGAATCGACAAACCTTTTAGTAAACAGTTCGGATTCGGTTTTCACACCATTTACCGTTTAACCCGAATATATTTTAGTTCCCAGCAAAACCTTTAGATATGAATTTCATGGGATTTACAATACTTTGCCTACAATTCTCTAATTTAAAAAGGTAACCATTCTTTTAACCATGAATAAATTTTATGACTAGATCCTAAATATGGTATTTAATGGACTTGAACAGAAAATGAATGGACCAATTTTCATTTGAGTTGGTGTGATATATTGTAAAATTGTTTTTCAAATATTAAGAGAAAATAATTGATGGCAAATACACCATTTAATGGCAATCAAATCATTTAAAATCTGATTAATGAACTGATGTGTTAAATTAAACCGTCTATAAACTGCAAGTAAAATTGATTAAAAACCATAAAATCGAAACCAATTAATAATAGGTTCTAGTAACAATTTCGATACCGTTTAGGTAAACAGTTCGATTCAGTTTAACTAATAATAAATTCAGTCAGTATCACCTTGTATCTAACATGTATCAGTCAATATCAGCCCACATCGGCCACAATTTTTTTTTTTTTTATCAGAAGTTTGAATATGAGCATCTTTAAATTTTTCTTTTCTTTTTTTTTTGGAAAGCATTTGCATCTTTAAATTTGTTTTTCCTCGTATGAGGAATAAAAACTCATTTCCTCATCATAAACACAATAATGGATTTACGGGTTTGCATATAAACGGGTTAGAACAAATATGTGCAGTTCTCAATATTTGTAATCATTTTTTTTTCTTTTTGGTATAGAAAATTTGTAATCATCAGTGTGAATGTATTATGACTTTATCTTTATTATTAAATTGTTAGCTTATGTTAATGAACAAATATATACGTGCAGTTTTCTAAATTTGTGATCATCAGCGTGTTAGCGTATTATGACTTTATGTTTATTGGGGAAAATTACTCATGTCATCCTTAAAATTGATAACAATTACATTTACTATTCCTAAATACCGAACATGGTTATCCAGAGGCCCACTCTATTAGTTTTTTCTGTTAATTTATGTTAGTATAATTTTATTTTTTTAATATTTAAAATATTCTTATGAGTATTGTCAAAAGGCCATAATAGTGTAAAATGAGAGAACAAGAGTGTTTTTCTATATAAAGGTTTGGGATGATATTTTAATCATTTCATCATTTCATATTTATAGAAGGTTAAAATATCATTTCACCTATTTTGTTTGTAAATGCAATAAAGGTAAAATTGTCTTTAAAATTTTTTATTTAACAGTGTTAGAATTTGGGGTGCGATTGTAATTGTTGTCAAGTTTAGGATAGTATGTGTATTTAGACCAAAATTCAAAGATGGTATAAGTAATTTTCTCTTCTTATTGTCATAATATAAGTTCAATTATGTTAATGTCCAATATACATGTTTTCCGAAACTTGAACAATTTAGACCTTAACCATTGCATCTATTAAGTGCACAATTACATTAATTTCCGTCGTTCACCTAAGAGATTTGGAATTTGTTCTCGAAACCACTTCCAATGTGTTCGGACTTTGAAACATGGTTAAGATGCAAAGAGGGTCCCAGCAAACAGGGCCTAAGGCCAAACAACAAATTATCCCCCTTTTTTAAAAAAAAATTTTGACTCAAACAAACAGCCCCTAACAGTAGACTTTTTGTTTAATCCAACATTGTCCAATCAAACAGGCCCTAAGGCCTAAACTAGATTTTTTTTATTTTTTTATTTTTTGGGTTGAAAGGCCTAAACTAGATTAAAACCCTTATAGTCTTCACTCTTGACCTACGGTCCACTTAAAGTAAAAATGATGGCAAGTGGGATTTAAAGACTTTAAGTCAAATAATAATTAAATCCCTTTTCATTTCTTTCTTTTTGGGCCCATAAGCCCATAAGGCGAAAACCAACCCAAAACTTGATAATCAGTCCCAATCCGGTTTTAACCACATTAAAACACTACAATAAAGGTAAGGCATATTATTGAAGAAGCTCATTTAAACAGAAGGCCCAATCGGTTGTAAATTTTAAGATTTTGATCTTCTCCTGTTGCCTAGCCTCATCAATCATTCGTCAAACTGGATGAATAACTGGCAAGTTGGGAGAGGATCTTTCTCATATATATATATATATATATATATATATATTCTTTTCTTACCTTAAAATCACATCTTAAAAATATAATATGAGAAAAAGAATGAGTTATGTTAGGGCATCCTATATTGCTCGATAGTACACCCACTTTCCATAGTTTAGGATCTTATATTGCTCATTAGGACACCCACTTTCCATAGTTTAAGCATCCTATAGATTGTCTAGCTAACTCAAATTCTCTTTGCATATGCTCATAAAAAATCTGATTCATGCATATTCTAACTCTGAAAATATTTATATATATATATATATATATATATATACCTTCCCTGCCCCCCCCCTTTTTCGGATTCAAATCGTCTCCTCCCTCAGATCCCCCCTCCTCTCTCCTAATCAATCATCATTAGTGATTGATGGAATGGAATTCTAGTAATTATTTGACAAGAAACATAAAAAAGAAAAGTAAAAGAAATAAAAGTTCCCCTTAGACTAAAAGAAAGAAAAGCTCCTATTAGACTATCAAATTCTGAGGAATCCGTATTAATTTATGTTGAATTGCTCCTCCATATAATTTCATCCAACCGTGTTTTCTAAATGAACTAGAGTGATTAGTTCCTTCTTTCTTCCTTGAAATCGATACTCTTATAATCAAGTTGGACCAAAATGAAGTTCAAATATTCAAATTTTTTTTTCTTCTTCAAGTTATTGAAAAATGATGTTTAGGAAAAAGTTTTCCAACACTGTAAGTGAATGAAATGAATGGATAACATCATAAATGACTAGACGAATCTTGACAATACCTCACATTAATTTTGGATCCATAAACTAAAGTCTATCTCTTCATATTATAAAATCACATCCTTGTAGTTGAGTTAAAAAAAGATAACTTTCGAAGTAGGGAAGCCACTCTTAGACGGGAAAAAATCTTTTCTTGTCGCTACTGCCCCTCCACCAGTATCCAACAGTTGGAGTTCATTTGGTGCATAGCTTCTAGCCATTGGATCGCAATAGGAGGGGCGCCGACAAGAGATGATTTCTATCCCTCCTAGGCCAGCATAAGTATATAGAAGTAATTCATAATCATCCAATTATGATCGATTTTAACAAAACACATTCTGTATATGATTTAGCATGCCAATTATTAAACAACTTATAGAAATGCAAAACAACCAATAAAAAATGTCACTAGGCGCCCCATTATTATTTTTTTATTTTAGAGTTGGGTAGTGTGTTCTTTGTTTTAAATTTCGATTATCTAAGAATCCTTATAAAGTTTATTGCTAATAAAAAAGCAAACTTGATTTTGGAATAACACCATCATTATGACTGTGATTGATTGTAAGGGGGTTAATTAAAGGGAAGGAAAATGAATTTTCATACTAGAAAAAAAATTGTAATCATATTGTATTTGATTATTAATTTATATTTTATTTAATTTATATTTTATTTTGCATCTAAATCCCTTGTTTCCTATCATGAATCCCCTTACTTGAAGGATAGTCTAGAAAAAAATTTCTTAAAAATAAATTCTAATTTTAAGATGATGCATCCTCCTAGTCAAGTCTTCTCTTTTGAGACTTTTTTTTTTTTTTTTTTAGAATGAGACCCTCTTTTTTTTTTTTTTTTTTTTTTTTTGGTTAGATTGAGACCCCCAATTTAAGAGTACCAATTGAACAACTTCAGATTCGTTGTAGATAGGAGGACTAAAGCCTCAGTAGATTCTTTAAGTAATGGAAATTTATGGAGGTGGTCTTTGAATTTTAAAATTTTCAAAAAATTCCACTCCCATATTTATGGTTTAGAATCCAAGTAGATTTTAAATGTTTCTCAGTCATAAAATGTTTTGGGATCCAAGGTTTTGTTTGGTTGCAAGGAGAATTGAAAGGGGAGGAAGTGAAATTTTTATACATTAAATAAAACTTTTGTAACGATTACATTATATGCTATCACATTACTATGTAAGTAATTCAAAATTATTCCACATTTACTTATTTAACTTACATTTCACTTTGCATTCAAATCCCTCCCATTTTATCAAAAAAAAAAAAAAATCCCTCCCATTTGAAAAGTAAATAAATTTATATCTTATAAGTTTCATTACTAAATATGTTAAGACATTTAAGTAATTTATACAATTATGTTGTGTTATAACTCTAAAAATTTCCTTTTTAAGTTTAGAAATTTTCACTTCTCTTCCTTTCAAATCCCCTTACAATCAAACTAAACCCAAATGTTTTTCAGGTGATAATATCTAGGGTTCGAGCATGTACTACTAATTCTATAAGTTAATATAAGGGTTATATTTTTCATTTAGGTTTTGTTTGTTTTTATGTAAAAAACTTGAAAAAGAAAAAATTTCAGAAATGAAATTCATATCTTCTAGAATAATTTCAACTTTTAAACGGTTTTAAAATATTATTTTATTAGGTCACAAAATTTGATTATGTTTATTTTTTTAATATTCACGTAATTTTAGTGTTTATATGATAATCATTTTTTTTTTCTTTTTTTTTTTTTTTTTTTTTTTTTGTAATTGTAAAAAGCTTTCTCTTTTCCTTTTTTTTTTATGCGAGAGATGTGGAATTAGTTAATAATTAAATATTTTGATAATAGAAAACTCAAACTAATAATTTATGATCCATAGGTTAGACACCAGACTAAATTAGTTGACATCAATAAAATTAAATCAAAATATATGGTTTTAGTTCATTTTCAGTTCACTCTACAAGTTAATATAAAGACTATCTTTTCCATTTAGGTTCTATTTGTTTTTATATAAAAAGATTGAAAAAGAAAAATTTTCGAATAAAATTAAGAACCAGAATCATTTCAATTTTTAAATAATTTCCAAAATAAAATTTTATCAAGTCGAAAATTTGTTTATATTTATTAATATTGAAATATTCACGTAATTTAATTGGTAATATGATTACAAATTGGTAGATTTTTTTTATTTTTCTTTTGTATTTGTATCTAATTGTATAAGGTTTTTTTTTTTGGAAGTGCGGGTGGGCTGGCGTGGAATTAGATAATAATTAACTATTTCGATTATAAAAAAAAAATCTAAACTAATAATTTATGATTTATAAGTTAGACATCAAACCAAAATAGCTAACATCAATACAATTGAATCTGAATATATGGTTTGAGTTCATTTTCAGTTCGATTATTGATATTGCATTAAAACATAATTTATAAGACAAAATTATTATTATTTTTTTAAAAATTTATAGGGTGATTGGTTACGGTTGTTTCAAATTGACTTTAAGAAAGATCGAAACAAACAAATTAAAGTGAATCAGCCTATCATATTATCCTTCACATTAATGGGATGGTTCATACAACAACTATTTAAGAGATGGCAAATTTTTGTGGATTTGATTTAACACACCCTCACAAAGATATCAATTAAATATTTTTTTTTTATCAAATATTAACCAACAGATTCAATGAGTTTGGTAGGAAAAATCATTCTAAATTGAAAATCAAAAATAGAAACGTAATTCAGTATTTTTCCTGATGAGAAAAAAAATCTTGTGCATGCTGTCATTGTGGGATGTGTTTCTATATCGTTCTGCCGTTTTTATTCTTTTGTATATTTTTTTCCGTAACCATGTGGGATCTTATAAGATTTCTAAACTCTTCTTGACGTTGCATATATTAAGGAATTCACCGGCAATGAGACAAACATTATCACCATTTTTATTATTAATAATTCAACTTTTGATAAAGATATTACCACCTAGTAGATTTGGTGCAAGAAAAAATTAAATTGAAAAAAAAAATATAGTCCCAACCTTCTAATTAATTTTTACGGAATTATTATTAGAATTTTATGGTCTTTAATTTTAAGGATTTTCAATCAATCCATTGCAAGAATATATCCCATTGGGGTTTCAATTGATCCTGATACAGAGTGGTAATCAATGTAATTAATGTAAAAACATATTTATTTGTTGAATTGATTTATGTCTGATTCCACGTTTTTGTTTGAATCTTCTGTAGCCCATCGAAGATTCACAATCAATCTCTCCATGCATGGGAAGCAGAGAAAAGAATTGACAACATTGACTGCAGGGATTCTAAGGGCCTGTTTGATAAAACTTATGCTTCTGGATTCTATGGATTCCGGCTCTCAGGGAACCATTTTAGAGTAGAAGTGCATTTGATAAGTCCGGTTGGATTCCATCTCTCACAGGGTGAACCGGATTCAGAATGGCTCCAGAATCCAAAATTTTGGAGTCATAAATACTTGCTCCAAGCTATTGAATCAATTTTTTTGGAGAAAGAAAGAGTCGACTCTCACATGACTCTCAAATGACTTTCACTTGACAACCATCACCACCACCACCACCATCGCCACCACCACCACCACTACCGCCACCAGCCACCACCATCGACCACTCACCACCACCACCATTGCCGCCACCACCCAAGACCCACTTCCACCATTGCCATCACCACCACTACTGCCGCCACTGCCACCACCGTTGTCACCACCACCACCACCACCGCTACCACCACCACTGCCACCACCACTGTTGCCACCGCCACCACCACCACCACCACAACCACCGCCACTGCCACCACCACCACCGCCATCACCACCACCGCCACCACCGCCATTACCACCACTGCAGCCACCACCACTACCTACCACCCACCACCCACCACCACCATCACTACCACCACCGCCACCACCCACCAACACCACCACTACCATGACTGTGTTTTCTAGACTTTGATTTGGAGGATAGTGTATTATCAAACATGTTTCTAATCCGAAGACGTTTTGGAATATTATCAAACAAGTTTCTACTCCAAAATAATCTTGGAGCAACCTGGAGTAGAATCTAAATTTGAACCAGAATCCAGAATCCAAAAGGAGAAGTTTTATCTCAAACCTCGAATCACCTCACAATGGATCAGGTTGGTTCATCTCCAATCTGTGACGAACCAAACCAAAATCGATCAAACTCACTAAAAATATAAACTCTCCCCTGTCATTCGACCCAAAAATTAATCAAATCCATAAATTATTTCTAACAATTAAAGCCCAACCTATTATATTATTTCAATATTCATGTAATTTAAGTGCTAATATGATTACTACTTGGTAGATTTTTTTTATTCTTTTTTTTAATCTAATTGGATCAAGGGTTTGTGAATGGATTTAATTAATAATTATTTATTTCGATTATAGAAAACTCTAAACTAATAATTTATGATTCATATGTTGGACGCCAAACTAGTAGCTGACATCAACTAATTGCAAATATATTATTTTAGTTCATTTTCAACATTTATCAGCTAGATTAATGACATTGCACTAGATAATATATAATTTATAAGTAAACCGTAACTTTTTTTTTTTTAATTTATAAGTATATAGATTCAAGCTATTTTAAATTAGTTTCTAGGAAAAATCGAAACAAACAAATTAAAATGAACATAGAGGCGTAGTCAAGATATCAATTTAAAATTAGTTTTTTTTGTAGAGATCAAATATCCACCAACTTAGTCAGAGTTTGGTAGGTCAACTTATTCTAAGTTGAAATTTTCAATAGTAATGTAATTCAACATTTTTCCTCCCGAGAAAAAGGATCCCATGCTGTCAGTGTAGGGATACATCTTCACATTCTCGTGTTACTATTTTCTATGAATGTATCAATCGATTCGGTTTTGGTATATTGATTGCCTTTTGATTCAGTTTGATATGTACTGATTAAAAATCAAAACTGAACTAATTATTAATCGTTTCAATTTTCTCAACCAAAATTGATTAGTAGTTGATTTGGCTTATTTGGTTCTTAATTGGTTTATCTTTTATAGTCTTTTCTTGTTGATTTTGCAAAACAATATATGACTTTGATTGGTTGCAAAACAATATATGATTTTGATTGATTGCAAGGAGAATTAAAATGAAAAGAGATAAAACTTTTAAATTTAATAAGGAAATTTTTGTAGTCATTAGAGCACATGTTATAACATGATTACGTAATTAATTTCAAATCATTTCATATGTAGTATCTTATACTTTAGTTTGCAACCAAATCCTTTGCATTTGAAAAGTAATTAAAATTTTTACATCCAATAAGTGTCATTACTAAATACGCTAAGATAGTTAGATATTTTATACAATCATGTTGTGTTATAGGTTTATAGTTATATATAAGAGTTTTCATTTTAGGTTTTAGAATTTGATTTTTTTTTTCTCTTTAATTTTCCTTGCAACCAAACTGAATTAGAGAAAAATCAATGCTAGGAAATCCTTGCAAATTCTAATTGGAAGAGTGTGGATGTCGATGTTAGACTTTAAAACCAATACCGAATCAATTACCTATGGTTCGATTCAATTAGGTTTTTACCGATCGATTTCAGTTTGGTTTATTGGTTCTGGTTCAGAATTGACACCAATGCTCTTTTTTCTATAACTATATCGGATCCGATATGATTTTCACATCCCTTTTGGTGTGGTTTCAAAGATGGCCCTGGGATTGTAAGAAACTTAGAGATATCTGTAAATGGATAGGATACGAATGGACTGCCCTAATTCATATACCACTAAACAGATACAGAGGTGAATCAAATTGGATTTTCAACCATTCGTTTACAGTTTTGACTTATGTAACCCAGACCTTTCTCCCATATTAGAGATATGTTTTGTTCTCAATAATGTTTCTTGCATGATTTTCTTTTCCTCATCTTTTATAATCTATCAAAGCAAAAAATAATTAGTCAGATATCTATTCCGTTCAGATAGATTTTATTTCAGATTATCAGAATTCGAATCCGTATATCCCTGAGAGGACTTAAAATCATATTTTCGATTATCCATTTACGTCCTATGAAAAACCTTTCCATTTTTTTATTATTAATAATCCAACTTGCAATAAAAGGCACATACATGGTCCTTCATCATTCAAAGATTAACTCTTAACTAACTAGATTTGCAGCACCCACCTCTTTTTTTTAATCTTAAAACTGACATTTTTTAATCCAAAAGTAGTAGGAAAATTGCTGAGGAATTAGTTCAATGGTCCAACGGCGATCTGGTGAATCTACCAACCACGTTTCAAAATTAAATATTACGACCCGACTAGACCCGAGTACCCAACATAACATATATAAGCTATCTAAAGTCAGATTCCAATCAAACGGTAGAGATCAATGATCATAAAACTCTCTGTACGTTGTATGGCTGCGCTTGTACTACACTGGAACATATCAAGATTTGATTTTGACACTTAAGTCGGTATGTTGTTCGCATTATCACTTACCTTACACCTATCTGTCATTCCTTTAAAAGTCATTACGGATATCTCTCATAAACGTATACGTGGTCCGGAGCGTCCCAAACCCCACTGCAGTGGGCCCAACTTCCTTATTTTATACTTTTCATAAATCCTATGGCTAATGGTACCCTCTTTCACGCACGTGGGTCACGTTTTTGACACGTGGTCCATGTGTGGCCCTAAGCGGGTTAATTAAGACGTTTCGTTTCGTGAGAAGAGCAGTCAGATCCCGCTATTGAAAATTTCTTCAGAGTCGGCCCTCCTTGTGCCCTGAATTGACTAAACTACCCTTATGACCCCATGATTCATGCACCATTTCCCATGGTTCAGGCTTAGGGGTCAAAGTCAAAACTCGTAAATCTTGTATTCCAATTTTTAATGGGTAAATTACTCGGACTTCCCTGTGTTTAGGTTTAAATACAATGACCATTCCTTATTTCAAAACAATGCTTCGAGCCTCCCTTTTAATTTATAAATTGTTACAATTAGCTCCATCCTGTTAGGTCTCCACCGTTAAAGTATGACATCACTATGATCATAGTTTTTAAATGTTGAAACTAACCGTTAATATCAAAACTTTCGCATCTACTTCTCTCCTATTAATTTAAAAACCCTATAATACTCGCATCTCTATCATACACTCTTTGCATGTTCCCTCGGTCTGATACCCCAAAGCACCGACATTAACGTTGAGAGGGGAGAGGAATGCCTTTCCAGCAACACCATCCCAACATGTAGAAGCCATACTATTTGCAGAGTACAACATGTATAGATAGTAGCTATTATTTTTTATTAAGTTTCAACCCCAAAAATTCGAATTAGTAAGTAGTATTCAAATATATATAAGGCACCTAAGATTTCAATCTTAACCAATATGAGATTATTCTCAACACTCTCTTATTTTAGAAATTTAAAAAATTACATAAACGACATAACACAGAGCTTTCCAGGCATTTCTTGTGGTGTTGATCTGCTGAGAATTGAATTTGAACATAGCTTGAGGGAGTTGTTGATTGTAGTAATAGTTCCACTTTGATTATCACTGCTGCTGACCAACATTAACATTGAGAGGGGGATTCCAATGCCACATTCAAAACTTAGACCCACAAAAATTGGATTCAAATTGTCTCCTATGGTTAGAAGAACTTCAGTTAGTTGTGATCCAATGATTGGAGTTCACATAGTGGACGTACAAAGATATTGATATGTTCGTCTCGCAAACTCTAACCATTGGATTGAAAAACTAGACAACATGAAATGATTTTTTTTTTCTACAAAAAACCATCTACTTCCTCAGAAGAGATGTTCACAATCAAATCAAAGATCCCCACTATTGAAGAATCCGTTTGCAATTGAATGAGTAAAAAAAATTTAAGAGAATCAAAATGGGGAAAAATAGATTTAGAAGCAATTCAAAAGGAGAAGCATTGATGGCTTCAAACTTGTTTCCTTTCCTCGAGGAATGAATATAATCAAGAATACTTACCGGGGGGGACATGGGTAAAACCCTAACTCCCCCCAAGATTAAAATCCACATTCATTAAAATTAAAAGCATTCCTTATCTAGTTATCTTTCCATGTAACGGAAGATTATGCAACTCAGTGACACCTAATGAAAAGTTTCTACAAACTCTAAGGGTCCGTTTGATAAAATTTCTGTTTCTGGATTTTGGATTTTAGTTCAAATTTGGATTCTACTCTAGGCTACTCCAAGATTATTTTGGAGTAGAAACTTGTTTGACAACGTCATTCTAAAATGGATTTCAGAACATCTTTGAATTATAAACATGCTTGATAACACACTTATCCCCCAATCGAAGTCTAGAAAAATAGTCATGGTAGTAGTGGGTGGTGGTGGTGGGTGGTGGCGGTGGTGGCGGTGATGGTGGTGGTGGTGGTGGTGGTGGTGGTGGTGGTGGTGGCGGTGGTCGTGGAGATAGCAGAGGTGGCGGCGGCAGTGGTGGTGGGTGGTGGCGATGGTGGTGGTGGTGGCGGTAGTGGTGGTGGTGGTGGCGATGGTCGTGGTGGTGGCAGTAGTGGTGGTTGTGGTGGCGATGGTGGTGGTGGTGGCAGTAGTGGTGGTTGTGGTGGCAGTAGTGGTGGTGGTGGCGGTGGTTGGTAGTGGTGGCGATGGTGGAAGTGGGTGGTGGGTGGTGGCAACGGCGGTGGTGGTGGTGGTGGTGGTCATGTGAGAATCAACTCTTTTCTTTCTCCTAAAAAGTTGATCCACCAGCTTGGAGTAAGTATTTATGACTCCAAAAATTTGGATTCTAGAGTTATTTTGAATCCGGTTCACTCTAGGGGAGTTGGAATCCAATCGAACTTATCAAACGCATTTCTACTCCAAAATGACTCCCTAATAGTCAGAATCCATAGAATCCAGAAGCAGAAGTTTTATCAAACAGACCCTTAAATTATTATTTTAGTATTTTTTTGAAAGAACCAATTCTCTCACCACAGCAGGAGATTTCTCTTTGAGTGGTGAGAGAAAGTTGTTGGTTGCAATGTAAACATCAATGGTTCTAGGGAGTCGAAAAACAGAGTCAGTCTGAAACTACACTTGAGATAAAATTGTCAATTCACTTTTAATTTTAACTCCGTCAACTTTTGAGAGAATAGAATAATTTTTTAAAATAAAAATGACGAGATTGTATTTAAGCCTAAACACAAGGGAGGTCTGAATAATTTTAATTATTTTTAATATACGCTACCAAGAGAATGGTAGTTGAATATATATTAATATACACAAGTGTTGTTATGGTCTTCGATCGCTTGCGTGTGTATTAAAAAAAAGAAAAAAAAAGGAGAAAATCTAACATTGGATTTCAGATAGGAACGAAGGAGCCATGAGAGAGCCTAGGTGTTATCTGCAAAATTTGGATCTATCCAAACAGAACCCACGTGGTAGATTAGGATGATATGCACATGAAAACCCAATACGAAACCCGGATTGACAAATAAAAACAAATGTCCAATCATGCATCGATGCGGACAACGGTTCACCTGCACGTGGATCCATGAAGTGTCGGACCCATCCACCATCCTTCCATGCGTATGAGGTACAGGTGAACCACGCCCATCAATCGTGTTTTTTTAACACGTGTGTTTTGAAAGAGGGACAGCTACCTGATGATTGGGCACTGATTAAAATTAAATTACAAATTTTCTTTCCATTTTGACCAATTTAAAAAACTCAAAAAAAAAAAGACAACCGTTTGGATTTGAGTCCCAATCGACGCGTAGAACGACTTTTCTTGAGTCAAATCAAAGCTAGCACTATTGATCTTCTATCATTTGATCTTAGACCGTTAGATCCAACTAATTAATACGTGCAGTTAGATCCAACTAATAACACGTGTCAAAACAAATGGATCAATTTCACTAAATTCAAGAAAAAAAAATTAATTCATTTTTAATGATGACGTGGAGTATGACATAGACATTATTAGAAAGCAGCATCTCGACACCGTGGATGTAAAAAAATGCGAATAATCCGCGTGGCGTACTGTAAATGGCAGTCTACCAAAAACAAAGATCGCCGATCTAACTCAGAATTCCCGCGTGTAATCTGGCGCCAAAAAGATGGTTGTTAAAAAGAAAATTTTTGAGCCGCAAAAAGTGGTCAGGTCCACTAGAGCAGTTGTGTCTATCTACGCCAAATGACGAAACTATCCTTTTTGAGTATCTTAAGCAGCGACCACACAAAACGGGTCGGGTCTTGATTGATAGTGTTTTTTTTTTTATCCGATCCATTGGACCGAAACGAGTTAATAGTTTGAATCGGCCAGCACAGAGACCCATTTTAAGAAAATAAATATATAATAGAAATAAAATATATACAAAGAAAAAGGGTTTTTAGGTTCCTCCGATCGTCAGACAGAGTCATTCAAGAATCCAATAAGTCAGAAAAAAGAAAAGAGAATGAGAAGATGAATAGCAAAGAGGCGGTTCTGTTGATAAAAAAAAAAAGCAGCTTTGGATTTGTAGATTAACCGGTACTTCGATTTAGAAACTGAGCATTCAATAATTTTTATTGAGTTTCCAGATTTGGAATGGAAATTAGAGAGATTTATGTAATATTTCTAATCTCATCGTTTGTCTCTCTTTTTTTTCCAAATAGAGAAAGTAATTAAAGTTTTTCTGGAGAAAATCCCATATTTTTAGGGTGGGTAGAGGATTCTGTTTCTTCGATCGATTACAAAGAACTGCCAGGTTGGGTTTAAGCGTTAATCTCTGGTATTACCCATTCGGATGGTTTCTGGGATCAGGGTGAGAAAATTGAGTTCTTTGGGGTTTTGGGGAGGTAACTGGGAAGCTTCGTTTATCTGAAATCGTGTTTCTTGTTGATTGCTTGAGGATCAAGATTTTTGGCTGCAAACCTAAGTGATTAATTGGCGTTGTCTGCCTAAAATTGATCGGAGATTCACTTTGTGAGTGGTTTTTTGTGGCTGGAAATTTTTGATCGGTGGGAGAATTATTTGATTTGCAGTTTCTTGTATTTTTCTGACTGGAACTTTGTTTGATTACGACGATAAAAATTAACGGAGATTGACTTTGGCATGAAAGGATCGAAAAGGATCTTCTCTTATTGATTCTTGGAGTTCTTTCTTTCTTGGTTGGTACAGAGATATCTGATCCGCGGCTCTCTAATATTTCAACCATGGCTGGAAAATCTGGCGCTCTTGACTACTGGCGTAAGTACTTCCGGAGTACGAGTTTTAACATATTTGAAGTCATTGAGTATGCGATCATGGTGGCTGCTTCGGATTGTCCCAAGGAGTTTAAGATGAGAAGGGATCGAATTGCAGAGCGGCTCTATACCTGTAAATACACTAGGTGTACTGGGTGTGAGCGTGTCGAACTAGCAGTATCTGAGGAGGAAGAAGGCGATGATGGAGGTTGTAAAAGTAGTGGTGACTTTGACGGTTCGGTTGGGAAGGAAAGCAAGGTTAATAGCTGTACAAAAGATAACGCTGAGGCTGACCTGAATAGGGAGAGTAATTACGGCTACGATGAAGCAGAGGCACTGACGGAGGAGATTGAGAAGGAGACTGAGGTTGTTGGTGAGGTTTTGAGGATCAAAGAGATTCTTGTTGACAGTCCTTATCAGGTTTGTCTCTTACTACCACCACTACTTGGTTAATATGTTCTTTATTTTGGTTTATGCAATTGCTACTGTTATTGATTTTAGATACTTTGAAGTTTTAACTTGTTGATTGGATAAAAATGATAGTGTTTGTCGGCTGTTTTGTTGAGTTGATGTGATTACAGTTTAACTTCTCTGTAGAAGGTGGAAATTCATTTAAACTGATGTTTAATCTATGAGGTTTTGATTGTCAGTGATGTAGAATTTGCTTGAAAATCACTTCTATCGTTATGTGTTCAGAATGTTTGGTTATAGTTGTTGCTGCTTTGGGAATGTGGAGGATCAGATCAACTTCATTTTAATTTGCATCGGTTTTTTCGGTTCTGATTTCCTCTTTAAGAATGTTGTGTTTGGAGTATCCAGTTATGGTTTGCCTGCTTTTCTGATTGTGGATGATCAGATTATCTAGTCCTTTTGCGGGTTTTACGTTCTGATTGTTGGTGCTTTGATTACTGCTGTTTACAGTCTGAGGGGATATTGTTCGAATCATTAAGGAGGCTTCAATTGATGGCGCTTACTGTGGATACATTGAAGGTTTGGATTGAATCAAATTTTGTTCTCCTTTCTTTCTATCTGTATCAGAAATTTGGATCTCGATTTATATTCTCTATATCTCTACTCATCTCCGAAGTTATCGGTTTATAAAATTGTAAAGTAATCATGCTGTCTGCTCTATGCTGTTGCAATCTTAATAACTTTCTGGAATTCTGCTTTCCTCAGGCAACTGAAATTGGAAAGGCTGTAAATGGTCTCCGGAAGCACAATTCGAAGCAGATTCGTCACCTTGCAAGAACTCTTATTGAGTACGATATTAATGTCCCTGGCTATGGTTATTTTTATTCCATTTCTTTTCTTGTACTGTCGGGTTATGTCTCCTGGATACTTCAAAATGGGTGCTGTACCGGGTCAGATATTAAATTTTCCAATTTTCATAACATACAGTTAATAAGTGCCTGTTCTTTCCATTTCTGGTTGGATTTGGAACTTAATTTAGTAATGTATACATATATTCTTTCGAATTATGGCACGGGAGAATCAACATGTTTTTCCCACCGTTGTCTATTAGTTTGCATACCATTTCTGCTTTTCTTGACATAGAATCACATGACATTTGGTTTCTTCTTTATTTGTTAGTCGAGTAATAACCTACTCTATCCTTTTCCATGAATGAATGGATTACTGCCTGCAAAGCCATTGCAGCTCATCCTAAGTCCTATATGATTAGCAGATCAACTACAAACTTCCTTTGGTAAAAGTCTTGAACCCACTTCCGAGATGATGACTCCCTTCCTTCTTGGATATTTCATTATCTTCTAAACGAGTGGCGGATTCCTTTCATTACTTCTTACCTTATTACGAATAATTTTCTGGATCCATTTTGGTCTCCCCTTAAGAGTAATTTAATTTCCTTTTGTTGCAACCTTAGATGAAGAGGGTCGTGGTTTTTTCTTTGTTCTGTTTCTTGATTAGCAAAATATATCTTACTTGAAGCCCACAATTTCATTGTCCTTTGCAGTGGCTGGAAGGATTTGGTTGATGAGTGGGTGAATGCAGCAGCTCCAGTTGCCGGTATTATTTGTTCCTGCAGTTGTTTTACAGTTGGTGAATATGTGTTTTGCCTTCTTTTGGCTCTTTTAGTTGAGGCTGAATTCTGATACTTGTGAGTATATAGGTGCGACAGAAGGTTCCCCAGATTCTGTAAATCCTTCTGTTGTTGATGAAGAAGAAGGACTGCCGTCACCTCCACTAGATGAAGGTGCATTCTTTGCAACTCAGCCTACTTCAATGGAGCTTTCTCAGGTATAGAATTTAATTTCTTTCTTATTTGAGTGGAAGAATACTGTTTCCATTTTATTTTATTTTTGTTAGAAACTGACTGGGATATGCTTTTCTTGTTCTTTTTCTCTGGACCAATGCAAAGTTCTTTGATGGCATGGATGATGATGGAAGTGAGTGAATGATTTAGGCCTTCTCTGCTTCTCATATATTATATTACTTGGTTGCTTCTTTCTTGTCGAATTCCCCCATCTTTGCACATCATAATTTTGGTCGGGGGAATGTTTTGGCAGATCCTCGAAACAATGGGGAATTCAACAAGAATCGGGAGAATGGAAGAAAAGCAACAATGGAGAGCCATAATATTCCCAAGAGGAAACCACCTCCTCCCCATGAATCAAGTTTCCTCACCAAGGATAGCAAGAGCCAGCCAGTGAGGAAACCCGATAGCATCATCAGGCAAACGAAGCCCTCCAACACTGCTTCAGGGCCAGGCAGACCTCCAAACCAAAGCTCAGAGCCCAAAGCCAATAACAAGATGAAGTTCGAACAGAAGATGGATCTCACTGGAATCCAGAAGAGGCCTGTGGCTGGTCAACAAGATGTAAGTAGTATCATAAGTGGTAGTTTACTATAGTTTTTCATTCAAGCGTCGTTCTCCCCCTGATTACTGTGAGTTTTATTTCTTTATCTCTGAATACTGATCATTTTAATTTGATCTTTTAGAAGTCGAAGATGTCAGATCAAAATTCAGTGCGAGCAAAACTTGAAGCCGCTAAGAGGAAGCTTCAAGAGGGGTACCAACAAGCTGAGAATGGTTTGTTAATCCCCCCCTAGATCTTACATGGGTTCTCTGTTTTAAGTAGGAGCTCTTTAAACTGAGTCTGATAGGTTTCTTTTTGTTATATGCAGCCAAGAAACAGCGGACGATACAGGTCATGGAGTTGCATGACCTTCCCAAGCAGAGCATTGGTCATAGACATCCCCATCTTAAACCTGGCAACCAGAATAGGCATTGGGCAAACGGACGACGATAATGATGTGGTAATTACCTTGTTTCTTCCATTTTGGAAGTCCGATGGGAGAAACACCAAAAACCTTTTTGTGGCATTTCATCTCTTAACCCAGTTAAGAGTGTAGCCCATTAAAGTTAGATATCCACCAATTTTTGCTGGAGAGGACAAGATACCCGGTGAACCATTCAAAGTCGGGATAGGGTCTCTCAGAATCTTTATTGAAACATTTCAAATACAATGATTCAAGCACATTGCATGGAGGTATAGAGATAATATGACAGGTTTCAATGTAGAGAAACTGAGAATTGAACTTGTTCATGCCATAATTATAGTCACCTGTCGACAATCTTGTTTATTCATCCCTCCAATTGAACTCTTTTATGACATTACCAGATATAGGATGCATATAACATTTTGTTGGTCCTTTATATAATCAGTTGAAACTTCTTCAAATATTAGTTTCTGGCTTTTACTGATTGTTGAAGTTTATTGGATCTAGTCTAGTTTTATATCTAACTAGCTTTCCTAATCATGCATGATCTCAAAATGTAATCTGTCTTTGGAATGGTGCATCATGAATTTACATTTTAATTAAATTAAGGATCCGCTTTGATACAGAATTATTGCCTGTCTAGAAACTATAGACCTCACAACTAGTAGATTTCTTCATTAAGACAGACTAAAGAAAGAGATTTGAGGAATAGTGCGAAGATTTCATAATCAATGCAAGAATTAGAGAAGTTTGGGTAGTGAGTACAGGCTGCAGGGTGGGGTAGGTGGGGTAGATAAAAGAGGATCACATCTGCTGTGAAGTGTTGAATAATGTAGTTATTTATTTCGCCATAAAAAATTACTTGAGGAATTTTTAATCATGTTGGATACTGATTTCCTCTTAACTACAGCACAAGCCAACCTTTGTTTCTTCCGGTATTCTTGGCAACTGTTTGTGGTCTGAAATACCATTTGCAAACTTAATGGATTAGGTTTAATATTGTTCAATCATTCAAAAAAAAAGAAAAGAAAAGAAAGTCTGATGATGGACTTTGCAATGGTTTCATATTTAAGGTGAGTTAAAAAAAATGCCTAGTATTTGGTTATGGATAAAATCAATTTGAATCATATGATGCTGATGTGGCCTCATTGTTACATGGGTCCCACTAACATCTACAGCAGAAGAGCATGAAGGAGCTTATCCATTGGTAATGGTGTGCTTCTTGAGATAGTCTACATTGGCCTTGATCTAGAAGACTATCCATGGATAGATAGGATACTATTTTATTTATGATTTATCACATGTTAAATATGGTGATCAACTTAATTGTTTAATCCACTGTTGGACTTTTGATTGTTATCAGCCATCTCAATTTTTTTATATTATGTTTACAAAAAAAAATTATACTTTTGGTTTTTCAAACATTTTATATGACCAAGTTGCAATATTTTTTTTTTCAAAATATATTCTTAATTGGTTGATTACTGACCATTGCGGTTCAAGTAAGCAGAAGCCATGAATCGACCAGAAAAGGTCGGAATTGGTCTGAACTGTAAATAAATGATTATTTAAATTGACTAACCCGAATCGAGGATCCAATTCTGATCCTTAAAACCGGGCATAGCAAAGCATGACTTGAACCATTCAAAATTTCAAATCAAATAGTCAAAAGTGCTGGACAATTGATCATCACGGGTCCATGGTGACAAAAAATTATGATGTAACGTGCCATGTGTTTCGTTTGGATCAAGAGTTTTTTTTTTCTTTTTTTTGGGTAAAAGTGGATCAAGAGTTCAAAACCGGAAAAACAAATGCTCCTTTCCCCATAAGTCTTCATATTCCCAAAATCAATATAAGATATGACTTTCGAAATAATTATGATTGGGAAAATTAAAATTACTTGGATCTCCCTTGACGTTTCTTGTATTATAGGGATATTCTTTGGCAGTTATTGATTTATGTGGACTTCCCTCATAAAGTGAAATTTATAACACTTTACTCCACTCTGTTAGAAAATAAACGGCAATAGATAATATGAACATACATTATTTATTATTATTTTTTTAGATACCAAAATATATTTATCTTATTGAATTACCCTTTTCCCCTAGTAGGTTTTAAGACAACTCCGATGTTTTTATCCTTGTCGATTTTTCTAATCTTAGGAGATACCATTCCTAGTGAGTTACTTAGATTTTAGAAGTTAATTTTGATTAGATAAGACGTGAATTCATTTCGTTAAACAAAGGGTATTTTGGTCAGTAATAAGTTCAAGTTCACACTATTAGTTTTAGGAAGGTATGATAAATAATAAATCAAATGTCAAGAAGAGGTCTGAGTAATTTTCTCTATATGCTTTCATGTATTAAAAAAGAATTTTGGTTCTTAAAAAATCCATTAAGTGAGGCCTTTTAAAGGATAGGTCCTACACTCCAGAACACACCCTTTATTCCTGTTGGGTTCTCTTCCTATGTCGTTTGCACCGTTAACCATACTTGTTCTCTTCTACCAATTCTCAAAAAAAAGCTTTTCCCTTGTAATTTTTAAATTTAATATTTAATTATTATTTTTTATTTCCTTCAACCTCACGTTCCTTCTCATATATAAAGTGATATAACTTATAATAATTAATTAATGGTATATTCTTAATTGATAATAGGAAAAAGAGATAAGGGACAAACAAGGTTTGGTAGACTTAGTAGTTGCAACGCAAGTTTGGAATGAATATGGTGAAATGAGAAAGAAAATAAGTAGTTTAAAAAAAAAAAAAAAAAAAACTCTTTATAACGATAAGTAGTTAATTTATTCAATTGTTTAATAGTAGAGTATATCTATGCAATTAACATTTCATGATGTTAATAGCAATTTTTATGATAATTTACAGGAAAAATATCTGCCATACTCTTTATAATATGGTTTAATCCCATTCATTTGTCTTTGTTCGAGATAATATCCCTGACACGTTAGAGGACATCCAAACATTATTTAGGCTCACTGAATAATTAAAAAGATTATTTTACTCTTAACACCATTCACATTCATCTTCATATTTTCCTTTCTAATTTTAAGAAAACTTAAATAGGTGCCCTTCCCTACGCCTAGGCCGCCCAGGAACACCCATTGCACGTTCCTTTCCTTTGGAACTTGATGCATTGGGAAGGTTTTGATGAGTGGCGGCGGTGGCGACGACGAAGAAGATGTGGAGCGGTGGAGGTCAGCTGCAGCTACTTCGGAAACAGAGGTTGAAGACAAGCCCCTCTTCAAACAAGTAGTTCCCATCCATGAATATGACCATGACAATGAAACCTCTTTCATTCTTAAGGTTCAAGAATGAAACCGAGGGAAAAGAGGGTTTGGAAATCCATTTCAGAAATGAACGACGCCGGTGACAATCCTACTACTGACATTGAAAACAGTACTAAAAGCGGTTCCCAAAAAAAAAAAAAAAAAAAAAAAGAAGATGAAATTCTAAGGAATGGAAAGGAGTGGATGGTCGCTGAAATAAATGTTAGGTAGTTAGAACCTTACTCTGGCTTCTTCCATCCTTCAATGGCCGTTTTCAGTTCAGAACAGCTGGTTAGAGGAAGGGAAGGTTGATGTTTCCCTTCACTTGCCACTTGTCTGTTATGAACTGAAAGTCCTAACCTGATTACTTTATTACCCGCAACTTGTCTGCTATGAACTGAAAGTCCTAACCTGATTACTCTATTACCCGATTAATGCCTTTCTTTTCATCGTTTTTTTCCTATTCTTGTGTTGTACGTGAGTTTCAATGTACAACTCATTATAAATCTCATCACTTCGACTCTTAGGTAGTCAGAGGTGAGGATTTCCTCTCTTTTCGCTTCTTTTTTTTTTTCATTGTTTTTTCTTGTTGTCGTTTTTCTTTTTTTTTTTTTTTTTTTTTTGGATAGCTGAGTCGGAGGTGAAGATTACTCAGAGGTGTCAGAGGTGAGGAGTGCGGTCGTCTTCACAGACCAGGGCTACTGATGATGGTAAAATGGTGAAAATGGTGGAAATGGTGGAACCCTATCTTTTCTAATTTTCCTAATATCTATCAAGTGACAAATAAATTTTTAAATTTTTTAAAATTAAAAAGGTAACATAGAGGAGAGGTTTTGTCATTAACGAATTTAAGACGGCGGCACATCATTGATTAACGGGCATGATTTAATGAAAGGGGTCTGATTGATACGTATTTTCAAAAGTATAACGTGTTAGGAATATTATCTCAAACAAAGGCTGATGAGTGAGACTAACCATACTACAAGGAGTGTGACAGATATTATTCTTTTGTCTGGTTTGATTGTAGAATTTTATTTATTTTGTGTGTTCTGCTTAAATTTGCTTAAATTTTCTATTTACTTTCTACATTATGGCCAAAAGTTCATGTAGAAATGATGGGATATTGGTGATTTCAAATAGCTGGTGTAATGGGTATCAATGGGTTAGTTCGGGTTGGTTTTTGGTCTAGGTCAAATTGATGTCAGGTTTTATAAGATCTGATCGAAACATGTCTATTAAGAGGTTCGGGCTGGGGTGAGCTACACTCTGCATATTAACTAACAGGCTGGTACGAAGTCGGTTTGTTATCAAATTGATTTTGGGCCGATTCGATTTAAGGTTCATTTACTAGCCCAGTAAGGGATGATATCTTACTTTGGTGTTAATGGGGACTATATGTCCATATCAAGAATAACTGTCTAACATTCAATTTAATTTGGGTTTGGATAAAGTTTGGTTTGGGCTTGGCTGGTCCACCTTAACAAGGGGCCCAACGGGTTAGCCCGGACCAGGCCGGATCGAGACCGGTAAGTATTGTAAATAGTTAACTGAAAATATGCCTGGTATCAGTTCGGTCCAATTTGGCTTTGGGTTAAAACAAGCCGGTATGATCCCAAAATTGACATCCCTAAGTGTAAGACTTTGAACTTGGGTCTAAAATCATACCAAATAATATGATTTCATGAAATAGGTTTATGGAATTGAAATAGAAATCAAACCAACAAAAGGGAACCTTAGATGAATTTAATTGAATTTCAAGATCGACCAAGAACCAATTGACAACTTTTGAGTTTGTCCGACAAATGATTAATAAATCAATATCATCATTTTTAAAATCAATAAATTTAAATAAAGAATAAATAAGACCTTAAATCTCTTATTAAACAGTTTTATCATGTATAAATTATATTTAAAACCTACTCTAAAACGGATAATACTGAAATCTTGTTTAAATTGGATAACACTGAAATCTTGTTCATTAGTGTTTTTTTTTTGTTTTTGTTTTGTTTTGGGAGAAAGCTAACTACGTACTTTATTTTGCTTTTTCTGCCATCTATTGAATTCAGTTATGATTGATGAACAATTACAAGATATTGTCCGATTTAGGTTGCAATTGGTATGCGTTCTTGGGATACATTCTAAGTAAAGTACACATTTTGAAACAGTGAAAACAATGTTTGGTATGTATTTATATTCTTAGATCATGAAATGTGTTAGAGAATGCGGCCATTTTGGAACGCATTGTTTAACCCATTCTACATTCTGAACTAAAACGAAAATGCTTTACTCTTTAACCTATTCTCATTTTATGTAAGAAATACATTCATCATTCTATCATTCTAAGAATGTCCCATCATTTAAGAATGTCCCCCCCCCAATTTTTTTTCTATTGGGCAAAAGATTTCCTTACAAACCAAAACTTACCCCTTACTGGATGCATGGCCAGGATGCCGAAGTGACATTATCACCTAGGTGAGATCAGACGGACCCTTTCCTAATACTTTAAAATAGCCATTTGGCTATCTTCTTAAAATCGATCTAGACATTCCACAATGGAGACACAGTTAGGCGTGAGTTCCACAATATTCGCTTCCATCTTGATGCACTAATTCTCTTCCTTCACTTGAAATTAGACCAGCAACACCAAAGGTCTTATGGAATTTTTTTTGGGCCGGGGGAGGGTCCCAAAAAGCACTGATCATGGATTTAAACATTGCGTTCCAAATGCTATATAGATAATAGGACAGTTGAACATATACCGTAGAATAAGCTTATGGAAATTTGGATACTTCATAACATGGTTTAAAAACATAGAATGGGATTGAATCGGTCGATAATTTCCTTGCAATCGCTTAACACACTTGAAACAATCTTTGCCGTCAATCTGGATCCATTAGAATTTGGTGGATTCGATCCGATCCCTAAAACCTTGCTTCTTAGTAAATATGAATCACATTCCTAAAACATATGATTATGTAGATGGTCATTAGAACTTAGGAAGGTGGATAGATGCTTTGTCCCATTCCAGGGCAAGTTAAGGCCACTTGTGATTTCTGAAAATCGTAACTTGGTAGGAGGATAAGTTTTGCGAAAAGGTGCCTTAGATTCTTTGCTCATGTATCAAATTTGAATGGATAAATTACACCAGAGGTACTTGACATTTTGAGAAATTATACCAAAGGTACTTCACGTTTCAAAAATCATACTAGAGGTACCTCACGTTTCAAAATCATACCAAAGGTACCTGACATTTGGGATACCTTATATTTTTGTACTTTCAAATTTATCCCTGTTTAGTATAACTTTCTTGGTCCCCTTCGGTTCATGCTCTCACCATCCCATTGTCGTAACGACTCACCACTCGGATTCCCATGTGTTCATCACTGTCTCAATTGCCCACCCCCTCTCCTGTCCCTGTCCTCTCTCATGACCTTTTCTCACTAGCGGTTGCTTATCAGCAACTCACAGATCTTGACTATGGTACACACCTCTGGTGAAAATTTCACACCCCAACTTGTTGCTTTTTCGACGGGTGTACCGATGATCAGAGACACCAAATAAGGGTAGTTCAACAAGAAATGATTAGTCCCTGAAAGTTTGAGATATATTTAATGGTTAGCTTGAAGGATGCCAACGTTAAATAGGATTAATGTTGGAAATATGAGAAGAGGTACCTCTGGTATGATTTTTGAAATGTGAGGTACCTCTGGTATGATTTTTCAAAACGTCGGATACCTCTGGTGTAAATTACCTTGAATTGATATATATAATCAAATATATTTATATAAATGGTAATAAAATCCTTATATTTATAAATTATATATATATATATATATATATATAATCAAATATATTTATATAAATGGTAATAAAATCCTTCTCTTTGTAAACAGATTCTACAAAAAGAAAAAGAACAAGAAAAATGCAATTCAAGACGAATCATCTAAGAACGTACAATATTATTTTAGTGGACTTGATTAATTATTGAACTAATTGTCTAGTGAGAGTCTAATTACCAGTTGAATTAGTTTTGGTCTGGTTCGTAACATGTTAGAGATAAACTAATTCGGTCCATTGTGGGATCAATCAGGGTTTGTGATGGTATTATATATATAGTAATTAATTAGGGTTCCCACAGCCATGACCGATTTCACTATAGCTCCCATATGCTCAGATATTAGAAAGGAGAATTCCTGATCAAGGGCTCTGGAAGACTCGAATCAAAAGCAAGCAAAGGATTAGGCAAAAATCAATCTTCAATGTTTAGGTATGTCACATTTAATTATTTATTTAAAGTTTTCATTGTATTCCAAGAAGCATTATGAATCATTATCATTTATGGGAAAATCCTAGCATGATTAAATTTCTTACAATTGGAATCAAACGAATCATACAGACCTAGGATCATTGGTAAATAATTGCATAGACCTACCTGAATAAATGAATTGAAAAAGAAAAAAAATTTTCTCTACATTTTTTGTACATACCTATCAAAGGTTTGTACACTTCATATTTTTTTTTTGACCCGTAAAACGTCAAACAAATTATACCGGAATGTAGATGTTGGCGAGACAAAGTGAGTGGTACAAAAATCGTCGACGTGCCGCCGGAAAAAGGGATTGAGATACACTCTTTGGCGGTTATAAAAAAATATTGTGCAGTGCTGAGTCGACCCAAAAAAAGACTTAAAAACCTTGACTTAATCGGCCCCACTTAGAACCCAGAGGATTGACCAGACCAAGATAAACTCGGGTAGTGGGTCATACGTGTGAGTCAATACCTGTGACCCGGCCCACCTGATCAACGGAATCCAAACACGTTGGTCGAACCTGGAAAGCAGGACCTGAAGTCCCGAAAAATTGAATTGCCGACCCGACAAGACTTTTTTTAACCCGAATTTTAGATTGATGGGTCAACCTGATAACTCAGATTTGGACTGGTGAGTTGACTCGCTCATTCATACCGATCCTGGAACTAGATCGTTATGTTCAAACCAAACCGAACTTACACATTCTGACCAATCTACCTATGAGTAGATCCACGCGTGGTTTTTAGGCCGCATGTGAGGGCTCGTGGGAGGTCAAAACGAGAATTGAGCTCCTCTATAGTGAAGGAGCTCACTAAAGAGGAAGTAGTGAAGCTACGAGCCGTCCACCTGGCGGTATGCATCCTACGGCTATGGTTGATTGATGTTTTATGAGGCTTTATATGACTATAAAGTACTGAATCTTATGCAAAGACATGTAAAAGAGGGGTTTTAACTGCACAGTGTTTTCACCAACAAAAAAAAAAAAACCTACAGTGTTCAGGTTGCGGAAGAAGAAGAAAATTAAAGAATGCAGAGAAGATTGAAGAGGAAGTGTGAACCTCTAAGGAGAACACGAGGAGAAAGGAAATAATCAAAGCCCAAAAGGCAGCAAGCTAAAGAAAGTTAGAAATGTTAGATTTTGACTCCTGTTCCGTGCTTCCATTAACTAGTTTCAGTATTTATCTGGGTTTCTAATTGTTCCCTTTTTTTTTCCTTGGCTTGCGGCATCCATGGCGAGCAAAGCAGCTTTATTGGCAAGAGAGTTAAAGACGATAAAATGAAATTTGTTTTTTATGCAAGAGAGAGGTTCCCTTCTTGAGAAAGAGAACAGTCGCTTACGTGATGGGTTTGGGAAAGGCATTAGACATGAAGAAGATGATCGGGGAATCATTTACTTAATTTTATATCTCATTCTCTGGTTGTATGTGTTTTTATCACATACTCATTCATCATTTTCTCACAAAAGGATGATAGACTAATTTTTTTAATCATAGTTAAGACCTAATTACCAATTTATTTAAGTTCTGCTAAAATACTCAACAAATCGGCTGAGTTGGGAAGAGGAAGTGAGGGAGATTCGAAGGAGGAAAAAAATGGAGTGAGCGAGATTCGAAGGTAGAAAAATGAAGAGGGATGTTTCTGCTAAAACCCATTCCCTGTCTTCTTGCATAAGATTCAGTACTTTGCAGTTACCCAAGGCCTCAAGAAACATCAAGTGACCATAGCCCCAGGATGCATAACTGCCACGTGGACGGCTCTGAGCTTCACTACTTCCTCTGTAGTGAGCTCCAATTCACTGCAGAGGAGCCCGATCCTCAAAACGACCTCCGATTTGTTCCACTATGTTCGTATTGATGAGTTCTTAATTCTAATAGGTAGTTTGACCAATTTTGGTACTTTGAGAAATGTACTTTTTACAAAACAAAACAGTACGGGAACTCAGTTCGTGGTTTTTTTTGCAGGTTGTTCTAAAAATTTCTTGTACCTTATAGATTATTGAGTTACTGTGTATGTTTATATATGAATGTTTAAATTTATATCTTTGAATTATTAAAACATTCCCATAACTACTGCAAATTACAATTTGTTCATATTATAGTGGAACTTAGTGCAACCCACTGAAGTGGTACATCTAGTTTCATTATGATGTTTCAAATTCAAGGTTTATATGTTTATAGTTTTTTCAAAGAAAAATAATGTACACCCAAAGGAATTCCATAGTAGAATGTAGTAGTAGAGAGAAGAACAGAACGATAAGTATATGATGAAACGTATAATAAGTAATATTGATCTTCCAAAGTCATTATGAGGGGAAGCAATCAATACTATAGCAAAATAAGTCAGTTTCTAAATCACCTTTTGAACTGTAGACTAGCCGAAAGTCCAGTTTGAACCATCTTCATGTTTGGGATAGATTAGAAGCAAAATTATACAACCTTCAAGAGAGGGTGTTTGATCCCAAGAATACGAATTGTCATTTATGGGCAATTTACATAAATCAAAGGGGTTCATATTTTATTATTCAATTCAATAAACAAGATAGTTGAAACAAGACATACTATGTTTATTGAATATGCTAATGAATTGCCATAACTAAGAAATTTGGAATTTGATTAGATTCATATAGAGGTTGCTAATGAGATACCTGACTTAGTTCAGTAGCCAATTGATATTTCAGTAGTGCAGTCCCTGTTCAACCTTATATTCTAACCATGATTGAAGAGTCACAGGAATTAGTAAGGAGATCTACTATACCATGTAAGTCTGCCATATCGTTCGATTACATGCTTTACAAGTCTGCCATATCGTTCGATTACATGCTTTACCTAACAGAGGGTGATTTCGACATTGACAGGAAGAAGATCCCACCAATTTTTAGGATGTCATTAGTAACAATAATGCTGATAAGTGGTTTAGAGGCATGACATAGTAGTTGAAGTCTATGGACAACAACAAAGTGTGGTAACTAGTGAATTTACTCAAAATTTGCATATCCATGGGCTCAAAGTAGGTATGCAAGACAAAGTGTGGTTCCAAAGGCAGAATTAAACGCAAAAGGATTTACATAGAGATAATGAATTAACTTCAATTTGACCTTTTCTCTAGTCTTCTCGAAGGATTCCTTTAGAATCATTATGGCCTTAGTTGTGCATTTTGAATTGGTGTTGAATCAAATGGATGTAAAGACTGTTTTTCTCAACTGAGATCTGGAAGAAGATGTTTATATGCTTCAACTAAAAGGTTTTGAGGTAAAGGATAAAGAAGATTTGGTTTGCAGACTCAATAAGTCAATCTATGGACTGAAACAGACATCCAAGCAGTGGTACCTGAAATTTGACCAAGTCATATCTTCTTTTGGCTTTGTTGAGAATGCAATGGATCATTGTATATATATATATCTAAAGATTAGTGGTAGTTAGTTCATTTTTCTTATCTTATATGTGGATGGTATCTTACTAGCCAGCAGTATCATGAGTTTACTTATGGAAACCAAGAATTTTCTGTTTCATAACTTAAGACGAAGGATATAGGAGAAAGTACTTTTGTTCTTGGTATTGAGATCTCTCGTCATAGTCTCAGAGAGCATACATAGATCATGTTCTCAAATGATTCAGTATATCTAATTGTTCAGGTAGGAATGTGCGTATTAGCAAAGGAGATAGATTAAACAATTAACAATGTCCAAGGAATGATATTGAGAGAGAACATATGGCTGATAAACCATATGCATATATAGTAATGAGCTTGATGTATGCTTAGGTTTGCGTCCGTCCTAATATTGGTTTTGCAATGAGTGTTTTGGGACGTTTCCAGTCGGATGCTAGTCTAGCTCACTGGAGAGCGGCAAAGAAGGTTATGCGGTACTTGCACAGAACCAAAGACTACATGCTTATTTATGGTAGTGATGACACTCTTGAGGTAGTTGGCTTTGTTGCAGATTTTGGTGGATGCATTGATGATAGTAAATCTATCTCAGGATACATTTTCATGATGGTAGTGTGAGGACAACGATGAGAGAGATTTTCAATGATGCCCTTGGGGGTTTTCCTAAGAAAACGAGGATCATCAACTTTTGCCTTTGATCTTGTCCTTCTGCACTGATGGACGATAATGATTTGGAGTTGCCACCTAGATTAAGGTCTAGGACCTCAAATGTAGTATCATCATAGGATAAGACTTCTATTGATTCGTGACCCAACATATTGACTTTCTTCTATCAGAGAACGGATAAACGTTTAACGTATAGTTTGGGAAGGTGTTAGGCACCCAAAGCTGTTCGATTCGAAAATCGACCTCCTATATGATTCTACTTTCCTTAGACTCTATGGTTCTGACTGTTCATAGTCAATGGATGACTAGGGCTCATGGGAGATCCTATGCCAAGTTGTTAAGTTCTTCTAACCTAGGTTCAACCAAGTATGTTCTGAAATAAATAAAAATAATATACAAGAAATTATACCAAAGATGGTTTGGTGATGGACTGAATATGAGATGTCCATCTCAAACTGCTTACGTATTCCAGTCCTAAAAATCAAGCCCAAAACGTAATGCGAAATAGATTGTGATTAAAGTTTCTGGATATGGATTATGATTAAGCTTCATTAGATTTAATGTTCAAGTTGAAATTTATGTTTAATAGATGATTGAGGTTGAATCTAGATAGCTTATGTGGATCAAAGTGGATATAGATATGGATATGGATATGGATAATGGATAATGGATAATGGATAGGGATGACCTAAGAAGACTAAGATGCTGTACTATACTTGGAGAGCCCTCCAAGTTGTCTACATATTCCAGAGGTCCTAGGAATCAGGTACAACGTAGTTCGTTGTAGGTCGTGGATAAAGGGTAGCCTCAGGGACTAAAGTATGTACTCTTAGGGAGTATGATAGATAAGCACTCTCAGGGAATAAGATAGGTAAGCACTCTTAGGGAGTAAGATAGGTAAGCAATCTCAAGGAGTAAGATAGGTAAGCAATCTCAGGGAGAAAGATATGTGTATACTCTCATGGAGTAAGGTGTGTCTCTCGGGGAGGAAAGTATGTGTACTCTCAGGAAGTAAGGTATGCCTCTCAGGGAGGAAAGTATGTGTACTCTTAAGGAGTAAGGCATTTCTCTCAAGCAGGAAAGTACGTATATTCTCAGGTAGTAAGGTATGTCTCTCAGGGAGGAAAGTATGTCTCTCAAGGAGGAAAGTATGTATACTCTCAGAGAGTAAGGTATATCTCTTAGGGAGGAAAGTATGTGTACTCTCAAGGAGTAAGATATGTCTCTCATGGAGGAAAGTACGTCTCTCAGGGAGTAAAATATGTTTCTCAAGGAGTAAAGTATGTCTCTCAGAGAGGAAAGTATGTGAGTGTATGTGGACTGAGGTGTGGAATCATATCTAGGAATCTTCCTAGACTACCTATGTATCTTAGGGTTTGTCCTAAGAATCAGGATTCGCGTAGCTTGGAATCAACTTGTTCATTGGGTGACCCGCTTGGGTCAGAATATGATATCCTGTAGGACAGAGTAATCATCCTAGATGATCTATGGTTGGATTTACATCAAACCAATCTGGGATTCTGCACCCTTGGGGAAATGAGCTAAGGGATAGGGATTGTCCAATAACTACCCTTGACCTAAAAACCCTAACTTTGGAATGTGTTGGGTTAGGCTTGATCATTATTGATTAAAGGTTTTTATCTTTTCCACTTTTACCCCTTTCATGAATGTGGGTGCCTAAATGAACGTCCCACGCCTAGAACCATCTTCCAACAGTGTACATACATGGCAGTTCGATTAGGGTGTAACGGAAAATAAGTTCTTTGCCAACAATAGATATCATTCAAGCATGACATACATCAAACAGATCTAAACATGGCAGTGTGCACAAAGTTGGCAGTGTAAACATTCTAAACATGGCAGTGTGCACAATATAACAGTGCAATCAAGATCAACAGTTCAAATTCCATTTCAAGATGATCAAGATCAAAGATTTAGATCCATTAAAACACTCATGACCAAGATCAAACGGTTCATATTCATTTAGAACACTCATGAAGACAATCCAACGGTCCAAATTCATTTAAAACACTCATGATGAAGATCCAACAATTTAAATCTCTTTAGAACACTCATGATCAAGATCCAATGGTTCAAATTCATTTAATACCCTCATGATCAAAATCTAACAGTCCAGATTCATTTAGATCACTCATCATGTGGTCAAAATCAAAATCAACATCCAATGGCATCATATTTAATCATCTAAAAATCTAAGATCAATAGCCAGATTTCATCACATCAAAATTTATAATCAATGGGCCAGATTTAACATTAACTCATTCAATATCGATGGTCAATATTAAAATACATTAAACATGAGCATCATGGCATCAACACACATGCCATATAGCATTTAAAGATCATGATTATCGAAATAGGCATATTTAGACAATTTTTGATATTTGAGCTTTATGAAAGCTATCAAAACAAAGTTTGGGATACCAACCTTGTCCCCAACAATGGGGTGGAGCCTTTGATGATGGTTGGAGACGATCTATGCCACAAGCGGCAAGCTTTCCCTCCTTCTTTCCTCCTTTCCTCCTTTCCTTTCTCTCTTTTCCTCAATCTCCCTCTTGATCTCGATATCTTTTCCCCCTCTTCTTCTTAACTTCTCTCTCACTAGTATTTTTTTCTCTCTTTTCTCTCCTTTTTTTCTCTCTCAAACTCACTTCCATTCCTTTTTTTTTTTTTTTTTCTTCTTCTTCTTCTCTTCTCTTTAGCCTTTTTTTCTTACAGCCTCCTTTTTCTTTCCTTTGGTGTTCAATTGGATTTATAAAGAGCCATTGGATGCTTGAGCATGGCCCAAGGAGATGAGATGTGATGAAGTTGGGCTCAAGGAAGCGAGGTGTCAAGTGTAGGTAGTTGGTTGGGGGATGGCTCAAGGGTAAGAGTTAGGATAGACTTACGATTGGGGAGTAGCTAGGGGACTAGTTGTTGGTTTTTTAGAGAGGCTAAAAGGTGAGTTGGAGGTTGGCTAAGGTGGTAGTGGGCTCAAGATGTTCAGATGGGGATGCTTAGGTAGGTAGTGGCAAGGTGTCTACTGGAAAGGGATTGAAAGGGATTGTTTGGCTGGATAGGTATTGGTGTGTTGTCGAATGGAGATGGTTTGTGGGGTGGTTCAAGGAGTGGGAGCAGATTGTTTCGGCGGACAGCAGGTCGGTGGGGGTAGCATGAAAGTCTGTTGCAGATTTTTCGGCCAGATGGAGAGGGTGGGTTGTATCTTGATGGAAGGATTTTATCGGGTGTGGTGCTGGAGTGGCTCGATGGAGAGATATGGCCGTTGATGAGGGTGGAGGCTACAGGTATGATGGAATCAAATTGGGTTTGTGTTGTGTTGTCGAATGGAGCAGGGATGAGGTGGTGTTGGCCGACGAGTTTTGGGGGAAGTAAGGTGAGGGTGCTGATGTGTCGATTGGCGGAGCAGCGGGTTTGTTTATTTGGTTGGAGATGGCTGGATTTTAGGGGGTAGTGGGTTGCTGTGGTTGTGAGGTGTCAAGCGGCTGGGAGATATGGGCGGTAAAGGTGAGGTGGCGGTACATGGAGCAAGGGAGAAGGTGGAGGTGCATGGTGGTGGCAGCATGTCTCTCTCTCTCTCTCTCTCTCTCCCCTATTCGGATTTTCCCTCTCTTAGTTCTCTCTTTCTCTTGCGCTCTTCGGATTCTCTTTCTTCCTTAGTTATCGAATCAAACCCCCCCAAATTCATATATAGATACATATATACAAAATGGGTTCTCTTTTTTCCTTAGTTATCAAATCAAACTCTCCCAAATTCATATATATATATATATATATATATATATATATATATATATATATATATATATATATATATATATATATATATATATATATATATAATACACATGGACTCACTTGACTCGGTCCGGACCAGTTTGGGCTCGGTTAGGTTGGGTTGGTGGAGCTTGACTAGGTTGGACTGAATTAGATTTGAGCTGGGTCGGGCTGACATAGGTTAAACTGGCTTATCTCTCTGTTGTCATTTTATGAGCTATTTTGGCAACAGCTCTGCATGACTTCTTTGGTGACCTCTGTCCCAGATTTTCCACGTCCACTTTGAAGAGGACGAACAATGGAGGACGCTGGCTCTGGAATCTCCTGATTCGGACGTCGGATGAGCAAGTTATGAAGAATCAAAATTTAAACGGGCATATCGGTTTGCAATTCCACATGGGACCTTTCGACTTTCGTTATCCCGGATTTTCCATGTTCACTTTGAAGAGGACAGACAATGGAGCACACTAAAGCTTGAATCGCCTGATTTGGACGTCGGATGATCAAGATATGGCCGAATGAATTCTGATCGATTCAATTCACGATAATTCGCCCAATAAATCCTTAATTTATGATAATTTACAGAAAAGCCCTTAGATTTTTAATGCGCTTTCCATCCGACTAAATTCGTGATATCTTCTTTGTTTAATACTGGAATTGAGTGATTCTGGTCTCATTTCGAAGGTATTTTCAAGACTTACGCATCCATATAGATTACAGCCTATGATCTTGCTATGGGATCCACTAAAATCATACTCAAAGTCGCCATCTAACATCCAAATCTTGAATTGACCCGCAACTCTTTCGAATGTGTTTACCAAGACTCCTGCATACTGGGGGGACACTTGGCTCGGCTCAGAATATAGAGAGCACACATGGACTGATCAAATGTCAGTTTGAGAGAGTTTCACTCGCCTCCCCTGTACTTTCTCAAATTTCTATTCACCTCCCTTCTCTTGCTGTCTATACACCAGTAAAACTCTGTTTGGCTGTGGATGATAAAAATGGGGTGCTTACAGGTAGGTGGTGTCATTTCATGGAGGAATGCAAAGTAGACTATCCATGCAACATCTACTATGTAAGCAGATTTTGTTTCTCTATATGAAGCTACTAAACAAGCTATCTAGTTGAAGAGTTTTATCTCTAACCTGAAGGTTGTGGACTTTGTCTCTTGGCTCATTATGATCTATTGTGACAACAATTCAGTTGTATTCTTCTCAAAGAAAAACAAGAATTCCAATGGTTTCAAGAATATAGAGATCAAGTATCTTCTGGTGAGAGAAAAGGTCAACGAAAATACATCACTCTAGAGCACATTTCAATAGACAGCATGGTTGCAGATCTTCTGACAAAGACATTGTCAGTGGGAGTCTTTAAGGGACATGTATCTAGCATGGGTGTCGTCAAGTCTTTTGATGTGCTTTGTTAGTGTGAGATCTTTTTTTTGTATTTAAATTATATTTCATTATGTTTATTTACATTGTCTATGGCTTCTGAGCACAATTATTAACAAACATGATTATGTAGCTTTAGCTTTTATTTTGTTGCTATTTTGCTTACCTGTTTATTATTTTGACATCTCAAAGTTGCATGATGGTATTTAGCCAAAGTTCAAAGGCGATAAGCCAAAGTTTGATATTTACCAAAGTTTATGGCGGTTTGTCAAAGTATTGGTGAATATCAAAGTCTTTTGCCTATGAGGTTTCCAATGCAATTGAGTCGAAGGTTATTTGGTCAAAGTTTTTGGACCTACATGAAAAATAATATTTTCATATATACATATCTCAAGGAGATTCATGTCATTAAGTAGACCTTTGATTGTAATGACAAAAAATTATATGCCGTACGTTGATGTGTATTTTCTACTGTTGCTCGACATTGGTAAGTTTGAAGGGTGGATCAAAGTAGGTAACTATTTATTGTGTAACATGATTCTATGGCCACACTATTAATTTGATGATGTTTTTGTATTAATCTCTCCCAAGTGGGAGATTGTAAGATACCATCTTAGTGGGCTTAATCAATTACCGAACCAATTGTCTAGTGGGAGTTCGATTATCAGTTTGACTGATTTTAGTTTGGTTCATTTCAAGTTAGAAATAAAACCAATCCGGTCCATTGTGTGATGGTTCAGCGTTTGGGATGGTATTATATATATATATATATATATATATATATATATATATATATATATATATATATATATATATATATATATATATATATATATATATATATATATATATATATATATATATATATATATTGTGATTAGGGTTTCCACAATTGTAGTTGATTTCACTCTTGCTCCCATATGCATAGAGATTGGAAAAGGATCTCCCAAGGGCTGCTGAAGACTCGAATCAAAGGCAAGCAAGTGATTAAGGCAGAAATCAACCTTCAAGTTCAGGTATGTTGCATTTAATTATTTGTATAAAGTTTCCATTGTACTATAAAGTGCTGTAAGGATTGTTAAACCGGATAAAGGCGGAAATCAATATTCAAAGTTCTAGTATGAAACATTTAATTATTTGTTTAAAGTTTTCATTGTATTCTAGGGTGCTGTATGGATCATCATGGTTTATGGGAAAACCCCATTATGATTAAATTTCTTACAAAGACTTTAATTTTAGATATGATGAACATGAGTATCTTCTTTCGTTAAACAACCCAGATTCTTACTTGAGGGAATGCATGGAGATATGTTGGAGGGTATATATGTGTTGTAATTTAATGTGACTTTAAATTAGAATTGACTTATCTGGTAGGAGATAGCCGTTGAAGAAGACAATGTACAATAACAACAATAACAACAACAACAACAATAAAGTCTTATCCCAACTAAATGGGGTTGGCTATATTGATTCTTGTCCGCAATCAGCTTTGTTCAATGTCATATTTGAAGCAAGGCCTAAGTTATACATGTCTTTCTTCACCACCTCCCCTAGAGTCATCTTAGGTCTGGCTCTAGCTCTTGTAGATCTTTCAATCTAAATTAAATCACTTCTCCATATGGAAGCATCTAACGGCCTCCGTTGAACATGGCCATATCATCTCAAACTACTTTCTCGTAGCTTATCATATATTGGCGCTACTCCCAAATCAGTTTTAATACAATCATTCGTTACCTTATCCTTCTTAGTTTTGTCACACATCCATCTTAATATTTTCATCTCAATTACACTAAGTTTATCAATATGATGCTTCTTAACTGCCCAACACTCTGTACCATACATCATAGCCGGTCGAATGATTGTCCTATAGAGTTTTATTTTAAGTTTTAAAGGTATACACCGATCACACAACACTCTAGACGCACTTCTCCACTTCATCCATCCTATTTTAATCCTATGTGAAACATCATCATCTATATTATTTCTTTATTTATCATTGAACTTAGATACCTAAAATGAACCTAGATACCTATAATGATGGCTGAAGAAGGCAATGTAGTAGTACCAAAATGACGAGATCACAAGCTGAGATGTACCACGATTGACACTATCCTAAAATTCGTATTTGCCTCCACAGGTGCAATCGGATTAGATGATGCAAATCTGACTCCAAGATAAAACAGTTTGGCTTCCGACAGCAAACACATACTTGTTTGATGCACCTCTTAGAGTACTTTAGAGTTGTGCTCAGACTAAATGCAAAATTGGCAAATAGAAATTCGGTATGACCAAGGGACTATTCTAGAGAGAGAGAGAGAGAGAGAGAGAGAGGATAGTCCAAAACTTATACAGAAATCGTATTCCACAAAGGGTTCCTCCTCCTTTATTTATAGTAAGAGGTGACTCTTCAAAGTACCCCATAGTTGGGGTGTGATCCTTTTAATCAATGGTTCAGATCTTAATATCTAGATCTAAGGGCCCTGATTGCATCCCTTCATAAGGATGCAACCTACGATACATATATCACTAATGGATCCGGTCCAAGTCAAACGGATTAAACCATTTATGACCCAATGGTTGCATAAATAAATTCGGTTTAGCTGAGATCCAAAATAATAAATCTTGTTCTTGACCCACACCTGGGCCGCGATCGACAGACGGCTCAGTGGGCATATGTGAAAAGCAACCCAAATTCAATTCAAACACAAGAGAGGAATTGTTATTGTAACAAGGGTTTGTTATTTTTTCATAGGTAAGAAGACAACAACTATTCTTTTAAACTACATATAAGGATGCAATCAAAATTAAACATACAAGGATAAATTAAAAATAAATAAATTATAAATTAAAATTTCAATTGAATTTCATCAAGAAAGGTTTAATTGTAATTGTGTACGACCCATCGTCTCCTTCTCCTTCCATCATCGAGACCTTGCAAGTTGCAACAATGCAAGAGAAACCCTCCTCCCATCCCATCGCCATTTCCCTCCTCTTCTTCTTCTTCTTCTTTATCCGGTGCTGCGATTCTTCTTTGATGTTTGTGGATATTGAAAGAAAAAAAAAAAAGAAGAAAAAACTCAAAAACCGAGTTTGGGGCACTCGGTAGAGAGAGATTCCTCATGCATTCTCATTTCCTCGTAGAACAAACCCACGGGTCCATTAGCACCTCAAACCACAATTCCACATCCATCACAGTCTCTTTTTGTCAAACACCATCGGCTCTCCGCCGGTCACCGCCCTACCATTTTCCACCGGTCGTAAATCGTTCTAGATTTACCTACTTCCAGCAGGGGAGAACAATACGACAGGACCTGAATAGGAGACGAGCTGGATCCTATTTCTTCACTCAAGTCCTAAAGTTCAATACCGTGCTCTTTCTCCGGTGCTCGCTCTCTCCTTCCTGGCTAGTCCGAAAACCGTGCTCTCTCCTTCCGTCCTCTCCCACCGGTGCTGCAAAAAGACTCTCCCCATGCTCGCTGGTAGCAGGTAAGAACTTTCTCCTCTCTCTTTCTCTCTGTTTCTTTTTCTGAAAAACCTTGACAATTGCCATCTACTTAATCACAGAATCTCATCAATTATTCGATGCATCGACACTGATTAAAACAATATCCTTGCTGTTATTTCCTTTTCTTAATTGCCTTTCGCTTGTCGATTGGAAGTCCTCAGCCCCCCCTACTCCTCTTTCTCTGATCAGATATGTTTTCAAGGGATTGATGCTTCTGATGCAGCAATCCATAATACTAAAGAACACGATTGGTGATTCATTTACTCAAAGCATTTGTAATACTTTTTAGATCTATTAAAACTGCAGTTATGTATCAATTATATTTTATGAAGTGTAAATACATATATATTCATGTAATGAAAAGTACACACACTTGTTATATATATTTTTTAAGTTTGAATTCTGTACTAGTTCATGAAAAGATTTTAGCGATAAGCCAAAGAAAACCTCTATAGTACCACACGTTCCCCCCCGCCCCCCCGCCCCCCGCCCCCCGCCCCCCGCCCCCCCTCCCTCTTGTTTCTAAAGTTTCCTAGTAAGAAGGATACAATTATTTATCTCTTTGAATGAATTTGAATTTGAAGAATATTGATGCAATGCTTTTGAAATCCATTATTTTTAATAGGGAAAAAAATTTATTCGGAACAACCATTGTGTATTATCTATAGGCTCACAAATCAAACATAGGGATGTAAAATGAATTAACCTGAGCCCCAAGATCACTTCACATATAACAGGTGGCTTAATTATATGAACTAGAAACAAAAAGAACCAATGCAGCAATGAACTTGATTGGTTACTTATCAGGGTTTATAATTTTAGCAAAAGTAGCATAAAAGTTCTTTAGGCTTACCTATGGTCAGATGTATTTGATTACTTATCCTTGTGATTTGATGACTCAGATGAAATAATTAGAATGTATGTCAAGTCATGTGGACGGAGCAAACTTAATCTAAGCATCAGATTTCCAGATAAAATAATGAATGAATAGAGAAAGGCTTCAGAAAGAGTATATCAAGTAACCTGGTATGTAGAATCACAAGATATTGTTTTCTTAAAAAGTCACTTGTTTGGATTTGTCCATTCTTTTGGGTGTTCTACTGATTTCATGCATGATCCACTGGCTGACTTTAGGTTCTTAGGCAAGGGGACATCAAGCCCAACTTTACTGGATTCTTCTTAGTGAATCATGGTCCACCCTTTGGCGTTTAAATATTAGGAATCTTTAAAAAATGTTAGGAAATGAAGTTCTAGCATACTTGGGCTTTATAGGCTGACAGGGATTCAGTCACTTTTTAGATTCCACCACTTTCATTTAGTTTCAAAATAAGTCCCCTTCTACTTCAGATCCAGTACCCATTAATGGAGGGCAATTTGGATATAGCAATTGGATGGTTCACATCTGGAAGGTGGAGGTCCTGGGAGGTTATCCCAACTGATAAGGGAAGCTGATCTTTAACATCTCTGTTGAAACCTTGTGCCATTCCATGAAAGCCTTTTGAAATTTCTCTTGTTTGTTGGGTAGTTTGCTGTTACAGTAATACCATAATTTTATCTTTCTTGGAAAACCTGCTATTCATTAAAAGAAAAAAAAAAAAAAAAAAAAATCTCACTCTAATCTGTGCTTTGATTGGAAGATTTAAGTTAAGATGAGTTAGAGAACCTTATTTTGAATATTGTGATGTATGATGTGCCAGAACTACAGCATATCCTGTTCTTTTTCCGTTAATCTCTTTCCCTATTAATAAAGCTCTTCTCTTATTTGTGTCATAAGGTGGAGAGTCAAATTTATTAAGCCATAGCATTTGTATAACATGGGACTATAGGAGGGATCATAGGCCGATATATGATTTAATCAACTCAGTGCACACACTGCTTAATACGTATGTTACATGGATATAAACATGGGTGTCAGAATCCGACGCAAAAAAAAAAAAGGGGTGTTGGACTTGGCAAAGCCCCAAAAATATGATTCAGGGAATCAGGGAAAGTACAAATTTTTTTTAAATACTGAAAATTCATTTCATATCAGGCATATGGATATAAGTAGTTATGTTAGTGTAATGGAAGGATCAACTGTTTATGACTAATTTATCTATATATAAAATTTAGAAGATATATTAATTCGTTGAATCCACTCTATTTTGTTCAATTTTGCAGTGTTTATATTATTCTAAGTGTAAATAATGTCATGATAATAAGCATTTAGTTGTTCAGAGAAAGAATAACTAATATTCAGGTGTTCATAGATCTGCAAGGTTTTATAGACAGAACAGATTATAAAAGCAATACCTGGGTAATGGACAATACCAATAGGGCTTTAGTTACATATCTACTTGTCTAATTGGAAGTCGGCAAAAAATAGTGTCTTCAATTAGGGCTAGTAGGCTACTTATATGACTGAAAACAGAAGAGCTCAAAGAGACTAGTTACATCTAAATTCAGCAGTACCAGTAGCATCCTAAATACTGAGCTATAGAAAGTCTGAGACACATATCTGCAAGAATTCGAAAATGGCAACTGATCAAAATAAAAGCTAAGGAATAGTGTGGCCTTTACTGCTACCGCAACTATAAATTAAAATGGATATAAGATGCCAAACAGTGAAACATATAGTAGCTTTAACCTCCCATATTGTTGAGGTATATCATAATTCCATGCAGAAAATACTTATCATAAGTTCATTTTTCAGGGGATTTTACAGCAACATTCTTCCCTTTCAGATCTGAAATTGAAAGTTAATGAGCAAAAAGAAAAAGAAAACCAAAATACAGAAGAAAGGTTGCACACAACATGCAACGATCCACTGCAATAACTTCCATATGGTTTTAATCTTAAGGAGGCACATAGAGAGTTAGCAAATTGACACTTGCGAAATGATAGTGAACTACAAGCATCAGTCCCACTTCATAATGAGGTGGATTAGGCTGCATATATAAATGAGGTGGTTTAGGCTGCATGGGACAGGGATTGACATAGAGCACGTTGCTGACATGGCAAGAAATGGGGAAGGGGAGATTGGTGGAATAAAGAAAGGAGATGCATTGTAGTATGGTCCTGGAAAATCAAACTCTAGTAACCAACAAATTGAAGTGGAGGAAAAGAAAAAACCCTATAAACAAGTGGGGAAGGGGGTAGTGCCAGTAAAATTAATTTTTTTGTACATATCAATAAAAAGTTTTATCACATAACTGATGCTTCAGCCAAAGGAAGTGCAAACGTGCAAGAACAGATACCTAGAGCATTTGAGATTGCTATCCATTAAAGTAGTATTTTTTTCCCCATCTTTTTGATATTTTCATTCTTTTTCAGGGGATGCAACCTTGTTTTAGTTTGAATTGACCTTTGTGAAGTAACATTATTATAAAATTTCCATTTTTTATCTTGTTAGTTTCTCCATATTGTGTTGATCTTTTGTGACGGAATGCAATTCTCAAGTTCCATGTTTTTATCTTGTTAGTTTTTCCATTCTTATGTCAAAATTTCTTTCCAGTTATGATGCTAAGGCAACTGATAGGTAATGGTATATGACAACTTAAACTACTCTTTTGTTTGCAAGGCAACTTAATTGGTCGAGGGGTTAAAAGAGTTCTGTGAAGAAGGGCCTCCTATAATAACTAAAATTATAAGTTGCATTTTTATGTGGGATGTTCTATGCATCTTTTGTTATATAGATGAGTATTATGTTTTTGGAACTGGCACCTGTTTCCAAGAAAAAGTTTCTAAGGCTGCGTTTGGTAATGTTCTGTAACGTTCTTGTTCTGAACTGGTGTTCTTTTCAAGAGATGGTCTTTTTCAGTTCATGTTCTGGAATAATGTTCTTTGATTGTTCTTCGGCCTTTAGCCTGTTTGGCAAATATGTTTTAGAACTAGTCTGAAAATACTGTTCTGACCAATTTGCTGTTTGCTAACATTTGTTCCAGAACATTTTTTTTTTTCAAATGATTCAAATATTACAGAATTGACACTACACTAATACATTTTTCAAATTTATATTATTGCCATTTAATTATATAAATATGGAAATTTGTTTTAAGAAAAAATATTTTTCAATATTAAACATATATTTTTCAATTGTCTAACTTAACATATAAAATATTTACGCCAATCATAAAGTATAAATGATCAAAATGGTTAATACAAGTATCCATACAAACAAGAAAAATAGAATATCCAACAGAAAATATTATCAAAAATACCTCACATACAGTAATTGTGAGAAAAGTTCACTTGCATGTACTTGTACTTTTCTTGGGATTCCATACTTTAAAGATGGATCCCACACTATATTGATAGTGACAGTATCCCATGAAGGATACAAGTACATATAGGTAATCCGAATTCTTGTTAAACCCTTATTTCGTTGTAAAAATTCTCTTGGAAATGATAAATTATTTATATATATATATATATATATATATATATATATATATATATATATATATATATATATATATATATATATATATATATATATATATATTAAAACAGGCATTAAAAGATCAGATTTTTTGAAAAACTTTCCTTTTTTTCTATCATTTTATATGAAAATGAATAGTCTTAAAACAACATCCCAGTTGTCGCGGATAGGCGATAGAAGAAGATCTAAATCCTTTCAAACAGTGTAACACCTAGTTACTACCAACTACGTGGATCACATAAGATAAAAAGTATAATAATATGAAATTAATCATCATGTATAGAACATCAATAGTTTTCGTTACCACTTATACATCCTATTTTTGTTTATTTACTGATCCAAAAAAAATATTATTAAGATTAGATTTAATGCCATTACCAGTAGAAGCTTATATTAAGATTAAGAGATGGCAAATAATTAAATTAACCTGTCTCTCTTTCAAATAGAAAAGTAACTGTTAGGTTACACAATTTCTTGCATTCCGTGATATCTAGCTAATTGATTTGCAGTTCTTTTTCTAATGAAAGCCATCTCTCTTGATCTTTCTCGTTGAGTAGCAGGATCTTGATTAGGCAATAGAATAACATCATCATCACCTTCTGGGTTTAATGCATCTTCCACTTCCACTTCTTCATTCCCTAATCTTGCAAATTCAATATCAGCTTAATGTTCATCTTTAATGAAGTTATGCAAATCACAACAACTTATGATTATGTCGCTTTGCACTCTCATAGGGTATGTTGACATTTTTCTCAATACTTGAAATCTGTTTTTTAATACCCCAAAACAACGTTCAATGACATTCCTCAGCGATGAATGTTTGTAATTGAAGAGTTCTTTAACTGATCTTGGCCGTCTTTGTCTCCCTCCTATATAGTCTTGTAAATGATATCTTTCACCTCTAAAAGGGGCCAAATAACCTGTTTGGTTTGCATAACCAGAATCCACAACATTGTATTTACCTAGAAAAAAATATAAGTATTATTATAACAATTCAAGTAGAAAGTATCTCATAAGAATTTCATAACTATTATAAGATACTTGGAGGTGGATGAGGAAAATTAGTAGTTGTGCTTGTGCGAGCATCTTCAAATATCCGACAATCATTTGTACTTCCTTCCCATCCAGCATAAATGTATGTGAATTTCATATCAAAAGAACATGCACACATGACGTTTTGAGTAACTAAACCCTTTCAATTAAAGTATCGTTGTTGGTCTGATTTAAGAACAACCACACTTATGTGTGTTCCATCAATGGCTCCAATGCAGTCCTAAAATATAGAAATATTATGTAAAATATAATGTAATCCTAAAATATATTAGAAGTATCTATAACATAATAGAATTATAATTTTTTGCCTTGTAATATGGGTTATACTTAGGATTTGTCAGAATCTCATCAGGAATGACATCAAAATGCCTAGGTTTAATGTATTCATCGGACAACATCCTCATGCCTTTCAAGACTTTCTTGAAGATTCGGCTAATTGTCTCTCTTGAATGTTGGAACCTCTCTTGTAAGTCTCTATTAGATGACCCTCTACCAACAACATACAAGAAGATCCCAACCTGTTCTTCCACTCTAAGATAACGTGTATGTCATAACCAATGTCGTGATATCATTAAGCTACACAAGTTTATAAAAACATGTCTTTCCATTCTGAACATATTGAAGATTCGATCAGAATTACCAACAAGTATTTCATTAACCCACTGTGCACCAAGTAGAGAACCATCTGTACATGGTTCTCTAATTGTCAGTAATGAATGCAATAGTGGTACAACTATTAGGAGCAACAACTCCTCCTCTTCTTCAGTATCAGAGGAATTTGACATTTCTGTTCCAAAATTAGTAAAATTCATTATATTAAAAGAGATCAACTCTTAGCATCCATGATATAAAAGTCCAAATAAGAAATAAATTCATAGCATACATGATATAAAATTCCATGATATAAAATTCCAAATAAGAAATCAACTTATAGCATTCATGATATAAAATTCCAAAAGGAGATCAACTCATAGCATCCATAATATAAAATTTCGAATAAAACCATTAATAACTAAAAGTTCATCATCCATAAACTGTACGACTAATTACTACTTGTCCATCATCTAAATTGAAAAAGACAATAACACAAACAAATTGTTCAAATTGTTCAAGATAAACTAACAAATGATGATTATTCATTCAAGCATATTTAGAAATATAATTCTTTTCTCTGGCTTTGTTGAAATAAATGAGTCCCTCCACTTGTTGTCTTCCCACATATGCTTTACTGCCTTCACATACACCTCCGTAGGCAGATCTTCTATGGAGCCCAAAACCTGCTGACATGCTTGAATAGTGACATCAGAAACAAATTTGGAGGGGTTGTTTGAAGAAACTGTAGATTCTGTTTCCTATCATCCAACTTCGCACCACACAACGCACCAATCTTCGCAATTGCATTATTGACATTAGCAGTACGACTGCGTTTCCTCTTTGCTGTGGGAGTTCTATCCAGGTCCTGATTGACAGTTGGAGTTGGATGTGAAGGCAGCTCTTCTTCAGTCTCTTTTACATCATCAATTCCTATCTCTTTGATCAGCGACTGAACTTCATCTACATTAAATTCCATATCATCATCATCCAAGCTCACAAGGTCTGGAATGTGAGTAGATTGACTGACTGCCAGATCACCTCGTGTATATGAATCTCCAAAGATGATGCACAGTTCTTTATAGTAAGGTAATCCGCTCTTCTTAAATTTAGCCCAACTAGGATTTGCCTGGAATAATTATATTAAAATAATTAGATTTACATCAATTGAATATATCATCAAATTTTTTTACTATTTTTTTTATTTACCTAGACAGAAGCTTCCCATACTCTCTCATCATAAATTTCTACTGTATTATTCTCTTCTTTCCACCCAATACCACTCTGCCCCACCAACTTCTTGAAGCCACTATAATCGATCCTCAATTTGTTCATCTTATTACGTAGTTGTTCTTTGGTAAAACTACCGGTTCTACCTCAAGTCTTGTCTTGAGCATGCCATCCTACTTTGCTAAAAGTAGCATTGTTTTGTTTCCATTTTCACGTTATCTAACATCGAATATGACATCGGGGTTCATTTGCTGACCATCTAGTAGTATCAACGTTCAAATTGCTTCTGTTTGCCATTGTAGTCTGATACAGTAAAATATGAGTATTATTAATGGTCTAGATGGATATTCATTCAAAGACATCAATTGCACAAACTAAGGTAATAACTTAATAAATAAATAAAAAAAATACGTACCCTATTAAGTGTTTTAATTGGGAAAAAAGTGTTTTAGATTTCCATACTGAAGTATTTTAATTTTCTTGAACTTTCAAAAACATGACTTTTGAGATGATTTATTGTAGGAAACTGTGTACAACACTAGTAAAACATCTAGCTGCTTCTTGGGCAATGCCAATCAGACCAGTGATGCCACTATTACCTTCCAAGGAACTCAATATACAGTCCCTGCATGGTCTGTTAGTATCCTACCAAATTGCAAGAATGTAGCCTATAACACAGCCAGGGTTAATGTTCAAAGTTCCATCATGGTCAAGATCCCAAATGCAGCAGAAGATGAACCCAATAGAAGATGATCCCAGTGAATATCTTTGGTACATGACCAATGTGAACTTAGATACACAAGATCCAATCTTCGGTTAGAACATGACCCTTAGAGTGAACACTCCCGGTCATGTACTCCATGCCTTTGTTAATGGCAAACATGTTGGATCTCAATGGGATCAAACTGGTGGGGCTCATTTTGTGTTTGAGCAGAAGGTCAATTTTAAAGCCGGGGAGAACTTGATTGTATTGTTGAGTGCCACAGTTGGGCTGCAGAACTATGGTTCCTTCTTTGATGACCAGCCCCAAAAGCCTTGGTACATTGAGAGTCTTCCCATCAACAGGATGTTTACTTGGTACAAGGTTGTAAATAACCCTCACTGTTTTCTATTTGCTATCATCTTTCAAACTCTCTGTTTTCATGTCTAATGCTTTTTCTCATATGGGTATTTTTAGGCTAACTTCAAGGCTCCATTAGGACTAGAACCAGTTGTTGTGGACTTACAAGGATTGGGTAAGAGGCATGTCAGCTTGGGGAAATGTTGTTGAAGGGAGGACATTGGAGCTGTCATGCCAAGGTAATCGAACCATCTCTGAGATCCGGTTTGCAAGCTTTGGTGATGTTCAAGGGACTAGTGGAGCTTTTAAGAAAAGGTACTTGTGAGGCATCCAATGCTTTGTCAGTCATTGAGAAGGCTTGTGTTGGGCAGGAGAGTTGTGCCATTGATGCTTCAGAAGCAAATTTGGGCTCAAGCAATTGTGGCAGTGACTTCTCTAAGAAACTTGTTGTGGAGGTTATCTGTTAAGAAGTTCAAATATTAGAAGTTTTCTTAGGTTTAGGGATTTTAAAATTTTAATGGTTGGGAGTTTCAGTAAATAATATTGAGAAACAACAAAGATTCCTCTGTATAAGGCTTATATAAAATATTATTAGAAGTTCTTCTTTTAGTTTAGTTCCAATCTGTTCATGGCTTCATGTTCACTAGCTAATCAAGTATTGCTTTCCCACCTTCATCACTTAAAATTAGATGGACATTTTGACATCATCACCTAGTTTTGAGTTAATTTTCAGTCCACTTCATCAAACCACAACTAGGATGCTAGCAGTATCAAACCATGTTTAGGACTTGAACTTCTATAAATTTAGCCTTTTTTTCCATTAAATTTGTTGCAAACATAACTTCATGCCAGAAAAGTAACTTGGGGATTTTGAAAATAATTTCAATCCTATCATTGCTAGCATAATGATTAGTAAACTAAGGATAATACCTATATGGGATGCAAGTCTCAAGGGATTTTTTTTCTTCCAAAAAAAAAAAAATACAGGTGAGTAGAAAAAATTCTATCAAAAGAGATGATGGCCCTGAGAAACTAAGAAGGTTGAAGAAGGGCCCTTTTACAGTTTACTTCAATCTAGGGATCAGACAATTGTTTAAGAAAAAAAAAGAAAAGGGAATCAGACAACGTTTCTATGATACACAAAGAATAGAGTATGAAAACAGAGAGAGAGAGAGAGAGAGAGAGAGAGAGAGAGAGAGAGAGAGAGAGAGAGAGAGAGAGAACTATGAATGTAAAGTCATTCTCAATCTAAAACCTTGAATCCACCCAGCCACAAACCAACATCACTCCATCATAGCCAATGCAAAACCAATCTCGTTGAGCCAAAAAAAAAAAAAAAATCAGATATGAATGAGCAAAGCAAAACCAGAAGGAAAGCCACTAGAAATAACTTATTCAATCCAATGTTTTCAATGCTATGAATGACCAAAGCAAAACCATCTTCATTAAGCAAAAAAAAAAAAAAAAAAAAGAGTTTGGATGATAGAGGAACAAACCGATTGCAGCAATGATCAACTAATAGGAAGATGAACCCTAATGCAAACCCTAAACAACAAATTGCATAAACCGTGAGTTGCAGCTCAAAATCTGTCGATGCATCAATAATAGAATCCGTTGAGAGAAAAGAGAGAGAGAGAGAGAGAGAGAGAGAGAGAGAGAAGACGTACCTTTCTCAGACCAAGAGTTGCAGAAGAGAGAGCTGCGCCGACTGAAGAAGAAGAGCAAATTGTGAAGTTTTATCGGGGCCGAGGCTTTTATCGTGAACTAAACCTTAGGGTTTTGTTCTTTTCAAATATGTTCTAGAACGTAAAAACATGGTATACCATGTTCTGAAAATTTTGTTCTAGGACGTTCTTTTCATCCGGTTCGTTCTTTGAGAACGGAAGAACAAACCAGATTTACCAAACAGTTTTTGGCTATTCTTAGGTGTTCTGAACACTTTTTCTGTTCTATCAGAACAGAAGAACTGTTCTTTCAGAGAGTTATCAAACGCGCCATAAAGTTCTTTTGATGAGCTGCTCTCTATATCTTCAGAAGTTCTTTTGATGAGCTGCTCTCTATATCTTCTTCTACTGCTAAATTTTGCTCATGAAGTTGGCTCGCTTTTTTTCTATTATCTTATTGTTTAACAATTGTGGTTTGTGCAATTTGTTTTACTTTTAGTTCTGTATACGAGTCTTTAGCTCAAACAGATAGAGCACTTGGGGATTCCCCAAGAGATAGTGGTTCAAATTCATCAAGACTCTCTTTGACTTATGTTGTAAATTCCTATGGTATTAGTGCAAATTACTTGAATCATGAAAGATAAAACTATAGGAGGAAACTCTATGGCTGTTCTTGTTAAAATTAGAATATGCAGAACGAAGTTTATCCTATAAATATAGGTTACGTACTCTTCTTTAAAAAACCAAGGTTAGAAATTCACATCCCAGTATGAGAAAGTAGGGGAAGAAAAACAGTTCTACCTATTGTTCTTCATTATACGACCACATATCCTTTTCCAATAAAGTGAGAAGGGGAAGAAAAAAAGCTCGTTAGTGATAATGAAGATCAACTTCTTTACATCCAGAATGAGAATGTTCAATGTATAATTAAAAAACCCCTTTGTAAGGTGACAAAAAATAACACAATTAATTGTGAAGAAATCATTCTCTCCACCTACAAAAAATACAACCCTACACAGATTCTTCTATATGTAGCACTTGATATCCTCATTACTATAGAAATGTGTACAAGTGTACCTTGGCTGCATCATTTTCGGATGGACCCTGAGCCATTAGAGTAAGGTGAGCTTCTCCATCTTCTTAGCATGCTGTGCCTAATCTTCTTAGCATTCTGTGCCTTGTCCTTCAATCTCTTTTCATGATTGTTAGTCAGTAGTCATATATGACATACTAATATTTTAGTGGTATCTATTTTGTTATGAACTTTGTACAGGTCTGTGTGAGAAAGAGGAAATCCTTTGTGGACCCACTTATGCAATTGGAAGTCGGAATTCTAACAAACACTTTTCAGTAAGGGTGTCAATATTGGGCCCGAACCGGTAGTCCGGACAGAGCAGGCCCAAACTAACCCGAACCCAACCCGAGACTGAAGGCTTTATTGGTGTGTTTGGGCTGAGGGGGTCTATTCCTTTTGCAGCCATGGTTGCATGTATAATTTTTTTTTTTTTTGCTAATTTTTCTTGTGGAATTGATGTTATGAAAGATTTATTTATCTAAAGTACCAAATCTATGACAGTTGAAACCATCACTTATCAACAAAAATGATTATACATTAATTTGTAACAAGGGATTAATAGAAGATATACCACATGTCTATCATACTTAGGAACATGGTGCTAAATCCATGTATCGGACACGATATCGGCCACATTCAAAAACGATTCCACATGGATGGAATTGGAGTACAAATCCAATGGGAAACCAACGTGTGTCCGAACCTATGCAACATGGCCGTGCCGTCACGGCCGCAAGGCCTTGCAACCAAGGGCCACGGCAGCATGGCCATGCAACCACGGGCTTATCCCATTGTCAATTGGGACTTACCATTGATACTCTATTTCGCAGTAATGTTATATTGATTATAGCCCAAAAAAACATAAAAATGGTAATCCTAATCAAACATGTGGTTGGTTATGAGTCAACCTTATCCCCTATGGTTAACATGTAGCCAAACTTGTGGGAATTGGATCAACTAATATAATTGTGATTCAATTTGTGATCCCTGAGTTATATTGTCAATAAATGTGATACTATGATCAATAAGGACATACCAATAATACTATGATTTGTCAATTTTGGTTTATATTATTCAGAGATGTGATACTATTGTTATTTGGGATATACTAGTGAACCCAAACTTGTAATATATAACCATCTTGAATAAAAAAAAAACAAAAAAAAAACCACTTGGCCATGGCAGCAATGCCAAGTCAGTGGATCAATAAATGGAATTATAAAGTTTATCTTAACGTTAAATATCAGGAATTGTATGAAAAATAGAAAATTAAAAAAAAATCATTAAATTATTATTTATGGGAGATTTTACAATAAAACAAACATGGGATATGAATTTTCCAATCCGATTTTTCTTCCCATACTTTCCACAATCAATCTTCTTTATATTTTGTTTACCAAAAAAAAAAAATTCCTCTTAATATTTTCTCAACAAATCTTTTTTTTTTTTTTTTCATACTTACTATAATCCATCTTATTAATATTTTCTTAACAAATCTATCATTATTATTTAATTAGGAAAACTATTCATTAAGTAGGCCCACCCCATACCTTCTATAATTTAAGTGTAAAGACTTAAATACCTTTTAAATTAGAATTTATAATTTAATAAAGAATTTTTATTACTACAAAAATGTATACAAGTGCACCCTGGCTGCATCATTTTACGGATAGACCTTGAGCCATTAGAGTAAAGAAAATGTAGCTGAGCTTCTCCATCTTCTTAGCATTCTGTGCCTAATCTTCTTAGCATTCTGTGCCTTGTCCTTCAATCTCTTTCCATGGCTGTTAATCAGTAGTCACATATGACATACTAATATTTTAGTGGTATCTATTTTGTTATGAACCTTGTACAGGTCCGTGTGAGAAAGAGGAAATCCTTTGTGGACCCACTAATGCAGTTGGAAGTTAGAACTCCAACAAACACTTTTCAGTAAGGGTGTCAATATTGGGCCCGAACCGGTAGTTCGGACAGAGCTGGCCCAAACTAACCCGAACCCAACTCGAGACTGAAGGCTTTATTGGTGTGTTTGGGCTGAGAGGGTCTATTCCTTTTGCCGCCATGGTTGCATGTATAATTTCTTCTTTTTTTTGCTAATTTTTCTTGTGGAATTGATGTTATGAAAGAGTTATTTATCTAAGGTACCAAACTATGACAGTTGAAACCATCACTTATCAACAAAAACAATTATACATTAATTTGTAACAAGGGATTAATAGAAGATATATCACATGTCTATCCTACTTAGGAACATGGTGCTAAATCCATGTATCGGATACGATATCGGCCACATCCAAAATTGATTCGACATGGATGGAATTGGTGTACAAATCCAATGGGAAATCAACGCGTGTCCGAACCTATGCAACATAGCTGTGCCGTCACAGCCGCAAGGCCCTGCAACCAAAGGCCACGACCGCATGGCCATGCAACCACGGGCTTATCCCATTGTCAAATAGGACTTACCATTGATACTCTATTACGTAGTAACGTTATATTGATTATAGCCCAAAAAAATAAAAATGGTAATCCTAATCAAACATGTGGTTGGTTATGAGTCAACCTTATCCCCTATGGTTAATATGTAGTCAAACTTGTGGAAATTGTTGGATCCATTAATATAATTGTGACTCAATTTGTGATCTCTGAGTTATATTGTCAATAAATGTGATACTATGATCAATAAGGACATACCAATGATACTATGATTTGTCAATTTTGATTCATATTATTCAAAGATGTGATACTATGGTTATTTGGGATATACTAGTGAACCCAAACTTGCAATATATAACCATGTTGAATAAATAAAAAAAATAAAAAAAACACTTGGCCATGGCAGCAATGCAAGTCAGTGGATCAATAAATGGAATTATAAAGTTTATCTTAAGAATAAATTTCAGCTACCACCCAAAATAGTTTTGAAACATCACCTACCACCCACAACTTTCAAAAAACATCATCTACCTCCCAAAAATTTACCACCATTAATCAAATAAATCCATTCCGTTAAACATATACCGTTAGTTACTGATGTCATCTAAAATCAATCTTAAAATGGACAATAATACCCTCTTCTTCTCTCAAGTTCTTTTAAAAACAGTAAAAAACCCTCTTGCTCTGAAAGTGTTCTTCGCTACGACGATATCAAGCTTCATACTCTTTGTGCATCTCTTCATCTTCGTTGATGCCTATGTCATTCTCGAATCTGTGCATCAAACCTCATCATCGAAGGTTTTGTGGAGAGCTAAGCGACAAAAATAGCAGGATTGCGGGCACCTGGAATTTTTAACAGATCTGAAGCATTGATCACTAAGAAAAACTTAATCCCCTGGATTATATAGTTCGGTACGAAGGTTCTCCTCTGGATCCATCAAAATTCGAAACAAAAGTGTTGGCATTAATCGAATAACTGGTACCAATTGGTTCTTTCAAGTTAATTGATGCCTCCTAGATGATTTAAAGAACAAGGGAATATTATCCTCCTCAAACTCCATCAGGAATCTGCAATTGCAAAAACCACTCATTCCTAAAACCTGAAATATTATCCTCCTCAAACCAGGGAAGATGAGAGAAGAGTTAGAAATCAAGAGCAAAGAAGGAAGGGTTTTAGAGATTTATTCGAATCGCTCTAAAGGTAAGAGTTGTTTGCTCTTCTCACTGATGCCTTTGGCCCAAAAATCTCGATCTTCCCCTTTTTATTAGGTTAGCGCCGACTACATCGCTCTGAAAATTTTCCTCTGTTTCGTCTTCTTGAACTTGGTCCGGTTGTCCTTCATTTCCCTAACCATCGTCTTAGATCTCCAGATGGTTCTTCTCCACAAGCTCACTAAACAACAACGAACCCACCTTCGACAACCCTTGTTTTTCTCGATTGTTGCAGATAACCTAGTACCTTTCAGGCATTTTTTTTTTTTGGTAAAAATTTTCAGGCATTGATTTATGCATTTCAAAGATACAATAAATTTGTTAATTTCGTTATGATGAAAAAAAAACAAAAGGGTAAAAATGTCTAACAGTGATTTCAGTCTCTTCCGTCAGTTATTTGGGTGTAATTGATGTTTTTTGAAAGTTGTGGGTGATAGGTGATGTTTCAAAACTATTATGGGTGGTAGCTGAAATTTATCCTTATCTTAACGTTAAATATCAGGAATTGAATGAAAAATAGAAAATTAAAAAAATCATTAAATTATTATTCATGGGAGATTTTACAATAAAACAAACATGGCATACAAATTTTCCAATCCTATTTTTCTTCCCATACTTTCCACAATCCATCTTCTTTATATTTTGTTTACAAAAAAAAAATAAAAAAATAATCCTCTTAATATTTTCTCAACAAATCTTTTTTTTTTTTCATACTTACTATAATCCATCTTATTAATATTTTCTTAACAAATCTATCATTATTATTTAATTAGGAAAACTATTCATTAGGCAGCCTATTCATTAGGCAGGCCCACCCCATCCCTTCTATAATTTATGTGTAAAAACTTAAATATCCTTTAAATTAGAATTTATAATCTAATCAAGAGTTTTTATTAAACGAACCAGAAATGTCCATTTTGTCCTATCTATTCCAATTTTTATATTCAATTCCCATGCTTTATTAGTAATTTATGTCCTTACGTGGGATGGTAAATTGGATACAAATCCTCTCCTCCCAATAGTTCGAGAGGAGAGGCGGCGACCTTCATTTGATGGGTGACACCTGGAGCCCACAACATCCAACGGCCACGATAGCGTTGGCTCAAGACAAACGAGTGAAACTCTCCTCTCACTGTATCATTTTACCATTTTGAAACTAAAATAGCCCGCTGCAACCAAAGAGAGGAGAGGAGAGACGTCCATGAAAACACTTCGCTTGTGCCTGCCTCTGTTGAAGAATCCTCTAAGCTCTGCACCTAAAGATCTCCCATCCGCTTCATCTTCATCTTCATCTAAAATCTGTTAGATTCCTGCTGTGTGGGCTTGATCAATTACCTAATCAGTTGTTAAGTAAGAGTTCAATTACTGGTTTAATCGGTTCAGGTATGGTTCGTCACTAGTTAGAGACCACCAACCTGGTCCACTATGGGAATGATTTTGGGTTAGGGATAGTATTATAAATTCTATGATTAAGGTCCCCGTAGCCATTGGTTTTTATCTCTCTGATGCTCCCATACGCATAAAGTCAAAAAAGGATCCCAAGAGGTTGTGAAAGACTTTAATCGAGACATTCAAGCCATAGAAAATGGTCGAAAATAAATCTACAACAAATGGTATGTGTTCTATCAGGATGTGGAAGAATTTAATCGAGACATTCAAGCTATAGGAAATGTCGAAAATCAATCTACAACAAATGGTATGTGTTCTATCATCTCTTTTAATGCCTATTGTATTTTAGTAATCTGTGTGGTGGATTTGTTAGGGTTCATAAGAAATCTCATGGAAAAACCTTAACTTGGATTAAAAATTCTAACAATTGGTATCAGATCCGCCCACACAAAGCTAAGATCGTAGTTAAGGGATAGTTAAGATGGTAGGACTGATTGAATTGAAAATTGGAGAGATTTTTCTTCATAATTTGTTCCTATGAAATTGTCAAAGTTTGGAACCCTTTGAATTTTTTTTAAACTGGTACAATTCAAAATAAATTATGCCAGATTGAAGTACTTTAAAAGATGAACCAGACCTAAATCGATCAAACCATTAATTGAACTCCCACTTAACAACTGATTAGGTAATTGATCAAACCCACACAGCAAGAATCTAACAATCTCCCACTTGGGCTAGATTAATTACAAAACTACTATCGAAAAGTGTGGTCATGGAATCCTATTACATAATAAATCGTTATCAAACTTTGATCCAGCCATCAAGCTTACCAATGTCGAGCAACAACGAAAAATACTCCAACACATCTGGTGTACTACCTTCTTAATGTTTTTACTGATTTTTCTCAATATTTTTGTATCATATTGATTATTGAGCTAAAGTGCATGTTTAATTGAATGCTTATTTGCATTTTGAAAACATTCATGGTTATATATATCCCACTAATACTGCAGATTGAGATTTATTCATATCATGGTGGAACTTGGTGGATCTTACCAAAGTGGTATACCTTATTTTATCATGATGTGTTCAAATTCAAATGACTGTGTTTGTAGATGCTTTAAAGAATGACAGTGTTCATCCAAAGGTGACATTGTCTCAGTTTATTCAAATTATGATTTGTACATATTGTGTATGGATTGGGTGGGACCATCAAAGTGATAAGCTCGGTTCTATCATGATATGCTCAAATCAAGTACTTATGCATTTATAGACACAACAAAGAAGGACAGTGCTCACCCAAAGATGACATTGTCAAGATTTTCATTTTTGTGAAAACAACAAAGAACGATATTGTCCACCTAAAAGTGGCGGTGTCAAAGATCATGTATACTCATGCACTGGATGAAGGATCTTGACTTTAAGAGTTTCATACACCCAAAGGTGGTGGGATTTCGAGAGTCATTATCTCTTCGCAGGTTCTGCAAAGATAGTAAGAGGACCAGTGCGCTCTTGTCCCAAAGGATGAGGGTGTAGTTTCGATTGACTCTTCATGGATAGTAAGAGGACCAGTGGATGAGGGTGTAGTTTCGATTGACTCTTCATGGATAGTAAGAGGACTAGTGCGCTCATGTCCCAAAGGATGAGGACGTAGTTTCGATTGACTCTCTAAAGGAAGTGGACTTGCATATGTTTAATGATTGCAAGTTTAACTTATCTTGTATGTATGTTTCATTATTTCTCAATGTTTGTATTATATTACACATATTAATGAACATATAATGATCAAACACCTCATGATGCCTGTTATGGTGGGTCAATTCTATGGATTGGTATGAAAAATTAAAAACTAGTCTAGGAATGTTTAACCTAGATATACTCAGCAAAGATTGTATTCTGGTCTTTAGGAATGTTCAATCCCTAAGATCAGGTAAAGAAAAATTCAGATAAGGAACATTGGAAATTGATGTTTAGAATGAAATCCAAAAAAATTTTGGTATTTAAAATGGGACGGAGAGATGTTTTATTCTCAAGGCTATCTATATCAGTTTTGATGGTATATGATGATAATCAAGTATGAGGAAGCACAAGTTGAAGCTGTTAGTCATCACTGATAAGTTTTAGGATATGTGACTCTCTGTAGGTAACTCATTGAAACATTGTAGATGATTCACTTGACTTTCACTTCCTCACCTAAACTGCAAAGTTAGATCCTGGTGACCCATAAACCCTAAAAGGATAGTGGACAGAAGATAAGTTGACTTCTTTTGCACTAAAGAAGAAAGTTCAAATAAAAGAAAAGGAAAGAAAGAAGGCTAATGTCATAGTACATAAGACATATTCTGATAAAGATAATAACTTAAGGGGTAGGGTCTTACAAAAGGAACACAAATTTTCAAGGAAAGGTTAGAAACTTTTGACAAGAAAAATGATCTTATAGAATTAAGTAATGTGGGATTAATGTGCTATGACTCAGAATAGACACGTGGAGAGAGATTATAAAGTTGAGCAGGTTTAACTAGAGAAAAAAGTTCGATATTTCAATAAGGTGATAGAGATTGGAGACTTAAGTAGTAGAAGTAATTCAAACCTATGGGAATAGCAAAAATCCATATTTACTCTCTGTAGTTTACTTAGCTATAGAAATTAGACAATATATCATAATTCCATCCTTAGCATAGACCTTTAAGACTCTTATCTAATGAAATACTGTAAAATGTTGTAAAGAATAGAATTTTGGAAACCTATAAAGTTAATGACTTACGTATTTGTAAGGATTGTTTAAGTGGAAGATGACAAGATTAAAAAAATATTAAAAGGTATTTGCAACAGAGAATTATTGGATCTTGTGGACATCGAGATTTCATCTAAGAATTCTTGTGATAATCAGTTCACTGGATGTTTTTTTTTTTTCAATATATTGAAAAGAAAGAAAGAAAAATATTTAATTAAAGGATTAAGATTGTTGGATCTGAAGGAGAAAGTAATTGTTAAGGGAGACCTTGTGATACTGATATACTCCCAATGATTTTAACCAAACGTTTACAAATATTAAAGCTTATGGCTTAACATCATGTGGATGAGATTCAACAACAAAAGAGTGTCAAATATATATGATTAAGAGAACTTGCGAGAGTATTAGATCCTATGGAGTGATCAATACTGCAGCCTATAGTATTGATAGGGTGCCAAGTCAGTTGATCGCAGTTCAAGTTATCTTCTTAATTGGGACTGTAACAGTAACATGGTTTCATAACACTTGTGAGAGAGTGATCATTTTATGACATTGAGTTACCATTTTATGGGGTATCAATAGTTTTGAAGTATTAAACAAGATTCATTGATGATGCTGGTTAGTAGTCACATCCAAGAAATATAAGTTTAATGAGACCACATAAAAATTACTATGGAGCAATTAGTTGAGATATCAAAAATATTATCAGAATCTAATGAGATAATTGTTGAAACTATCTTCATTCAGGTTTATGCATAGTTAAAATAGCAAAGTCAGATGAGACAATGAGAAAATATACTAAACCATGTAGATCTGTGATTTCAACCAATCACATGTTATACCTCAAAATGAATGTTTTAGGTGTTAGACAAGATGAAGATCCCAATAGTTTTGAGTAAGCTATCAGTAATGAGATTGCTCTTGAGTAGTTAATGGTTATAAAATATGTGTTATTGTCTATGAACACCAACGAGATTTGAGATTTTATGCTCTTGTCATGAGCGATGTATTCATAGGCTCAAAATGGATATACAAAAAAATATGTGATTCTAGTAGGAGAATTGATTGCTACAAAGTAAGACTTGTAGTGAAGTGAAATCACACAAAGAGAATAAAAAGTATCAACTTCAAATGTTTGAGGTCTTAGTTATGCATTTTGAATTGGAATTGCATCAGATAGATGTAAAGATCGTTTTAATCAAAGAAAATCTGAAAGAAGGTATTTTTGTGCTTTATCCAGAAGGTTTTGAGGTAAAGAAGAAGAAAAATCTATTTTGTAGACTTATAAAGTCAATATGTGAATTAAGCAAGCATTCAGGTAGTGGTACCTGAAGTTTGATAGAGTTGTATCTTCTTTCAACCTGGTTGAGATTATTATTGATCATTATGTATATCTAAATGTCAGTGAGAGCAGATTCATTTTCTAGTCATAATTCATTTTCTAGTCATATGTCAGATGTGTTGATGGTTAATCACTGACCAGTAATGACATGATTTGCTAGCTGAAACCAAAGTTTTCCTGTCTGATAACTTCAAAATGAAGAATGTGTAAGGAAGTACTTTTGTATTTGATATTGAATTTGCTCGTGATAGAAAAAGTGGAACTTTGGGTTTGTCTCAAAGTGTATACATTGTTCGTGTTCTAGAATGATTAAGTGTGCATGTGTAACAGGTAAGTTGAGGATATTTAAGTCAGTAAACAAGACAAATTAACAGAGTTATGTTCAAGAAATGTTGAGAAAGAACATTTGGACTAGGAGCTTGGTGTATGCTCAAGATTATGTTATTCTCGCATAGTCTTTGTTTTGAGTGTTTTAAGACGTTTTTAGTTGGATGCTGGCATAGCTCACTAAACAACATGAATATAAGGTCATGCGGTATTTGCAAAGGACCAATGATTATATGCTCAATTGTGGCAGTAGTGACACTCTTGGCTATTGTGATGTAGTATTTGGTGATTGCATTGGTGGCAGGAATCGTATCTCATGATTTTTTGTTATGATGGTAGATGTACTCTTTGGAGAAAAATATAAAGAAGTTTATCCATGCATCACCCTCTTGGTAAGGTAGATTTTGTAACTATATGCAAAGCTAATAAGTAGCGTATCTGGTTAAAGAGTTTTCTTTCAGACCTAAAAAGTTTTAAATTTTACCTAGGCCTATTGAGATGTGTTGTGACAGCGGTTCAGCTCTGTTGTTCTCAAAAAATAATGTGAAATATAGTAATTCAAGGCATAATAGAGATTGAATTTTAAATCTCTTTAGGTGAGAGAAAAAAATCAAAGAAATTATATCATTGTAGAGCACATTCGTTGAACAACTTGATTGTAGATTCTTTGAAAAAGGCTTTGTCAGTGGGAGTTGTCAAGGGACGGTATGTCTAATATAGAAATGATTAATTCATTAAATGTACTTGGTCAGTGAGAGATTTTTCTTACATTGGTAATGATTTATTTCATTATGTTTATTTACATTGTTTATGATTTTGGCACAGATTTTTATTACCATGATTACTTTTATTTCAACATTCATTTATTGTATGTTGCATATACATTGACATGTCATTGACAATTGTGGTATTTAGCCAAATGAACGGAGGTGGTATTTAGCTATAGTTCACAGCGGTGTGCCAAAGTACGGTATTGACCCAAAGGGTATGTGACAGTTTGCTACGGTCAATATTAATGTTAATTGCCTCTAAGGTTTTATCAAGGCAATTAGATCGAAGGTTATTCGATCTGGACCCACATGAAATAAAATTTTCATGTATGCATGTCTCTAGGCGATTCATGTCATTAAGTAGACCCTTGTAGATGGCTGACATAAGGTAGTACACTAAATGTGTTGGAGTATTTTCCGTTGTTGTTCGACATTAGTAAACTTGATGGCTGGATCAAAGTTTGATGACGGTTTATTATGTAATAGGATTTCATGGCCACACTTTTCGACGATGATTTTGTAATTAATCTAGCCCAAGTGGGAGATTGTTAGATTCCCATTGTATGGGCTTGATCAATTACCTAATAAGTTGTTAAGTGGAAATTCAATTATTGGTTTGACCAGTTCAGGTCTCGTTCGTCACTGGTTAGAGACTACCAACTTGGTCCACTGTGGGAATGGTTCTGGGTTAGGGATAGTATTATAAATACTATAGTTAGGGTCCCCGCACCCATTGGTTTTTATCTCTCTGATGCTCCCATACGCACAGAGGCAAAAAGGAATCCCAAGAGACTGTGGAAGACTTTAATCGATGCATTCAAGTTATAGTAAATGGTCGAAAATCAATCTATAGCAAATGATATATGTTCTATCATCTCTTTTAATACCCATTGTATTCTAATAATCTGTGTGATGGATCTGTTAGGGTTTTCTGTGTTCATTGAAAATCTTATGAGAAAATCCTAACTTAGATTAAAAATTCTAACAAAATCTGCAATCAAAAGTAAGCATCATCATTATAGCGATTAAAGATTTTCAGCAAAGACTGCAACAGCATCTTAAAACCAAAAAAAATAAAAATAAAAACAAAAAAACATAAGAATCTAAAGCAGATAGAAGATGTACAGCAAAGCATTAATATACCCCAATGAGAAAGGATGGCGGAGGAAAAGAAAAAAAAAAAATCTGCAATCTCAGTTGATAAAATGTCATATAAATGAGAATCATTGATTTCTCAATAGATCAAATATTCATCATCGATTGCTTTTGATAAACTCCTATCGGTTGTTTCTTTGGTATATCGAATCGGGGAAGAAACGAAATCAGTTTGGAAGAACATGATGATGTTACTTGTCGCCCCAGTCTTACATGCATCTCTCAATGCGTACTGGTGATTGACAATCTTATTAATTCATACCTGATTCTTCATCAATTCATCAACCGTAGATTTAAAGAATGAACAAATAATTCAAAGAAACCAGTCTTTCTCCTCATGATATAGAAAAAATTTCTCATTTTCCTATTAACCTCTGTTTTTCTTCATCTATTCTGTTTTGCAGATTCAAAGAATCTAAAAATGCAAAAAAGAAGGTGATATTCTCTCTTTTGGGCAGTACGGATCCTTGCTTTTTATGTTTTTAAAATTTTCTTTAAATTTCAATTGCAATCGATGATGAATATTTGATCTATTGAGAAATCAATGATTCTCATTTATATCACCTTTTAACTGAGATTGCAGATTTTTTTGTTTTTTTTTTCTTTTCCACCGCCCTCCTTTCTCATTAAGGTGTGTTAATGCTTTGCTGTACATCTTCTATCGATTTTAGATTTTTTTTTTTTTTCAATCTTTGCTGAAAATCGTTAATCGCTATCGATGAAATGATGAAGCTCACTTCTGATTGCAGATTTTAGATGAAGATGAAGATGAAGTAGATGGGAGATCCTTAGGTGCAGAGTCTAGAGGATTTTCGGCAGAGGCAGTCACCAGGTGAAGTGTTTTCGAAGACATCTCTCCTCTCTTCTCTTTGATTTCCCGGGTTGTTTTGGTTTTAAAATGGTGAAATGATACACTGAGAAAAGAGTCTCATTCTTTTATCCAGGGCCAACACTATCGTGGCCGTTGGATGTTGTTGGTTCCAAGTGTTGCCCATCAGATAAAGATCGCTGCCTCTCCTCCCGAACCACTGGGAGGAGTGGATTTGGATTGTGGTAAATTTAACGAATTTCGATCAAAAATTTTATATTTTGGAAATTAATCTAAAATGAGAGATTTTAGGAAAAGATTTTAGGTGGAGCAGTAATGGCGTTGTATAATCTTAGTAAGAGTCACCTCATCACGATCCCTCTGTCCTTACGTGGGATGGTAAATTTAATGAATTTCGATTCAAATTTTATATTATGGAAATTAATCTAAATGAGAGATTTTAAGATAAGATTTTAGTTGGAGCCAGTAATGGTGTTCTAGAATCTTAGTAAGAGTCACCTCATGCCGATTGGATTTGCATCCTCTTCAATAAGTGATTTTGGGAGGATAGTGGTAATCTGACCTGGATAGCCGTCACGTGATTTTCGGTGAATCCGAGACTCATGTCCGAGCCGACATCTAGCCCACAAGCCGAGTCGACAAGGGGTGTCGGCTCAAACGTGAGTTTCGGATTCATCCGAGAACCACGTGACGGCCATCCAAAATAAATTGCTGCATGCTCCCAAAATCATGGGAAGAGACAATGTAAATCCGATCAGTCTAGCTATTGATCTCCTATAAGTATGTGGGTGAACATCCCTTGAACTCGTAAGACAAAAATAATTATATAGGTTCCAGTCATGAATCTCTTTGTCTCACTAATATTAATTTCTTTTCTTGTTCTCTCGCCCAATGTCATTTTACTTCAACCTGTCATGGCGTGGCTGCACACCAACTCACGTTGGATAGTTGGTGAAGACAATGTCCGAGTAAAGTTGACATGTGTGAATTGGCCATCACACCTTGACACCATGGTGCCGGAGGGCCTGAATAAACAGCCGGTCGAAGGCATTGTACAGCGGATCTCATCGATGGGATTCAACTGTGTTCGGCTAACGTGGGCTCTGTATATGGCTACCGATGAGTCTTACAGCACCAATATGACTGTCCAGCAGATGTTCCACAATCTTAATCTTAATGATGTCCTAGTTGGGATTGCTCAGAAAAATCCTGACATTCTTGACCTCGTCATCGTAGATGCTTTCAAGGTAAAGCCAGCTCATTTTTAATTTTTATTTATTTTCAATGGAAAAGGCCCTTTGATTATTCATGTCATGGCAAGTATTTATACTGTTTGATATTGTACCATCTCCTGGGTGGGAGCAAGGTTTTAAATCTAGATATTGAAAACAGTATCAGTCATATTGTTCAAAACCAAGATAGATGTACAGATTGAATGGAAAACTATCCCATAACCCCTATGACGGGAGCATAAGTTACACGGTTTGAATAGAAAACTCTCTCCTAAAAATGGAACCCTAATAAATATTGACATTAGGAGGATCAACCAAATATAAACCCAAAAACCTGAGATTTAAAACCAGACAAGAGAATGTGTTCTACTTGATCTCACTTTGGAATCTCTTTCTCAGCATGTGCTGGACTGGCTTGGAAAGTACAAGGTGATGGTCATTGTGGACAACCACATAAGCAAGCCTGGCTGGTGTTGCAACGAAAAAGATGGCAATGGCTTCTTCAATGACCCAGACTTCGATCCGGACGTCTGGATTCGAGGGTTGGCGCAAATGGCTATTTGGGTTAAGGACTTACCATATGTAGTCGGCATGAGCCTGAGGAATGAGCTCCGAGGGCCTAGAGAGAATGTGGATGATTGGTTCAGGTATGTATTTAATATTAGTGTGGCGGCTGTTGAGTCATTTTTTGATTAGATTTGGGTTTTGACATAGATGGCCACGTATGTTTTTCTAGACTTTACATGCCAAAATATCATTTCTCTGTACTTTCAACATCTATCAATATATACATATATATTATGAAGTGCTAGAACTTGATTTTGTTAACAGAACACAGAAAAATATAAAAGGTGAAATTTTTTGTAGCCTGGTGATGCAAAAATATTATTGCATTATAGTTGTCGAGCAAAAAAATCGTCTTCAGCGCGCCAGCCTTTCAGTCCGTCATCTGACGGGCTGGAAGGCTGGCGCGCGGGAGAGGATGTGAGTCCAGTTGTCGATCAATCAATCGTAATTATTATTCTCAGCCTTTCTTATTTTACAAATATTTGAAACTACTATCTTCAAATATTTTATGTAAATGATATTTTACCTAAAATCTCTTACTTAATTTATAGATGATTTTCTTTGGATTTATGTTAAATTAAAACAAACAGTGTAAATCCTGATTTACAGGAACGTTTTCTTGTTGTGTGGCATTACATAGAAACAAAAGGAACCCAAAAAATCAAATTTAGAAAAATCATACTAGTTTAATTTCTTACGCATAAGAAAATTAAAGTTCCGTTCCTAAAGATGTCTAATGTTTGTATTTCTTTCTTCATCAGGTACATGGAGAGAGGAGCAAGTGCAGTGAATGCCATAAATCCAAACGTTCTCGTCATACTTTCGGGATTAAATTTTGACAATGATTTATCTTTCCTTCGTGACAAGAAGCCTGTCATAGAGTTCCAAGGGAAGTTGGTATTTGAGCTTCACTGGTACTCATGGACTGATAATTCTATTTGGAGTCACAATTCAAACAAAGCATGTAATATTGCACTCAGGGCTAGATATAATGGAGGAGGAGGGTTTCTAGTAGACCAAGGTTTTCCATTATTTATAAGTGAGTTTGGGGTGGACCAAACAGGTTCTAACACTGGTGACAATAAGTACTTGATTTGCTTTTCTAGTGTTGCAGCCCTTTTCGATTGGGATTGGGCTTTATGGACCCTTGGAGGAAGTTATTACGTCAGAGAAGGAGTGTTGGATCATGATGAGACTTATGCCATATTGGATGCAAACTGGGATCAACCTCGAAATCCGCGCTTTAAGAATATAATATCAGGTCTCCAATATGTTTTCGGAGGTATGTTCTTGATGATCATTTAATAGTGCTTGAAATCATGTCACAAAGGAACTAAATAATTTGTTACACTTTGAAAAGCACACCAGTTAATGAGCCACCAAAGGAACTTTGACTGGATCTTAATTCGGTTTGATTCAATTCCATCTGCTAGTTCCTCTGGTTAGATCCTCAAATCAAGAATTGTAACCATTCAAGGGACGCTTTTCCAAGAATGGCCAACTATGTGAATCGGTAGCCTGGATCGAGCTGGTCAAAATAAATCCAAAATTGATCCAGAGCAAACTGTTATTAGACATATTTTGGGTTGAGGTATGACATATCTTACTGGTTCCAGTCTGATCTGAGCTAGTCCAAAACCAGCCTGAAAAGTGGGCTCATGAACTTGAACCCGATAATGGTTTGAACCAAACTGTTTTTTTACTGAATATTAAACCCTTAGCTTCACTACTTCAGTCTTCTAGGTGGTCCTAACATGTTCCTACTGGTAAGGGTGTCAAAAATGGGCCCGGCCCGGTAGCACGGACCGAGTAGGTCCGATATAACCCGAATTCAGCCTAGATCGAACCTTAATGGACAGGTTTTACTCTCGGCTTGTAAAGTCCGACACCGTTTCAGTCCAAACCGAAACCAGACCGGACCAGTCCGTTAAGAAGCCCGAACTAGCCCGAACCTAACCCGAACACTGATAAGGTCTATCCGGGCCCAGTTTCTTAATTTTAATGGTTTTAAATTTTGATGGATTATATTACACTGTTATAGTTCACTTCTTGATCTGAAAGATTATAAGAATCTATAGTTGAAAAGAGTATGTTAATTGTTACAATTTACTGAATTACATGCATATAGAAGGAATGATGCTAATTTTATAGATAGAAATAATAAAATAGGTTATATATCTTGTATATAAAATAGGCCCGATATGCTTGATAAGCCCGGTCAGGACCGAACCAGCCAGAAATCACCTCAATAAGCCCAACCCGATAACAAACTGACACCGGACTAGCCCGATAGTTATTGTATCCAGCGCAGCCCAACCCAGCCCGAACTCTTAATGGACATGTTTTGGGCTGGGCTTATAAAACCCGACACCGATTCAGCCCGGACCGAAACCGGCCCGGACAGGCCCGTTGACACCCTTACCTACTGGGCTTTCAATCCAAACCGGACTGAATCAACCTAATAACAACCGGTAAACTAAGCCTGATAACAACCCAAAACTGGGCCGACCTGTTAATGAATGTGAACAGTGCAGCCCAACCAGCCTGAAACCTCTTAATGGACATGTTGACCTCAAGACCAAGAAAACCTGACACCAATTTGGCCCGACCGAAATTAGCCTGGACTGACCTGTTGACACCTAGATCTAGCCATGGTTGAATGACTTGGCACTCGGATCCACTGGAATCGGTTTATCCAGACTTGAGTTGGCATGGATTTCTCACAATAAACTGACTCGGGGTTATTTTACGATCGATGGATCCTTTTCGATCCAAGCTGATCCAACTTGAGATCGGATCAGGATCGACTCTAGCCAATTCTATCCAGATTTCATGCACTTGAACTTTGGATTTAGCAGAGAGCACATTTTGTACCTGGCTTCCCACATGCAATATCTACTATCTAGAAAGAGATTTTCTGTATTTGACACTGATCTAGAGTCAACGACTATTGACACCTCTTTAATATCGGCATTACGAGTCCGTTGGATTAGTGCAAAAATCCCTTACCCCTCCTGACTTAATTATTGAATATAACCTATATATATTGTAGTAAGACAATGGCCCAATGAGCATATGACAACAGAGAATCGATTCTTGACGATGGCTGGTGTCAATTAGAATGACCCATCTAGAAAAGGATAATTCTAAGATAATTAGAATGACCCATCTAGAAAACCGGCAGATTTTGTGAAAGTCATACCATTGGGATTTTGATATTTATAAGGTCATGGAGGAGAGAAAGTGTTAGTCATAACAGATGCAAGAATACTCCACGAGAAAGAATCCCCAAACTGTTGGTTTGAAGATCTTTTCTCCATTTTCAAATAGTTATTAAGAAAGATATATGATACACCACGTATTGGTTAACCCTCTCAATGTTGAGGGTTGCCCTTATCCTTACATAAAATAATAGTTATCAAGAAGGCATGCATCTCAAACCAATAAATAGGTGAGATTAGTCAAACCCAGACCCATTCTTAAATTATACATATCTCAACCCTAGCCATGTCCAGTCCAGCCTTGGGGCTGTCAAGGCTTATCCTTTCCCTACTTGTTTTTGAGTTGAAAATTCGCAAGCCCTTTATCTTTTCATCCAAATCTGCCAGTTGGCAAATAGTTTCATGAGACAAACATAACTAATGAAGGTTGAAACACTTTTCACCTTACATCAATAGTATAAAGCATAAACCACATTGTTTATCTTTTTTTTTTTTTTTTTTTTGGTAAAACATAAACCATATTGTTGAACAATGCAGGTCCAGGAGGAGGACCAACGTATTATTGGGTAATCTTCCATCCATCGACGAGTCTTTGTGTCATTGAACAAACAGAGACAGAACCATTGAAGCTAGGCCCTTGTGACAAAAGCCAAGCCTGGGACTACACGACTGCTGAAAAGATTCTGCGGTTGAGTGGAAAATCATTATGCTTACAAGCTGATGGACTAGGTAAACCAGTCAAGCTTGGGAGAAACTGTGATGATCCTAGTTCCAAATGGCAGATGATATCAGATTCCTACTTGCACTTGTCAACTGATGGCACTTCATGCTTGGATATAGACTCTAGCAATACCATTGTTACTAATCCATGCAAGTGCTTGAGTGATGATAATTGTGACCCTTTTGACCAATGGTTCAGAATAGTTCAAAGCTCAAGAAGCTATGATGATCACTTGCCTCATAGAAATCAAACCTTAACTTGAGATTATTGGGAATAGAAGATGATGACAAGAGCAGTCAATGTGTAAGCATCAATAAAATCTTATCAAGGATTTAAACTAGAAGATGATGACAAGAGTAGTCAATGTGTAAGCATCAATAAAATCTTATCAAGGATTTAAACCCTAGTGTATACCCTCATTTTCTTTTTCTCTCTTATCGTATAGACGGAATCCAACTGAAACAGAGAGAAAGGAAGAACAGTTGGCGAGTGTCTGCCGTCTCCTATTCTCTTTTGTTGTGTTTTTCTTGTAATCGACAAACTGGAACGGTATAACCTGCGTGGCCCCAAAGGAGCTGCAAATCAGCAGGCAATGTTTATCTCTCCGCTTGCCGCCTTCTTCTTCTTCCTCTCTGTTCTCTGTTTGATAGAATCAAGAGAAAAATCTATCTTTTCAGAAGATTAATCGTCGGAGAGTGACCATCTTCCACAATAGCCCAACGGGTGACCGCTAATTGTTGAGTTACTGTATTGGCATTTCTAGGATCGGAATAATGCTCTCTTTGGAGCTTCATTATTTCCATGGTTACAGATTGTGAGTGAAATTGTGAGTTTAATTCTGGGTAGTAAAAGAGAAGGATTCTCCTAAACAATGGTTGCAGAGATTTGATCCATACAAGTTATGGGTTCTCATTCCAGATGACCATCCTCTTGTTCTCCACTTGTCGATTAAGATTTCGATCTTCTGACATACCCATCGTCTGGTTTCACGATCATGCTTTTAGAGATCGTTACCTTAAACCCATTTCAGAGAAACACCGTGATGCTTGGATCATTAAGGTCGTATGTGCTCTCTTTGTGCATTGATCGTCTCTGGATTCTTGCTTTTATTATTTCAGTAAGGTCTTGAAACATTCGATTGCTTATGAGGTCATTAAACTCATGAACAGTCCGAAGTTGGCTTTGAAATTGTTTGAATTTAGTAGAGTGAAGTTGGAGCTCTATCATTCTGTCAAAACTTAAAATTCTCTAATGAGGTCCCTCTGTCAAGGACTCCATGATTCGATAAAATTTGTTTTTGATTGCATGAGAAGTGATGGGTATTTGCCTGATAGCTTCATATTGGGATTTTTGGTATCTTCATGTGCACAAGTGTGTAAGTTCAGTGTTTCCAAAGAATTGTTTTCTCATACTCAAGACGAGAAAAAAAAAAAATTTCTGTGGTATTAATTCTGTCATTTTCTCATGATCTCCAAGATTAGAAGAAGAAGAGGGAATAGTAAATTATCTATGAAACCTTTACTCCTAGGACGAGGCATGTAATTCGAATTACAATAAAAACCTAAAAGGGGCCACATTCATTATCCAAAACTGGCTCCTGCCTACCCAGGGTCCTGGGAGGGGTGAGGTTGGAGACGTTCCTAATCTTTGACCTTTTTTTTGTTCAAAATGATGGCTTCGAACCCTGGAGTGTACACTAACACCCCAAATCTTTTACAATTGCTCCAAGCCATGGTCCTATTGCAATAACAAATAAGTTCATAACTGATATACAAGAGCAAAAATTTTAGGCCCCAGTTGCCTTGAATTAAAGTGAAATGAAGTAAAACAAAATTCTACTGAAGTAAAATGAAATTAAATGAAGAAGGAATTATAAAAGAGGTTCTCAATCCAGAATGGCACTTGCATGTACTTGTATTCTTTATGGGATTCTATTTCCATACTCTAGAGGTAGTTTCATACCATATTGACGGTGATGGGATCCCATGAAGAGTACATGTACATGCAGATGATCCAAACTCCTCCCAATCCACGTGTTTGGTCAGAAGTTGAGTTGATATGAAGTGATAAGAGAACATGTGGGCTACAGTATATAGAGGGTAGGAGATGAAAAACATTTCAGTGCTATTTTTATTGGAACGTGGAGTGTGTTATGATGTACAGGGGAGGCCCTTTAGGGCTAATCCCTCAAGCGCTAAGCATCCTCCTCCCTCTTTATCTTTGGTTGGATTTTTTCTCTTGTAACCTTTCTAGGATGTTTCTCTCTATATATAGGATGGTATAGGGCAGTCTCAACATGTTGTTGAGACTCCCGAAGTTACTATGTACAACCTCTTCTACTCTTCCTCTCCTCTATCTTTTTATTTCTCTCTATATTTTACATGGTATCAGAGCCTATCACTAATACAACCTAACAACATCTACACTCAAAAGGGGGTGCATTCTCCCCTTGTTCTTGTATAGAACAACAAAAAAGAATGCTTGCATGAGCTTTTGACTTAATTGATTTTCAAGGAGGATCAATGGCTGATCCATCATTATTAAGTTTTAAAAGGAGAATGCATTCCTACAATAGAGTGAGAATGGCTGAAGTGCTTTTCGTTATGGGCTCAAAATATAAAATTGGCAAAACAATGCATTCCAAAAAAGGCTACGACTTCTTAACCCACATTCTACGATTCAAGAATGAGAATGCATACCAAACACTATTTTGTCATTTCAGAATATGTTCTTGACCTAGAAGGCATTACCAAGTACAACATAAAATTTACCATGGATCTTAGACATTTCCATTTCAATTGAATGGTGAAATGGGATTTGTGTAGCTAATCCATTTAGTTGAGTTGAGTAATATTTAGACCTGTTAGGGTCTATGCATGCAATTTACAGTTTTCAGTTTGCTCACGTACTAAACTCCCAATTTCTTCTTCTCCAAGTTCAACTTAATTAAGTTCAGAGCGCATAATGTTTATGTACAATCACCCTTTGCGAGAATCATCACCCAGAATTCATAAACAGCAAGTATGTTCAAGTCTTGTTCTGAGAAGGTGAAATCTATCCAACAGCACTATCACTATTGGAGAAAGTAGTAATAGTGGCAACCAATGGTAAATAGCAGCATCAATAAGATTGATTGGAAAAAGATCGTCTGTAGCACTATTGAGTGGTATTGTTGATCCTGACCATTGGGAATGTATTGGCACGTGTCTCGATGCACTCCTAATGACCAGGATCAGCACTGTCTGCCTCAGAACAGCGCTACAAACGATCCACTCACGGCTGACCACACAGACAACAAACAAAGAACTCTTGCAGGAAATTAAAATTCACAGATATTTGTGTTAGTCAACCAAAACCTATAATGCATAAAATTGGGTGTCCTACTCCTACTATGATGTCGATTTCACTAGCTAACCGCTTCTTCCACTCCATAAAGAAATATGGAAGAGGTAACAACTGTAGCACAGGCAAGACCGGTGTCAGTGTTTGGATCAAGTTGAGGCATAATGAGACCAGGTTGAAAATTTGAAACAAAATGAAAAGTAATTTTGAAAATGAAATTTGTTTTTGGTTTCACAACATGTCAAGAACTGAGTTTTTGAACCTTGTCAAGGTTCTGATAAACATCTAGGATAGAGCTGACCCAAAACGAGACTTGGGACCTCGAAGAGCAGCTCTCTCCACTGAGTGAGCTAAAACATTTACGTATGGTCTCTCCATCTAAAATGAATACATCACATATTAAAGGGAAATTGAACTAAGATCATAAATTCTATTCGTAACTGAAGTCATAAATTTTTTTTTTCTGGTAATAGGAAAATCTATTGAACGTTTACTCGGGAAAAGACTAAGACATCATTTATAGCAATTTCATGAAACCAAGTAGTCGAAGAGGTCAATCAACCAACTCCGAAATGATTGAGGCATTCCTGACAAGGGTATGAGCAGCAATATTAGCTCCCTTTGGAATAAAAGAAAAAGAATACGAATTAAAAATACCCACCAACAAGATTATATCATGAACAATAGGCTGCAGGGAAAACTCATAATTGGACTCCTGTGAAGTCAGAATCTCAACCACCTCCTTACAATCACTCTCAATCTGAATATCAACTAGACCATATTCCAGGAACCGACTATATAGCCATTCTAATGGCGAGAGCTTTGCCAACCTTCACTAATTCAAATTGCAGTGGGGAGGAAACAACTTTTAAAACCTAACTTGGTCTTGGAATAGAAATCGTATTCCATTGAAATCTGGTGAAAGATTAGCGTCAGTATTGATTTTTATAGAGCCTCTTGAAGGAGGGAACCAGATCTTTAAAAGAGGATGGACTCATAATTTTAAATATTTATTCTCCTTGCATTTAGTCTATTTAACATGTTTTATGTCTTATGATACTCATTTGTATTGATTTCTTATGTATAAAATATTGGTGGGAAAGTGTTGGTAAATTATGTTTAAAATTAGAAAATTCCAACAAACATAATTTTAACGTTTTGAACTTTATGCAGGTTTCTGACATGGAAGGAGTTCCAAAAATTAAACGTGGTCTCAAAATATGATTTGAAAAATTGATCCGAATCCGAACCAAAGAAGGAAGGTTACCAATACAGAAAGTTCACTATTGGAAAGCCTTGATTAATTATTAGAAATCTTGAGGAGAATATATACCACTATGGAATCTTATAAGAATGATAGGTTTTGGGTGGTATTTGGTTAATAATAGAATGATTTTTATTTAATCCAGACAAGAGGATTTTACCTAATCATTATTTCCATATAATAAGCTTGTCAATTTTAGGCATACCAATTATAGTCTCTTGAATTCTAGCTATTTAAGTAATGTAAAGCCTACGTAAATAGGCATCCAAGAATTATTAAAGAACAGAAGAGAGTTTAGTTTTTTTGTGCTTTTCTTTTCTACCATGTCTGGTTGAGTTCTTTAGTCGATTCAAGGAAACTTCAATCCGGTTAGTAAAATTGTGAGACTTTGTTCTTAATATTAGTTATTTTTCTATTTAAATATCTGTGTTTCTTGATTTTTTATGTTAATGACTGCTTGATTTAATTAATTAAGATGCCTATTAATTGATTAAATTACATGGATTGTAGCTAAAGTGAATCCATAATTCGTAATTGTTATGATATTCAGTTAGAGTAGTAATTTAGCTGAACAATTATGCAAGTTTTTGTTACTTGTTTAAAAGAAACATAGAATGAATTAAATAATTTGACGCTTGTTAGATTGTTGTTCATCTTCAACTCTCTCCAAAAGTGTAATGCTATCAGTAGATTCATGAGGATTGCTTAATACCAATTAGTTTATTGATAAGAATTAATTTGTGTGCTTGATTCAGATTAAAGAAATTAGAGAAGATAAAGATTGTCTAGTTTTTTGATAATCCTTGGTTAAATATTTAAATAGAGAATAATATATATGAGGTCAGTGATCAATTTGCAACCGAGAGTAATTTTCTTTGAATCAATATCGTCTTCGATTGAATTTTTTTGTTACTCAATTCCATTTTGAGAAATTATTTTTGTGTCAATTAACTTGTAGAAAGAAACTCCCCCCCATTTTCTTAGTAAGTAGACAATTTGATTAACTATTTTCTATGGATCAACTTTTATTTGCCATTGCTATTAATTGTAAGTAGAGTAATTTATTTTTTGTCACGCTCGGCACGCATCAGAGGCACAGCTGATGGACTGGAAGGATAATCAAGCGTCTCATTAACATTCATAAATTCTATGAAAGTTGTCTCAGCTTTTTTTTATAACCTTTATCGAAGTACTCCAACTTTGAGATTCAAAAACAAGAGCATTTCGGGCGCACCAAAGATACCAACAAATAAAAGCAGACAAACTAAAAGCCTTCCTAGCCTTAGTCCTAGAATTGATAAATAGAGAAGACCAATTGCCAATCCAACGAGGAAGGTCTATGTTAGTAGATACTGGAAATTTGTGGGATAATGATGAGCCAAACCATACAGCTTGGGCAAAAGGACAAGTCAAGAGCAGATGTTCGGTGGATTCAGATTCATTCCCAAGCTTTTTATAGCTATGGTTAATCTGAATATTCCGCTGAATAAGCCCCTCTCCAGTGGCTATGTCTTGATTACATGCTTTCCATAAGAATGATTTAATTTTAGGTAAGGACTTGCAAGTCCAGATTCTCTTCCATACATCTTTGGAAATAAATGATGAACCTTGGATGACACTGAGAGAGGGGTGAATCAATGTGAAAAAATTTTCCCTAACTTTTCTTTGCTGCCCAGCATAGATGATGAACCAGACTGTCACACACACAAGTGTGTGCAAGTCTACCTCGCTATCACTCAGTGGTCAGATCTACCAGATTTGCACACCCATCTTGCAGTTATTCTACACACTTCACAAAATACAGAAATAAAGTATTTCACAACACAGAAGGGTTATGTGGTTTACCACCACAGTTTATGATGGCTAGTCCACGGAGTAATACCCAATGGGCTCTGTATTTACTCAATACTTAACTTTTAGTCCTTTACAGGATAAAGATATTCACCCAATGTTTTCTCAGCATATAATTGAGAGGACAAACAATGCCAAGGTTCAGGCTATAACAGTCAGTGTCCAGCACCCACTGAACACAATACAAAATGAAAGATTTTGGGGCTTATAGCGATGCCCTACAATGAAACCCAAACTAGCTAGGCATTCAACATTCTTTTCACCTAAGCTAGCATACAATGAACTCCCAAACTAGATAGACATTCAAATATTTTGACCTACTCTAGCATACATATCATTGAAACAATAAATAACAAGGGAGATGAGAAAATCTCACAACTGAGGCTTTTCGACGTCTAAAGATATGTGTAGTATCTCTACAAGCTCAATGGAACCTCCTACAATTATCAATATTGGAAGAACTAAGCACTTCAGGCAATTTGTTGTTCACACATCATCTCTCCTTCCAACAGTCCAACAATCACCTGACATATTCAAAGAAGCTCCACCAACCTCGAAAAAGCACATCAATGCACCATTATGAGCACAAATGGAGGTGATGAGTGATTGTTTGCTCACACCCAAAGCAAAAACCAAGCAAAACCCTAAGAACCCCTTCTTCCTTCTCTTAAACTCTGTTTCATTGATTTTTCACTCAAAACCCGACCTCCAACTCATCCCCAATAGATAGGATTTTCAAAACTGAGCTCGGAGCAACTTGAACCATCTGATATGCATATCGGATGACCAAGATATGGCCAAAACAAGATCGGCCAATTAGATTATATTAAACAACATCTTTTAGATGCATTCAATGCACTTGCGCCGCATATTAGATCTGCCTTCGCTGACGCAGCAGACGGCGTTGTCGAGTTGTGGTTGGCTTATAGGGGAATCTCAATCGAAGACCACTGGATTAACTTAGAAAAAGCGGGATCGGCTAAGATCCGTTGGATCATGTTAGATCGCGTCAGGCGCAATTGGAGTCAGTTGAGGCCGTCAGATGAGGATCCGCTCCACCAACACATGATACGCGTGAAACACAGGATTGAGGCGCCATTTACATGTGACGCAAACCACAAATTTACATTGCGTCTAGCCAATTGGAAGCTTCGTGGGAGAACCAAAATGTGATCTCCGCGATACACTAGATACCGCCCTTTTTTAAGCCGTCCGATAGGAATTTTAGCTGTGTGGCTTCATCCAGGCCGTAGATCTTGCATCTCCTCCTCTTTAAATTGACAAAATTGTCCCCAAGAAAATTTATAATGGCCTCTGTAACCGGATTTTTCATCAAACATACTTCTGAGATGGGTTTTTGGCCGAGAAGACTTCTCTCTAGGCCCCAAACCCATTCTCACACTAGACAATCTTCGAGTAGGTGCTATGTGAGGCCAAGCCATGCCCGCGTGCTGCAGTGGGCTTGCGGGCCTACTGCTGCTGCACCCAAGGCATGCGGCTGCTGCACCCAAGGCATGCGGCTTGGTGTTACTGCTGGCCATGGTTGGCTTGCTCTACTAGCCAAGGCTGTGGGGCTAGCTGTTACTGCTGCCCTTGGCTGCAGCATGTGGCATGGCCCTGCTGGCCTTGGTTGCGGGGCTGGTTGCCATGGTGCAAGCCACCTCGGCATGGTAGGTCCCACCATCATATTCTCTCTCCTCTTTCTCTCTCTTCATTCTTTGACTCTCTTCATGAAGATGCCATAACATAAAAAACACTGCCACATTGCCTGTGTATCACTGCCACATTGCCTGTATCATTGCCACATCACCAGTGTCACTGCCACATTGCATGTATTGCCACATCACCTGTGGGGCCCGCAAACACTCTCTCTCATCAGACTTCACCCAGTTAGCCCATTTTGCCAACAATTACAATAGGAAGGCCAACAATAAGCTGTCATGGAAGGATTCTTGATGAAGAAGGGGATGCCAAATCCGAAACTTCTTTTTGATTTGTGAGAAAATGGTAAGCAGATTTGATATTGAGAATACCATCTTTAGCACCACTCCAAAGAAGTCGATCCTCCTGAGGAAAAAGACTGAGAGGGATATGGTTCCCTCTTTTGAGGTTCCGATTTGTTTGATTTTACTTTTTTCATGGATTAATAAAATATTTACTTATCCCAAAAAAAAAAAATATATCCCACTTCAATTGGAATTTCTCCTTCAAACTGGTTTTCCTTCAAGAATAACTCTTCCAAGGATTTACAACTGCCAACTCAAGTGGTATTTTCCCAGACAAATGGTTTTCATAAACATATAGAGTCCTAATTAGCTCTGTTAATAAATCACAGGAAGATGGAATCTGCCCCATTAAACCATCATCAACTGTAGCAAAGATCGTCAAGCCACTGCAGTTGCCCATGCCTAAAGGGATTTCTCTAGTAAACTGGTTGTAAGATAAAACCAGCACACTCAATCTCTTGCAACGACCCAAACCCAAAAGAATCCTACCAAAGGCTAAAGGCTACTACATCCTCTTGAGGGAAGGGAGGAGGAGGGTAATGGTGTGCATTTTTTTGACACATAATCACAGGAATTGGGGGGGAGGGGGGAATGGGGGCATATATGTTGCACCACAATGAAGATAGGAGAGTCGAACCCCTGGCCTCTTGGGTGCCTACCATTGTTAGGCAGCTAACCAAATCTCTTTTTCTTGCCACCTTTGTATCCACTAATCTTGACTCCTCTGTTCGTTGAAAAGAAATCAATTCTGAACATATTGAAACAGAATGAGTGCAGATGATTAATAATAAACCACCAGAAAATTTATTGTCCTTGACTTCAGATAATGAATTCATTTCAGGGACACTGAAACTTTTTATTTCGGATGTACCTCATTGGATTTTCTTGGGGGCTTCGATCTCTATATAGTCTGAGACTGATCTGAGTCTGACCATATTTAATGTGGTTTAAGGAGAAAAAAGTGGTGTCAAGAATACCAAACTCTGTGAAACACTTCTACCAAGGATAGTATGTGTGTTGTAGAAGCTTCTTTTTTTCGTTTTTTGGGGTGGGGGGGGGGGGGGGGGAGGTGTTAGATCCCATCTGAGTTTAGTACCATATTTGCTAGTGGTGCTTCTACGAACGCTCGATAGAAGATGTTCTAATGCTAATTATTTGAATTGTTTGTCACTTGGTTGTATGCTTCTTGTGGGTACATTTTTACCTGTTGTCTTAAGAAATTCTAATCTTATTTTCACTGACAGGGAAATCCCCTTCCGGCTATTAATGGGTGGCCTATTGCCTTTAACTTTGTCATAGTTTTCTTACTGCATCTCTTCTCGGTTGGTAAATCCTTGTGTTATTTAAGCAGAACAGGGGGAAAATGGAAGCAGGGGAGGTAAAATGCTACAATAAGTCATTTCATAACTTTCAGTTACCTACTGAGGAAGTTGTGGCAATTTTGACAATGATTTATCTTTTCTTCATGACCAGAAGTCTGTCATAAATTTCCAAAGGAAGTAAGTATTTGAGCTTCACTTGTATTCTGTTGGTCATGTGTTGTCATTGTTGGCAACTTGGCTGATGTGGGCAGTGTTGATGAGCTTACAATAAGAGAAATAAGGAGAGAGTGTCTGTGTAGGAGAGATAGTGTTTGTGCAAGTGGCAGAGCCGAGGAAGCCTTGGGCATGTTCTACAGTATTCTACAGCTTCTAGAGTGATTGAGAATGTATGCACTGAGTTGACTGAGCAACAGCAGTTTCGACAGGTGACAGAATGTGTGTGGGCCCCATTGATGATATGGCATCTCCCAAGTACTCCTTGAAGCAAGAAAATTAAGAGAGATATTCAGAAGAGAGAGAAAGAAGAGAGAGAAGTTAACGTGGTGGGACCCACCATGCTAAGGTGGCATGCCACCATGGCAGCCAGCTTAGCCGAGGGCCACGGCACCATAGGCAGTAGCCACCACATAGCCGAGGCCAGCAGTAACCATGCCTATAGCACCATGGCCAGCAGGGCCAAGCCACAAGCAAGCACAGCAGCAGCACCATGGCAGCACCAAGCACCATGGTAGCATGCCTTGCCACAAGCCAGTTAGCCCGCAAGGCAGCAAGGCTTGCAGCAGGCAGCGAGCCATGCCACTAGCTAGCACCTGCAAGCCCCACATGCCACAGGCCTACAGGCCTCGCACAAGCTTTTGTGGTGCCCGCCAGGTGTTCGACACAAAGACAGGTGAGAGACTGTTCTCTCAACCAACAGAGGCCATTTTATCGATTTTCAGGGGCATTTTGGGGAGTAAAAAAAAAGGAGGGAGATTCAATATTAACGGTGTCGATGGTGCCACGTCACGAAGATCCTCATCGGATGGCCAAGAAAAATGCGGGATCAGGTGTATATCAACGGTTGCGTCAAGATTCTATTGCGGCTTTCCTGAGTAGCCAGATGCAAGTTAAAGCCATGGACCGCATCACATGAAGGAGGTCTTCTGATCCGGTGTGATGCGCATAAGGTATAACGGCGGAGAAGATCTCTATCCGATGGTCTTCATCAGTGCCGATCAAAACTGACGCATATCGTTCTAATCTGGAGGTCCGTATTACATCCCGCTTTTTCAGGTTGATCCAGCGGCCGATACAGAAGATTCTCTCTAGGACCAATTGTAACTCGACAGCACCTCTGTCATGTTAGGGCAGGCGGCACTATTATGTAGCGCGGTGCACGAAAAGTTCTCCAGAAGATTTCATTTCATGTATTTTCACTAGCCGAAACTGTAATGGCCATATCTCAGCCGTTTGACCTCCAAATCGGTCCGTTCAAATTCCTACGAGCTCTATTTTGATTACTCTACAATCTGAGAGTAATTTGGGGACGATGAACAGATTTGCTGCTTTGGTTTTGAGGCCGAAAAACCCTCATGAGGTTATAGGTTGGTTTGGAATGCATTGAATCCTTCTACCTACCTCCCATGACTTGTTTGAGACTCCATTGAAGTGTATTGGAGGACCATAATGGTATTCAACCATTAACGGTGAAGAACTGAGTCGAAGCTCTGGTTTTTGGGTGAAAAATCTTCTTTTGAAGGTATGGTGTGTGTTTAAGGCTTGGATTCTCATCACCAACCTTCCATGGGTATAATGGGGTGCCATTAATTTGTAATGAAAAGCTTAACTGAGTGTTTGTGAGTGAGGGATGTTGCTTCAAGCTTCAAGCTTCAAGGAGCATTGAATGGTGGTTTTTCCATTAAAGAAGAGTTGTGAAAGCTTGAGTGAGCCTATGAAGGACTGGAAGATGTGTCGAGCCTATGCTAAAAATGAGAGTCTTCTAGAAGGAATTGTGAATTGCAATGAAGGGTAGTGTGAGTACTAGCCATCAATAAAGGGGCTATACATTCAAGGTGTTTGTTAAAACACCAAGGAAGAAAATTGAGATTGCAGTAAGCTGCTGGAAGTATTGAAGGGTATGTTGAAGAGTGGAGAGCATTACCAGGCTTCCTAGAGTTGCTTCAAAGTCTTCCCAGAGTACGAGGAACTTACTCACAAGGATTATAAGCCTTTCAACCTTATATGAGCTTTACTGTATCATTTCTTGTACTCATTATATGATAGTTGTGGGTGATGAATTATGAATACCTAACTAGCCTGTGCTAAAATTATAGGGCATTGTTATAAGCCCAAAACTTGCTTCCCGTGGGTACGGGTTAAGCGTGGTGTGTGCAACCGGTGCTGAACACTGGTACTTGATACCTGAATTACTGGCACATGTGTGCCCTCCTGGTTTTATACTGGGTAAATTGGGTGCATATACTCTCTGCTGTGTAGACAACTAAAAGAAGTATATTGAGTATATACGGAGTCCATTGGGCATTACTCCGTGAACTAGCCATCACACATTGTGGTGGTGAACCACGTATATTTTGTATTGTGGACTGCATATTTTGTATATTGTGAAGTGCATGGAATGGTCTGCAGGATGGGTGTGCACAACATGGTAGACCTGGCCACTCTGTGGTGGCGAGGTGGTTATGCATACAACTGTGTGTATGATAATGCTTCAGTGAATGTGTGGTTGTGGTTAGTGAGTGAAGCATCAACTCAAGGCAGTGTCTGTCTTCAAAGGATTATTTAGAAGAATTTTTGAAGACACTGATTCACCCCCCACCCCTTTCAGTGTCAACCTGTGATCAACATATTCATTCACTGACGATTCTATTTGGAATTACAATTGAAACAAAGCTTGTGATATTGCAACCAGGGATAGAATGATCAGAGGAGGAGGATTTCTTTTAGGCCAAGGTTTTCCATTAATTATAAGTGAGTTTGGAGCGGACCAAACAGGTTCTAACATTGGTGATAATAAGTACTTGAATTGCCTCTCTAGTGTTGCAGCTCTTTTGGATTGGGATTGGGCTTACCGGACCACTGGGGGGAGTTATTACCTGAGAGAGGGAGTGCTGGATCATGATGAGAGTTATGGCATTTTGGATGCGAACTGGGAAATCAGAGCTTGAAGAATAAGATTACATCAGGTCTCCAATATGCTTTCCAAGGTATGTTCTTGATGAGTTCATATTACTTGAAATTATGCCACAAAGGGAGCTAAATAATTTGTAAAACTGTGAAAAACACACTAGTTAATGAGCCACCAAAGGAACTCTGACTGGATCTTAATTTGGTTTGATCCAATACCATCAGTCTAGTTCCTCTGGTTAGATCCTCAAACCAAGAACTGTAGCGGACGCTTTCCCAAGAATGACCAAGTATTTGATCGAACCATGTTGAAGGATTCGGCTCGGATTGGTTGGAATCGGCTGATCCGGATCTAACCAAGTATCCTTTCCCTATTTTGTCTTTTGAGTAAAAAATTGGTGAATCCTTTATCCTTTTATTTTAGCCTGCTATTTGGCAAATAGTTTCGTGTCATAAACAGATTACACTGTTGTACAATGCAGGTCCAGGAGCAGGACCCGTGTATTATTTGGTAATCTTCCATCCATCGACGGGCCTCTGTCCCATTAAACAAAGAGAGACACAACCACTGAAGCTAGGCCCTTGTGACAAAAGCCAAGCCTGGGACTACACAACTGAAAAGACTCTGCTGCTGAGTGGAACATCATTATAAAATTTTATTTTAAATCTGGGTAGTAAAAGAGAAAGGATTCTCTTACACAATGGTTGCAGGGATTTGATCCATTCGTGCGTGTTTGATAACACTCTGTTTTCACTTTGCTTTTGATTCAGATTTTCAAAGAGTTATTTGGGAGTCAGAAAGTATTTGATAACACCATGTTGATTCCAACTCTCATGGAGTTAATCGATTCAAAAAATGACTATCAGAGCCAAAATTTGAGAGTAAAAAATACTTGCTTTTCTAAAATCGAAACCAAAAGAGAATAAAAAATTGGAAGTCATAGCCCATTACAGCCACCACCCCCACCATCCACCACCCACTACCCACCACCACCGCCCCCACTACCACCACTGCCGCCACCACCGCACCACCACCACCATCACCGCCACTACCACCCACGACCCACCCCCGTAGCCACCCAACACCCACCACCACCACTGCCACCACCATCGCCGCCGCCACTGCTACCACCACCCACGACCCACTACCACCGCCACCACCCACGACCCACAAAGCACCACCACCACCACCGCCGCCGCTGCAGCAGCTGCCATCACCACCACCACCACCCCCACCACCACCACACCCACCACCACCACTAGATCTGGAATCCATTCTAGATTCATTTTTACCAAACAATCTTTTGCTCTCAATGAGCTTTGGAATTGATTCCAGAGCAGCATTATAGGCTCCTGCTCTCAATAAGCTCTGGAAAAAAATGAGAGTCCAAAAATGACTCCAGAGCAGGAGTCAGAGAGCCGGAGTCAGAGTGTTACCAAACAGGCACAAAGTAATGGGCTCCCATTCCAGATGACCTTCCTCTTGGTCTCCACTTGTCCATTAGGATTTTGATCTTCTGACATTCCCATCGTTTGATTTCACAGTCATGCTTTTAGAGGTCATTACCTTAAACCCGTATCAAAGAACCACCATGATGCTTGGATCATTAAAGTCGTATGTGCTCTCTATGTGCATTTGCTGTCTCTGGAGTCTTGCTTTTATTATTGCAGTAAGGTCTTGAATCATTTGATTGCTTATGAGGTCATCAAATGGTTGAACAGTCCGAAGTTGGCTTTGAAATTGTTTGGATTTAGTAGAGTGAAGTTGGTGCTCCATCATTCTAACAAAACTTACAATTTTCTATTGAGGTCTTGGTGCGTGCCGAGTGCAATCAAAAATTTATTACTCTACCTACAATGAATAGTAATGATAAGTAAAGGTCGATCCACAGAGACTAGTTAATCAAACTGTCTACATACCAAGAAAAAAGGGGATTTTCTTTTGTAATTTAATTGACAACAAAATTAAATAACAAAAATTCAATAGAAGATGATGTCGATTCAAGAAAATGTACTCACGGCTGCAAATCGATCACTGACTTCATATATATATATATATATATTCAAATATTTAATCAAGGATTATCAAAAAGCTAGACAATCCTCATCTTCCCTAATTTCATTAATTTGAGTCCAGCACACAAATTAATTCTTATCAATAAATCAATTGGTATTAAGCAATCCTCATGAATTTACTGATAGCATTACACTCTCGGATGGAGTTAAAAATAAACAACAATCTAACAAGCGATAGATTATTTAATTCATTCTATGTTTTCTTTAAACAAGTAACAAAAACTTGAAACATAATTATTCTGTTCAATTGCTACTTTTCTTGAACACCATAACAATTACGGATTGTGGATTCAGGTTAGCAATAAATCACATAACTCAATCAATTAATATATAGGCCTCTTAATAAACTGAATCATGCAACCATTAACTTGAAAAACTAAGAAACACAGATATTTGAATAAAAGAATAATTAAAATTAAGAAGAGAGTCTCACAATTTTATTAACCATATTGAATTCCCCTTGAATCGACTAAAAAAACTTAGCTAAACATGATAGAAAAGAAAGACAAAAGAAATAAAAAAAAATTTCTTAATAATTCTTGGATGCTCTACGTAGTCTTACATTGCTTAAAAAACCACAGTAGAGAAGACTAAAACTGGTATGTCTAGAATTGACAACCTTATTATATGAAAATAATGATTAAATAAAATCATATTGTCTAGATTAGATAAAGAATCATTCTATCATTAACCAAATGTCACCCCTAGACCTGTAAATCTTTGTAATATTCCATAGAGGTATATATTCTCTTCAAGATTTCTGACAATCAATCAAATCCTACCAATAGTAAACCTTCTATGTGTGGTAATCTTCCTTCTCTGATTTGAATTCAAATCAGTTTTTCAGATCAGATTTTTGGATCACGTTTGATTTCTAGAATTCTTTCCACATCAAAAACCTGCATGAAATTCAGAAGGCCACTATTGAAAATATCAGAATTTTTTTTATTTTAAACATAAGTTACCAATACTTTCCACCAATGTCTTATATATAAGGAAGGAAAATTTTCATATACACCCCAATAAGGATTGGAAACATCATCTACCTCCATAAAATTATAAAAACCTCATCTAGTACCCAAAAAGTTTGTTCCGTTGATCAACGAAGTCCACTCCGTTAACAAAATTTCGTTAGTTGCTAACGTCAGTTGCGCTGAACATTTTAATGGATCATACTACCCTTTTAGGTTTGTTAAAAGACTAAAATACCCTTTTATTCATTTATTACCTTACCCCCAAATTTCCATTTCCTTTCATAACAGTGAAATTGAAAAAAAAAAAATCGAAACCACTCTCGAGTCCTCTGTTCACGAATCCTAAGTGGAGTCCAACCCAGGATTAAAGAAATCGGTATCTGCAAGCTATAGAACGAGATCTGCATTCAGAGAGTAGGGCATTTCGAGCTTGAGTAGCAGAACAATGGATACGATTTCGATGAAGAGGAAACCAGGCTTCACTGTCCACATAGCCAACCGTCTAAAAACCATATCTAGTTGATTTCTGAAACAAATCGACCATCTTCTCTTCTTTAAATTTTGGATTTTGCATCTCTCAACACTCACCCCCTTTATTCAAGATATCCTCTCTCTCTCTCTCTCTCTCTCTCTCTCTCTCTCTCTCTCTCTCTCTCTCTCTTTCTACTTTAAACCGATATAGAAGTTGCAGATGAGAAAAGAGAAGGAGAAGCAAACCTACCAATGACTCATTCGAAAACAATCAAAAATTCAAAACGATGGTAGAAACAAATATTGAAATTGCTATCAAAGAAAAAAAAATACAAGAAAACATCGATTAAATCCTTAAAACTGAACTCCCTTGGTGTCCCTGGTATTAGGGTTCACTAAAACTAAATACAAAATGGGAATCGTAAATTTCGATAGATAAAAAAACAAGAGTTGTAGCGGTGGTGTGCGGGTGTCGAAATGGGGATGTCAAAATTCGAGTCTGAATTTTGGTTTAGTTCTGCTCTGCCTTGGTTGATTAAACTATGTTTCCATTTCATGTATTTCCGTTGTAAAAATTATTATAGAAAGAAGACTGAAATACCAGGAAATATACCCAATAGATCTTCTAAAGAGAAGAAGCAACTGGAATTCAGGGAGGGAAAAGAAAAGATAGATTAAAAATATGAGAAATGTCATCGGCCTACAACTTTACTTCTTGTCCTGCTTCGTAATACTGGGTTGTTCTTCCCAAAGTATCATTGCAGGGGACACCATAACTCTGAATCAATCAGTCAGAGATGGGCAAAGCCTCGTATCTTCTGGTGGAACATTTGAATTGGGGTTCTTCAGTCCCACCGATTCCAATAACAGATTTGTTGGGATTTGGTACAAGAAAATATCAGTTCAAACTATTGTTTGGTTGCAAGATAGTAGCAGTTGTTTGAAGCTTTTGTCAAATTCAGATCGCAAGGACCAAAGGAAGTGGAGAAAGCTTCGAAAACTGGAAAGGTGAAAGCTAAAAGCCTGAGAACGAACTGAAACTTAAAAGCTTGCAAAGGATCTTCTTTCCTCTTTGCCTCTTTGGGTGTTAAAATCAGCAATTCAGCACCTTGCAGATACCTGAAAAGAAAGTGATTGTTTCTGTACTTTATGTATTTGTAATTGTCCTTTTTTCACCCAAAATGTTTGTCCGTTTTCTCTTTTCACAAAAGGCGGTGGGGGAGTCGAGCGGAGCAAACCATGAGAGGAGGAAGGGGAAAAGTGAAAACCGACGACAAGGCAGAGGGACCAACGTAGAGGGGATTAGGGTTTGGGTGAGAGTGAAAAGGAAAGAGACACAGTTCCATTACAAAGGTCAGATTAGTCATTCATTATATTATTTTAATTTTTTAATTTTTAATATGAAGGGTAAAACTGTATTTCAATAATTCTGTCAGTTAGTTGGATGTGATTGAGGTTTTTGCAATCTTGTGGGGTTAGATGAGGTTTCCAATCTTTAATGGGGTGTATATGAAAATTTTCCTATAAGGAATTATCACAAATGAATACCATAAGACATATAATATGTTAAATAGACTAAATATAAAGGGAATAAATATATAAAATTCTGAATCCATCAAGTCTCTTTATCAAGTAGGACTCCATGATTTGGAAAAACTGGTTTTTGCTTGCATGAGAAGTGATGGGCATTTGCCTGATAGCTTCATATTGGGATTTTTGGTATCTTCGTGTGCACAAGTCGGTAAGTTCAGTATTTCCAAAGAATTGCTTTCTCAAACTCAAGGTAATGGAAGAAATGTGAATCCATTCTTATGTAATAGACTATTGAATCACTTGGTTAATAGTAATCGAGTGGATGAGGCTGCATATCTCTTTAGAGAGCTTCTGAAGTCCTGTTTCTGTCCAGATACTTGTACTCTTAATATTTTAATCAGAGGCTTGTGCAGATTAGGAGAAGTAGGCAAGGGTTTTGAGTTTTTTAATCACATGGGCAACTTTGGATGTTGTCCTGATGTTGTTACTTGTTGCACACTCATAAACGGATTGTGTAGGGCTAGTGAGGTAGATATAGATAAATCGCATGGGTTATTAAAGGAAATTCAGTCGAAACACATTTTTTTTCACCAGACGTTGTGACTTACACATCGATCATATCAGGTTATTGCAAGTTGGGAAGGATGGATGAAGCTTTTATTCTATTCGATGAGATGATTTTTTTCTAGAGTAAAACCAAATTTGACTACTTACAATGCTCTTATTGATGGCTTTGGTAAGGCTGGTGATATGGGGCCATCAGTGGCCATATACGAGAAGATGCTTCTTTAGGGATATCTTTCTGATGTGGTTACATTTGTTAAGGATATTCCTCTCCATTGAATTCAAGATTCAAAATTCAAATATTTGGTAAGATATAAATCAATTATCCAAATTATAAGGACATGTTATAAATGAGAGTTAGGATTGTAAATCAGTTACATAAGTTATAGGAATTCATTATAAATAAGTTACATAAGTTATAAGAATTCAAATTCAAAATTTGAATTCTAATAACAAGAATTGTACACACCATATTGTATATAAATATAACCTATCTCCTAGACATTGAGATAAGGTGAGAACCATTTAAACTCAATCTTCTTGTCTCCATATCAATCTCTTCAGTTTCAATATGGTATCAGAGCAGACTATCAATCCTGCAATGACTTCTATCTCTCTCCCTTCGGTCCCTTCTAATGCTCCTTCTCCATCTAATGTCCATCATCACCTCTCCCTCAAACTAACTGCTGAAAATTTTCTTCTCTGGAAAACCCAATTGCTTCCCTTACTGCGCAGCTATGATCTTATTGGGTTCATCGATGGCACCACACCTTGCCCACCTAATCCAGCAGCAACGACATCATCCACTTCCATCATACTTGAAGCCACTGCAACTGAGATGCATACCTCATACAATGACTGAAACCTCAAGGATCAACTAGTCCTCAGCTGGTTGATTAGTTCACTCTCTCTTGAGGTTCTTCCCTATGTGGTCGGTCTCTCCACCTCTGCCTCAGTTTGGAAAGCACTACAATCAGCCTTTGGCACACTTTCTCATTCGAGTGTTGTAAATTCATATGCAACTGCAAAGCACCTCTAAGGGGAACAAATCAATTTCTGAATATCTTCGAGAAGTTAAGTATCCCTCCGATCAACTTGCTGCCTCCAATCAACCTCTATCGGATGAAGAACTGAATGCTATTATTTTTCGTAATCTCGGCCCAGATTATAGTGATATAATCGCAGCCTTGGCAACAAAATCAGAGGCTCTACCCTTTCACACACTTCACCGACTTCTTCTAAGTCATGAAATGAGGCTCCACACTACCCAATCAATTATGTCGGCCAACCTCAATACCATATCTTCATCAAATCATAATTTCCCACCATCTCACCATGCTCTGCAGCACATGTCCCATTCGACTGTCTTCATCCTCTAGGCGTATACACTATAACAAATCTGGTAAAAAACAACAATGCCAGATTTGTCACACCCCAATTCTGATCCAACCAGAATGGTGTGAGTGAACCGTCATTGAACCAACGGTTCACACCGGGACTCGAATAGGCCGTGTCCACCCATACAAACCAATTACACATAACCACAATCATAATATAATATCACGGAAGACTTAAAAGAATGAACGAGTATCTATTGATAATGTAAATAAATATCTCATTATTCAAAATCAAACACAAATAGTAATATCATTACATCCCTTTAATCCAATCAAAATAACGAAATAAATAAATAAAACAAATCACGGTACCGCAGAAGGGCACTCGCATGAGCGCATGCCCGCCCTCTCCCGCCTGTACGTCCAAAGCAGCTACACCTCCATACGTCGGAGCGCTCACATAATCGTTCACGGTATCCCTGCATCAACATCTAAAAACAAGTATATACAAAGGGTGAGCACACAACACGCTCGGAAGACAATCGACGGTTCACAAGATTATGCATGAGTAACAATCATTTTATCCGTGGTCGGTTTTAAGTTTGCAATGTGCTATAGAAAGGTTTGGTGGCCCTCGCACCTCTATACACGAGTGTGTGGCGCGCACAAGAATCACACTACCACCAACCCACATGCACCCATCATGGAAAGAGATAGAGCTAAGGTATACCCGCACCTCCCGATACTCTACCCATACCGGACCTAAGCCCCACGGGTCGGGGCGCAAACCGGGCTCGCAACTAACCAATCCTATATGTCAACAATGTATGCTCATCCCAAAGAAAGCCGTCTACGGCATAGAGATAGAGCTAGAGCGGCAGGCCGGGCCGGAGACCACCAAACCTCACCTCCCCGATACCCTATCCGCAACTAACCCACTAGGATAGAAACAATACGCGGTAGACCCTATCCCAACACAACTCCCACGGCATAGAGATAGAGCTAAAGCATCGTGGACAAGGCGCGCGACTCGAACCTCGGACCACACAACGATGGCGGACAACATCAATATCGGAGACCAACGTACCACGATCTTCCCCCGATACCCCACCCGACCAAGCATGTTAAGATAGAATACACAAAAGGTGCCGGTGTGAAGAGCGATCCCAGCCCATGCCCCACCCACACATCAACGAAAACAATCACATGCCAACAATCACACCTACGAATGCATGAACAAAATAATACGAAAGTAAAGGATGGCATGTGAATATGCACAAACACACACAAGATATTCAATGATTAACAACGATTTACGTCCATTAATTATTAGGTTATGTCGATTCCTTACCTGACGCTGTTCGATTACTTGCTCCACGTCGCAAGATCCAAACGAAAAGTCACGGCGTCCTACATAATATTAGGATTTCATAGAAATATTATTTAGGGTTTCATGTTGGTCGAAACCAACAGGACACAAAATACCCTCACGGCTGACCGGTGGCTGTACCGGCGCCGCCCGTGGGAAAGACGGCGACGGTATGGTCGCCGGTCCCCCACAAACAACCTCCCGAGAGGTAGCGGTCGCAACATACCGGTCGCACTATTGCAACCGGTATAGTCGACCGGATGTCTCGGAAGACCAACATGGGTTCTTCGACCGCGATCATCCTCCATGGATTTTCGGGGTTTCTCCTATCCATCCAAGTATAGGCTTTGAGTTAGAGTTATCCCCAACTCATTCAAGTCTCATTTCGATGAATATCATCTCGAAACTCGAATCTAGGGTTTGGCTTAGGGGGGGCCAATTAGGATTTTAGATCAATACATACTTTGCATGGTATTGATCCACCCACACAACTATCATAGGGTAAGAAGATGGATCCAAACACTTACGTTGGGGCGTAGCGAGAGCTTCGTCAAGCGGTAATGGCGGCACCTCCTTCTTCTTCCTAGCTCCTTCTCCTCTCCAAGCTCTTTCTCCTCTCTAGGGTTTGTGAGAAACAATGGAAAGGGTTTGAGGGGTTTAAGGGTGTATTTATAGGCTAGAAATAGGGTTTAGTAACCCTACCAGGATTGGGAAACTTCCAGGATTCGAAATCAAGAAAGCGGGACCCGCAGAGACCAATTTCCAAATTCCCGCACATAGCTGTGCAGGCCATACGGTCGACCGGTACCATCATCCGGTACCATCGCCGGTATACCTATTGGGGGGTTGGTCCGATTCCCTGTTTGTTATCCGCTTGCCCCGTCTGGCTCGGTGATGATCGAAAGACCTGTCACGATACAAAACCAAGGTTAGACCGGGTTTTCAGAGTGCGGGTCTTACAAGATTTGTAATTATTCGAATCACACAGCATCCAAATGCTATTATCGATACTCTGGTAATCCAAATCAACCAAGTGGTAATGCTTCTGCAAATATGGCGAGTTTACTTCCCATACCTCTTGACCCCTTGTTGGCATGGTTCCCCGACACAGCTGTGACACATCATATTATTCCGAATTTGAACAACCTACACATCTCTCACAAGTACACTGGTAAGGACTCCTTGCGAGTAGGAAATAGTGTTGGTTTGTGTATTAGTAATATTGAGAATTCTACTTTTTCTTCTTCTCCCAATGCTTCTTTCCATTTCTCTAACATTCTTCATGTTCCCTCCATAACCAAAAAATATTTTATCTGTCCACCATTTCACAAAAGATAATAATTGTTATTTTCATTTCATCCTTATTTCTTTGTTGTTAAGGATCAGGTGACCCACAAGGAGCTGCTCCGGGGAACGCTTAAGGATGGACTCTACCAAATTCCATAACTTAGAAGGTTTGTTACTCCTTCGGCCTTCACAGCCTCTAGTTTCGTTTCTGTTACAGTCGATCACTGGCATGCACGACTGGGACACCCTCATCCTCGCATTGTTAAGAATATCATTTCTTCTCACCACCTATTATCTTCCTCCACACAAATAAATAAATGTGAGGCCTGTTACATGGGCAAAGCACATAAATTTCCCCTACCCTCTACAGGTTCTATTAGTACCTCTCCAGTTAATTTTTGCCGATGTATGGGGTCCTGCTTCTGAACTTTCATCTACTAGTTGTCATTATTTTATTATTTTTGTTGATGATTTCTCCAAGTTCACATGGTATTATCCATTACACAATCGTTCTTCTGTACCGAATATATTTGAAATGTTTAACAAGTTGGTAGAAAATCAATTTTCAACATCTATTAAAGCATTATAATCTGATTGGGAGGGGGGGAGAGTTTCAGAAATTAAATACCTATCTAAAATCATGTGGCATTTTGCACCGGGTTGCCTGTCCTCAAACACATGAGCAAAACGGCGCTGCGAAACGCAAAATTCGCACATTGTAGATACGGGTCTGACTCTCTTAGCCCATGCCTCCATACATCTTCACTACTGGGATTATTCTTTTCAAACTTCTACATTTCTCATAAATCGGTTACCCACTCCGATTTTACAAAACCTTTCACCTTTGGAAAAACTATACCAACAAAAACTCGATTATAACTTTCTTAAGGTTTTCAGATGTACAGTTTATCCTCTACTCAAACCATATAACTCCGTAAACCAGGTCTAAACCTTGGTTTAGTGTCGTAGCAGGTCTTCCGATCATCACCGGGCCAGACGGGACGAGTGGATGACAAACAGGTACGAAATTGGATCAAAGACGGTCAAATAGTCATCATTTTATGTTGACCGGTCGATGGTACCGGTCTTGGTACTGGTCGACCGGTCAGCTCTGCGCAGCTGAGTGCGGAGATCCAGAATTGGATCTTTGTGGGTCCCATTTTCCTAAACCCTAATGCCTGAACCTTCCTAATCCTAATAGGATTACTAAACCCTAATGTTAGCCTATAAATACACCCTTAAACCTCCTCAAATCCTTTCCATTATCTCTCATAAACCCTAGAGAAGAGAGGGAGGTTGGAAAGGAGAAGGAGCTAGGAAGAAGAAGGAGGTGCCGCCATTACCGTTCGACGACGCTCACGTTACGCCAGTCAACGGTAAGTATTTTAATCATTCTTCTTACCCTATGACTTTAGGATAGTTGTGTGGGTGGATCAATACCATGCAAAGTAGGTATTGATCTAAAACCCTAAATTATATATTAAACCCTAAGTTGCCATCAAACCCTAGATTCGAGTTCCGAGATGATATTCATCAAAACTAGACTCGAATGAGTTGGGGACAACTCTAACTTAAAACTTAGACTTAGAATGGATAGGAGAAACCCTGAAAATCCAAGGTAATCGATCGACGGTATTCGAAAAACCAAGTGTATGGTCTTCCGAAGACATACCGGTCGACCATACCGGTTGCTAGGTTGCTCACAGAGCTGCAACCGGTATGTTGCGACCGGTCAGCTCTGAAAGGCTGGTTTTGGACTTTGTTGGTTTTCGATCAACATGAAACCCTAAGAAAACTATTCTAATGAAATCCTAATAATATTGTAGGACTTTGTGACTTCCCGTTTAGATCTTGTGACGTGGAGCAAGCTAACAAACGAGCGTCAGGTAAGGGAATCTGACCTAAACCTAATAATTAATGGACAGTAAGTCGATGTTAATCACCTGAATATATATGATGTGATGTTTGTGCATATTCACATGCCATCCTTTATTTTCAGTTATTATTATTGTTCATGCATTGAAAGGATGTGATTGTTAAGCATGTGATAGTTTTCGTTAGTGTGTGGAGTGGGCATGGGCCTAGGATCATTCCTCACACTAGCACTTTTTGTAGTATTCTGTCTTAACATGCTTGGTACGGGTGGAGCATCAGGGGAAGGTCGTGGTACGGTGGTCTCCGATGTTGATGCTGGCCTGGCCATGGTTATGTGGCATTGTGGTCTCCGAGGTCGACGCTGGCTTGTCCACGATGCTTTAGCTCTATCTCTATGACGTAGGGAGTTATGTTGGGATAGGGTCTACCTGCGTATTGTTTCTATCCTAGTGGGTTAGTTGCGGATAGGGCATCAGGGGAGGTGTGGGAATGCCTTAGCTCTATCTCTATGCCGTAGACGGCTGTGCTGGGATAGAGCATACATTGATGACATATAGGATTGGTTAGTTCCGAGCCCAGTTTGTGAGCCCTGGCCAGTAGGGGCTTAGGTACTGGTATGGGTAGAGCATCAGGGGAGGTACGGGGATATCTTAGCTCTATCTCTATTCCATGATGGGTGCATGTGGGCCAATGGGTGTGATCCATGAGGTGTCACACACTCGTGTATAGAGGTGTGGGGGCCACCAAACCTTTCTATAGCACATTGTCAACTTAAACTAGACCACAGCATAAAATGATTGTTACTCATGCATAATATTGTGAAACTGTCTGATTGTCTTACTGAGCTAAGTTGTAAGTTCACCCTTTGTGTGCACATTGTTTTTAGATGTTGATGTAGGATACACGGTGGATGACTATATGAACGCTCCGGCATATGGTGATGTTGCTGCTCTGGGTGCACAGGCAGGAGAGGACGAGCATGACGCTTCATGCGAATGCCCTTTTTGCGTGTACCTGTGATTGATTTTATTTATTTGTTTCAGTTATTTTTTGTTGACTTTTAAAGAGATGTAATGATATTATATTTTATTATTGGATTTGAATAATGGGATATTTTATTTAAATTATCAATAGATACTCAGTTCATTCTATTTAAAGACTTCCGCTGTAATATTTATATTCTGATTGTGGTTATGTGCAATGGTTTGTATGAGTGGACACGGTCTATTCGAGATGCTGATGTGAACCGTTGGTTCAATGACGGTTCACTCACACCATTCTGGTTGGTTCAGAATTTGGGGTGTGACAGTAGTAGTAACACCATAGCTTTCGAGCATAGCAACCTTTACTACAGCACCCCCAGGTTTACCATAGGTTCTCATAAATTTGACCGTGGTAACCTCTCGACTCCTGTCCGGAGACTTGCCCCCTTTAGCCCCTTCCACTTTCCCACAGATAACCACCTCCTTTATGCCAGTACAATCTTCACCTTCCGACCTACCCACAGAGGACAGCACCAAAGGCAAGGGCCCAGCCATTTCGCCTGCTATCATGATCTATGGTCCCACTTCGACCTCAAGTATGGGCTCCACCGCAGCCTTTACTGCATGTTCAATTCCTCCCGTCGCCGGCTCGAGTTCCACAGTAGAGCCAATGTTGTTCACTCCCCCTTGGAAAGTCATTACCACAGACACGGGCATGTTTAACTGCTCAATGGCTCAAGATATAGTTCACCATGCCTGCTTCTCTGCAGACGCAGACTTCATCAGGCAAGCCAAGCTTGAGAACATCGATTAGGGCCAATGTGCAGCCTTGTACCAGGTAAAACTCTCCCTCTTCTTATCTTTTTTTTTTGGCATGTACATATCTGACATCTCTTTTTCTTCTTTTCATATGTTTTGCAGTTAATGTGCAGAACAAATTACTACCGTAAGATGATGGTGAGCTCCGTACGCAAGCTGAAGGATGTGTAGGCCTTGGCATAACAAAATAATGAACTTCTTTCGACCGCCTTGGCTGAGCGTGATCAAGCCATTCTATGAGGACAAAGATTGTAATTTAGTTTGGAAGTCGCCACCTAGATTAAGGTCTAGGACCTTAGAAATGTGAAATCTCACCCCAAGGTAAGACTTTGATTGACTCATGACCCTTAGATTGGATTTCTGGTCCATCAAAGATTGGGTAAGCGTCAGGTTACGATTATGGGAAAGGATTAGGCACCCAAACCGTCCGATCAAAATCGGTCTCCTATGCCTTTCCTATGCTAGACTCTATCTATTAAATCGAACTAAACCAAGTGGTTTGATATCATTGAACCAAACCAAATCAGGTTTACCATCGTAGTTCAGGTGTGATTAAAGTTTATGGCTGTGATTTATGCTTGTGCATTATTAAGTTCATTGTTTAAGTTGAAGTTTATGCTTGAAAGGATGAGAAACCTTATGGGTTAAGATCTGGATAGTCCATACGAACTGATAGATAGTCCTAGTGGATCTAAGAATGAATAATCCTTTCTGGGTCTGAATGTGGATAACCTTATTTGGGTTGAAATGTGGATAACCCTATTTGGGTCAAAATATGGATGGATATCCTAGTGGATCTATGGATAGTCTGAGTGGACTAAGGTGTGGATCCGAATTTGAGATTCTCCCAAATAGCATACTGTATCCTAGGGTTTGACCTAGGAATCAGAATCCATGTAGTTCGAAAATGACTGAAATAACCTATTCTAGGTTTAAGATTGAAAACCTATTCTAGGTTTAGGATTGAGAAACTATTCTACGTTTAAGATTTACTGAGGGGTAGGGATCGTCCTAAACTACCATTTTCATCCTAAGCTCTAATTTTAAAGGGTTTGACAAAATATTTTCTTTCTTTGTTAAGATTTTTTTATTATTTTCCATTATACCCTTCCCAAGAATGTGGGTGCCTAAATGCACGTCCCCACGCCTAGATTATCTTCTAGAAGTGTATATACATGGCACTTCAACTAGGGTGTTGTAAAAAATAAAGTTATTGTCACAAATAGAATATTATATCTAAGCATGGTATGTATGATGTTTATAATAACTAACACAATATATAGCAAGATTATGAAAATCTCCCTAACATGGCATATGATACCATAAAAATCTATTTAAACATGGTAAAACTTACTATGCTATATTCTAAGCATGGCAAGTCTAAACATGACATGTCTAAATATGATAATTATCAAGATATTACTAAATATGGCAAAAAAATCTATTTATTCTACCAAATACAGCAACACATGGATATGGCAAACATGGTATGTGAGTAATCCAAACAAAGCATGTAAGTACTGTAAATGTGACCATTTATCTAAATATGGCATGTGGACACTCTAAATGTAGCAAGTATGTAATCAAACATGATAGAATTCACCAAATCACTCAAGCAATCAATTGCATATTACAGTGAATGAGACATAGATGAAACCTTTCTGAAAACCCAAAATTATCAAAAACATATGCTCAAGAAGTTCTTTAAAAATATTGTAATTTTTATGAAGACATTTGAAATAAATAATGACACAAAAATATCAAAATTGTGACACAAAGTTTCAAATGTTACACAAACTAGGAATTGATTTCAAATTCTGTCATATTACACCAAAATGACCATAAGTAGGTCTTCTGTAACTTAAATTAAGTTTTTTTTTTTCACAGAAAGATGACTTGACATGCTACATTTTATCTGAAGGGGTCGAATCCCAACAGAGAGCACATATGGGTCAAAAATATTACACAATTCAATGCACATACATGGTGACAGATTCTGTCACCCTATACCATAATGGGCATATGGAGACCTAAATATATCAGAATTAACCTCAAAACATACCCTTAGAAAGAATATTTAGAAAACTAACTTTTGTCTCAAGGCATCTAATCCCAACAGGGGACGAAATTAGGTCAAATGAATGCCACAAAACCAAATATGTGCACTGGTCAAGTCTGTTAACCAAATTTAAAGTAAATATGGTGACCCGCTAAAATTGTCCAGCTCGAACTGATCTTGATGAGTTGCCATGAAGTCTAGGCCCTTTAATGTCTCGGCCAAAACTGTAGGGATGATGTCAAAACCTTGTCTCGCATATTTGATGAGATCTATTATGATTGGAGATTATGTATCTGTGCAACTTCGTAGCAATAGGCGGGCTATGCTACAATAGAGGTAAACATGTCTTCTCTGCTCCTATGTTTCTTTCCCTTTTGGACTTGTACGAGCATATGATTTGATCACACGCTTTATCTGTAGTCGTTGATCCTGTACAAAATGACACATTTCTTTCCTGTCCCAGTTGAAAAATTCTTGTATCTCTTGCTTGTAATCTTTTCCTGAAGATGGTTTGAAAATCTTCCGCTTAGGTGTGTGCAGGAGGCAAGCTCTGAATTCTTCCACAGTTGGGCATAACGTGACTTTTCCCATCCTGAAGACATGAACTATTGGATCCCAACATTGGCGGCTGCTTTCAAGAGATCTAAGCATAATTTTATCGTTGTCAATTGAGAAAGTGCATTCATTTGATGCTTTTGCAGGAAAGAGCTATCTTCTGTGAACTCAACACGCCAGCTCCAGTTTTTCAGTGCTTTATCCATCTCTGTAATTTTGTTCGACAGATCGATGGATTGTCAGTCTTCCGGGTATGACCTGTAGGAATCCCGACATACAAATAGAGGTTAAATAATGAATCATTATAATTTATCTTAAATTGTTATTGTTTAGATATATTGAAATGCCCTTAGTAGATTACACATGAAATGTATACATATGACTGACTCTGTCTGAGTTTTAAGTACTTAAATCTATAGACTGTAATTCCAAATTTGATAGATCATTCTTGAATCCATTATAAACAAAATGAAATGCTTAGTTATTCTACAATTGGCAGAGCGTTTATGATTTTATTTGTTTGATTTCTGCTCTTAACATATACAGTTTCCAATTTTTAATTGCTTCAGTTAACGACAAAGAATAATGTTCTATGATTAGTAAAAGTTCAAAATAATTTTTTTTTTTTTGTTCTAGCTTTAGATAACAGCAAAGAATAATGCTCTATGATTGGTAAAGTTTAAAATAATTTTTTTGTTCTAGCTTCAGATAGTCGCAAAGAATAATGCTCTATGATTAGTAAAAGTTCAGAATATTTTTTTTTTCTATTCTAGCTTCAGATAACTGCAAAAAATAATGCTCGACGATTAGTAAAAGTTTAATATTTTTTTTTTCTAGCTTCAGAAAATCGTAAAGAATAATGCTCTATGATTATTAAAAGTTTAGAATAATTTTTTTTTTTTTTTGTTCTAGCTCCATATAACTGCAAATAATAATGCTCTATGATTAGTAAAAGCTTAGAATTTTCTTCGTTTTTTTTTTTTTTTTTTGTTCTAGCTTCAAATAACCGCAAAGAATAATGCCCATATTTCATATGATGCTCCTTTTTTCTGTGGGAATTGAGATCAGATGGTGGTTATTTTGAAGTATATATGGTGCACCTCAATCTAAAAATTACTTGTAACTGATTATTCATGCCCTTCTGCAAATATTTGAATTAAAAAAATAAAAATCGAAAATCCTCTCTCTCTCTCTCTCTCTCTCTCTCTCTCTCACTCAGAGCAAATTAACCAGATTTTAATCTCCATTGCAATTATTGCCGCACTAATTCAGTCAATAAAAACACAGATGGGCTGTTTAGTGGTAGTCTCCTGAATTATTGTCCCATCTCAAGTGATTCTTTTCTTTCAATATTTTTTGAACGTAACTTGGTGAAATTGGATTGTTAATTTGATATGTTCTATCTACTTGTTGAGTTTCTTTGTAAAATTTAATTTTGCAATTGTTTTCCTCGTCGAGTCAGTCCAATAGTGATTTTTTTTTATGGCTTGCCTTTTTTATTGGCTACAGTACTTTTGCTACTATTTACATGTTCAATTTGGGTTTCATTGATCAGATTTCAAGTTATAGGTCAGTTTTTAGAGTTCTGATGGGGTTTTTTGCATTCTTCGTTCAATCCTGTATCAGTTTTTGCTATTGAATCACTTCTTGTGATCCAGCTCAGAGAATTGGCCAAATCTTTGCTCAATTACCATTTTCTTTAATACCCTTAATCTGATCCTGTGGTTACCTTCAAAATCTGATTAATCCTCCATATTCACGACGGAAACCCCCCCCAAAAAAAATTGCAGTTGCTTTCATGGCTTTTGAGTGAGACTGTAACTATAGCGACCCTCTAGAACATTACCCTCTCTCCTCCATGAATCCGCTCTAACATCGAGCAATCTATTCTATAGAGACAAGGTTCAAGTGCACAGACGGGATCTCCCAATCCAATCTCCAGTCTTGATAGACTTAGATCGGGCTTGACTTGGCCCAGGAAAAAATCATATTAATGGCAATGGGTTTCATCTTCCTTCCTAGCCCACTCACAATTTATTTTCATTTTTCCTAATGAAGAGAAAACAATTACTATAAGTCCCTTATATTTAATAATACAAACTCTTTTATTCTTTATATTTTTTTCTTTTTTCTTTTTTTTAAATTCCACCTCTCTTGATACTTTAAAATCCCTAAATTATCCCTATCCCTCCCTATCCCTCCCTATCCCTCCCTTCCCCTCCCACAACCCCAATACTACAGAAACAAACAAATCAGTTAAATGATAATAAAGAACACAAAAGCTCCTTTCTCCAGAACTCTATGTTTACTTGTTTTCAATATCTTCTTCAGCAACTGCAAATGGAGAAGTTGCCGGAAAAACAAGTTTTCTTGTCTCTTTAATCATAGCAGCCTCTTCAATATCGAAAATACCGAATGAATTATATGGTTTCTCCTATGCCGTACGGCATGTTTACTTCGAATTCCTCGGATATATTGAGTTTACAGGAAGAAGCCACCAATAGACCAGTTCTCAACAGAAAAACAAGTAAAAGAGAAGGGAAAGAGCCAAGGGGAACTACACCATTTGATTTTGTTCTTCTTTTTCTCCCTTTTTAATATTGGAGTGTGTTGGGGTATAGATTTTAGATTAAAAATCAATTACGTACCCATTTTTTTGGTGTCTGCAGCATTGAAACTTTAGAATCTCTGGTTGAAGGAGACTTATGTCTTCATGCTTCAAATATTGTTTTCCTATCACTTTAGAGTCAATTCTGAGAGATTTTTCCCTAGGTATAAAATATAAATACAGAAGCATATTTCTGCAGGCTCTAAAGTTTGAGGCATTAGATTAATGTTGATGGTTGAATAGCTAAAGACAGATCAACAGCCGGGTATGCTAATCGAAATTCTTCAGAACATTTTCGTTTCTTCCTGCTCAAGTCAAGTGTCTTCAGCACTAGATCAAGTGTTTCCCGTTGAAATTAATTTCCCCAGTAACTTCTTATCTTCATTCTCTTTTCTTTCTTACTTTCAATTTTTCCCATCTAAACGTCAGATACAGCGGTGACTGGTTTTTCTTTGGTACCATGTTAGGAATGGGAGATGCAAACAAGAAGAAAACACACAGAATTAACGTGGTTCAACACCCCATTGTGGGATGCCTACGTCCACTAGAGAAAAGAGAAATTATTTATTCCCAAGAAATTTCTACAGCTCTCTACCTGACAGGCTTAGCTCATCTGTCAGTCTTACAGCGCCTTCAGCTCTCCACTGTCAGAGGAGAATCCTCTAACAGCCCTTACAGCCTTACCTAGGTTTTCCCACACATAAACAATATATAAGGAAACCTAGAAATCTTAATCCCACCCCAATTATAAGTTTACCTGTACATGTAATAGAGTCATACCCTAATACGAATACTACCCTTATAATTGCGTGGACCCCATAGAATACAAGACATCAACCCAACAAATCTCCACCTGGCTTGGATTCTACAAACCACCTTGAAGAAAACCCGTTGATGTTGATTCTGAAAACCTGTCCCTGCCAAACCGCGACACCCAAACCAACATAGCCCACATCCCGTTCGGGTGTCCCGTACAGCTCATCATTGTACGATGTGAAGTGATTCCATCTCTCCCACTGCTGCAGCATCATCGGAAAGATCACCGTCACTCACAGTCCTCCTATAACTCCAGTTGCACTTGGAACCCGAGCCTCTCACCTACGCACCTCCAATGCAAACCTTGAGATCCGACTCCTCATCCCAGCCCTCTACAACTCCAATTGCACCTAGAACCCAAGTCTCTAACCTTTGCACCTCCAATGCAAACCTAGAGATCCGACTCCTTGTCACAGCCCTCCAGTCATCCTTTAACCCGTGGTGTGGCATAAACTGGCCATTATGTACACCGTGCCGGGATTGCAACCTGCGTCGGATCCAACACCTGATCTGACTAGATCCACGAACAACTACCATCACCCCATCAATCTGATCAGGGTCTCCTAGCCGTCGCTGACCATCCACTCGACTACCACCAAGACCCACGTGCGATACCGCCTGGTGTAGTCGCTCCACCACCATTCGAGGCCTACCAGATTCCCTTGCAAATCTGCTGTCATACCGAACTGAACCATATTCGATAACCCCTGCAGGTCTACATCACTAATTCTACCTCAATCATTTCAGAAATAGCAACTTTGGATATTCTTTCCATAATGAAAGTCCCCCGATCCACCTACTATCTCTCTCTCCTTTTCTTCTTTTTTTTCACATCACCGTAGTCATGATCTTGAAAACCATAGATCAAGAAAAAAATTTTAAAAAAAACTCAACCCTTTTTTTTTTTTTTTTTTTTTTTACTAATTCTTTTACTTTTCCAAAGGAATATCAAAAAAAAAAAAAAAAAAAAAAAAAAAAAAAAACTCACTCTTTTTTTCCTTTTCTTCTTTTTCTTCATACCCTCCACGCACTTCCCTCCTTCTCCTAGATCATTGATCGATTTATCAAACCTAACTCTGATATCACTTGTTAAGATTAGGAAACACAAACAAGAAGAAAACACAAAGAATTAAAATAGTTCAATACCCCATCGTGAGATGCCTACGTCCACCAGAGAAAATAGAAATTATTTATTCCCAATAAACTTCTACAGCTCTCTACCTAACAGGCTTAGCTCATCTGTCAGCCTTATAGTGTAATAGACTCATACCCTAATACGAATACTACCCTTATAATTGTGTAAATCCCACAAAATACAAGACACCAACCCAACACAAAAACTTGAATGGATTTCACCTCAACCGCAGAGAGTGATGGTGGCAATATGAGTGCCACCAAGCAGAGATTCAATCCCAAATATGCCAACCCCATCTAATTCAATAGAGTAGATAACCCCTTTCCTAGATCACTGTATGTAAATTAGAAAATTCAGAACAGCGTAGATGAAAAGCAAAAATGGCCATCAATAGACAAGACATGGAAGACACGAGAAATCAAAACGATATCGGAAATGAACTTGTACATACAAATGCTAGAATATGAAACAAAAGCCATAGATTTCACCATATCTCCTCATCTTTCCCTTAATAATAGAAGCCCAAAACATCTCAAAGTACATGCAGATTAGTAGATTTCTTGTACCCATAATCAATTTCACATGTCCTGGATACCTTCCTCCTCATCTTCATAGTCACCTTCTTCCTCATCAGCCGTCGCATCCTGGTACTGCTGGTACTCGGAGACGAGATCGTTCATGTTGCTCTCTGCTTCCGTGAACTCCATCTCATCCATACCTTCTCCAGTGTACCAATGCAAGAAAGCCTTTCTCCTGAACATGGCTGTGAACTGCTCACTCACCCTCCTGAACATCTCCTGGATGGAGGTTGAATTCCCAATAAATGTCGATGCCATTGATAGGCCCTTGGGTGGGATGTCACAGACACTCGATTTCACATTGTTAGGGATCCACTCTACAAAATAGGACGAGTTCTTGTTCTGCACGTTGATCATCTGCTCATCAACTTCCTTTGTGCTCATCTTGCCCCTGAACATAGCTGAGGCAGTCAGGTAGCGGCCATGTCTTGGGTCAGCAGCACACATCATGTTCTTGGCATCCCACATCTGCTGGGTCAGCTCAGGGACAGTCAGGGCACGGTATTGTTGTGATCCTCGAGAAGTCAGAGGAGCAAATCCGACCATGAAAAAGTGAAGACGTGGGAATGGGATCAGATTCACAGCAAGCTTCCTGAGGTCAGAGTTAAGCTGACCAGGGAATCTGAGACAGCAGGTGACACCACTCATGGTTGCAGATATTAAGTGGTTCAAATCACCGACTGAGACCCCAAAAAAAAAAAAACTGAATTAGACAAGGAATAAAAACAAGAATTCAAAATAAGGTTGCACATTACATAAAAAGGAGCCACACCAACTATGGAATAAGAATTAGCAAAGGAAAATAAAGAATCAAACAGCCATATCAGAGATCAAGTAATCCAGAACAATTTTAACTGGATTCTACAGCATGATACTGATCATAAAAAAAAATCACATTTTTAGATCCACGGAACAATAAAATCTCTCTTTTGGCCGAACAAAACCATAAGTTTCAAAACCAATTAATTCTGCCATAACTGAAATCCTAAGACACGATATTCTCGGGCAAAATATACTTACAGCTAGGAGTAGTTAACTTCAGAGTTCTGAAGCATATGTCGTACAAGGCCTCGTTATCAAGCACCATACACTCATCTGCGTTCTCTACCAACTGATGAACAGAGAGAGTAGCATTGTATGGCTCAACGACCGTATCTGACACCTTTGGAGAAGGAAAGACAGAGAATGTAAGCATCATACGGTCAGGGTATTCTTCCCTGATCTTTGAGATCAGCAAAGTCCCCATTCCAGAACCAGTTCCTCCACCGAGAGAGTGGCATACTTGGAAACCTACACAAATTTTCAGCAGATACAAACTAAAAATTTAGTTCCAGCCAGAGTATATGTGGGAAATTTAAAGCAAAGACACTTATTTCTCAAGTTCTACAAGAAAATATGCCCAGTTAAATCTTCCATGCCTGTGCAGTTACATGTAAGAATTCGAAGCAAAGGGAGGAAAAATCCATACAAATATACCTTGAAGACAGTCACAGTTCTCAGCCTCCTTGCGAACAACATCAAGAACAGAGTCAATCAACTCCGCTCCCTCCGTGTAATGCCCCTTGGCCCAGTTATTCCCGGCACCAGATTGTCCAAACACAAAGTTATCTGGACGGAAGATCTGGCCGTACGGACCGGTCCGTACGCTGTCCATGGTTCCAGGCTCCAGATCCATAAGTACTGCACGGGGAACAAATCTCCCACAAGAAGCCTCATTGAAGTAGACATTGACGCGTTCCAGTTGCAGATCTGAGGTTCCAGTGTACCTTCCAGTCGGATCTATACCATGCTCATCGCAAACAACCTCCCAGAACTTCGATCCAATCTGGTTACCGCATTGTCCACCTTGAATGTGAAGGATTTCTCTCATTTTCACTGAGATCAGAGACAGTAACCAAAATCAGTACATAAATTCAAAGAAACTCTGTAGACAATCAACAGACTGAATTCACAGTAAATTCAAGAGACTAGAAGCAGATTTACCTGTGACGATTGAAGAGTGAATAACCTAAAAATGTACAAGCGAACACCAAGAGATTCAGGCGATCGAGCAGAGGAACAGAGCTCGATCGGTGATTGAGAAATGCGGACGACGAGCCCTAGGATGATTATATAGAGCTGAGTAAAGGACAACGGAGAAATATCGGACGGTCAGTGGCATTTCCCCCCTTTTTCTTGGAGGCCGTTGGATGCCGTTAGATGGTGGAATCCGACGGTAAGAAAGCTTTTGAATTTAAATTAAACTACTACTGTTGTTTTCAAATGATAGGAGCGTAACGAAATACATCCTGAAACTCAAATGACTATTATACCCTTATCTAGACTTATAGGTGTGTGACGTTTAATCTTGAAATTTCAAATATATCCATATATTGTCCTCGAATTTACGGAATAGCCCTCCGTGTTGGTTCACAACGATTACCATATACCCAGTCTAAAACATCAAAATTACAATTCTGTCAGTAAGAATTAATCAAAGCTATACAGGACGGACACGGACTCCGTTGGAGTCGACTCGCATTCGGTCTCTGATTTGGAGTCGACTCGGTTTCCTATCATAATTCAAAATCATAGATCATACTCATTACTATGTTTTAAATTCAGGTGTCCAGACATGATATTGATCATGTTCAAAACCGATTCAATCCGGAATGGATTAGAGTACGGATCTAATGGAAAATCGACATGTGTCTGATCCTCATTAAAATTATATTAAAATAGACTAAGACTGGAGATTGGATCAAAGATTGATCACATCCAAAATCGATACGAATCAACTAATCCGATCAATACGATCCTGATACCTTGAACCCCACTCACCTCTCAAGAGTTGGATGATAGATTTGAAATTTCAATCCAACCTTGAGGTGACCAACCTTGAGGTAAGTCACCTCCAAAAAAAGAGGGAAGATGGTTTTGGGAAATCTCTATCATCACACCAACGAGACAATGACCATGTACAGAGTGGTATCATTCATATGGGATCCACATGATAAAAAAAAAAAAGTTCACGTGAGATAGTATATGACAATATAGTGGAAAAAAAATTCTCTAGTGAGGCTGAAGTGGCAGTGAGGATCCTAACTACTCAAAATGCATCGGAATGTGTGCATCGTGATCGAACACATCCCGATGCATTTTGAGTGGTTAGGATCATCTCTGCCACTTGGTTTCACTACAAAGGATCCCAATCCTAACATAGTAGCATTGGAAACTTTTCTTTTATATGCACATGTCAAGTTTCAATCCAAATAGAATTTATTGAGTGGCAAAATAGAACTTCAAAAGATGCAAACTAGGGAGAGATGTATGCCAATGGATAGATGCCTTAAAAAAAATACAAGAGTATACCAATATATAGTAAGGTGATGACTGAATGTGATTTATAAATTGACATGTGACTAATCCAGATCATTTCTTAATTATCCAAAGGTAATTATCCAAGGATGAGAATTGTGCATGCCATGAGGGAAAACCTATAAAAATTTGATTTGTTTGAAAAAAAAAAAAATTCTTACTAATTTTTTAATCTAAAGTCTCGTGTCTTTCCTTACATAAGAAACTAGCAAAGATTAGTAGGCCGGTGGATTCTTACTTAAGGATCTTTCAAAACATTTTTCATAATTTTTATATCTTGCAAGTAGTAATCCAGATTTTTTTTATTTTTTTTTTAAATATTCATCCCTAAGTAAATTATTCCAACTGTTTTTTTCATAAGTTATTAGATGCTAAACAGCCATCAATATATAAATTGTTTTAATTTGGCTATATGCTAATGAAAAACCTTTTTTGATAAAATTTTTCCTAATTTAATTAAAGATCTGGTTATCCTATACGGATGTTAAGGATAGAATCTCTTTTAACAGACAATTAAATTGACATGTGCTAATTCAAATCAGGCTGACATTTGTAGACAGATAGACCCCAAGACCATCATATGTTCATATGTCAAGTTTTAATTCAATTAAAGTTTGTCAACCGGCAAACAAAGCATTGATTGAAAATTAAAAGTGATCCAATAGGACTTGGAGTACCAATGTACATGGATATACATAGAGGGTATTTAATGAATATAAGATTAAAATTTGACACATGATCCATTCAGACCCTAGAAATCTAATAGTAAAAATTTTACTATCACTCTTTTATGTGACAAAACTAGATGTGCCAATTAAGGAGATTTTTTCCTAAATGACCTTGTGGGGAAAATGTTTGTTTTTGGTAGTTAAGGTGATCAAAATTATATTGAGTAAAACCATCATAGTGCACAAGGCTTCCACTACTGAAGGGTTTGGGAAAGACAAGAATTACACAGTCTTATTGGCCCCCACAACGTGAAGAGACTTTTTATATTTCGAACCTATGACTACCAGATTATAATATAACAATATTATCATTACACCAAGACTCGCCGTCATGACAATTACATACACCTTACTAAATATTTCACAAAAATCTAAATTCAATGGTTAGGTCTCCAGCCTCCAAATATCCCTCGTGAGAGTCACCTTCCTTCCAATAGTCTTCAAAAGAACACTCACCATAATCAAACAAGCTAGCTAGTGAGCTTTCACTATCATCAAAGCAAGATCACTTACCAACCGATAAAAGCTATGGGGCCTCTAGTAGATATGATTGGATTTGGTACAGACTTTATTTTAATAAAAAAATGAAAGAACTATAATATGCAAAAGACCAACTTCGAACAACCATAGTATATAAAGAAATGTTATTGTTTGGCAAGGAAATTGTAATGTATATGTTGATATTAGGGCATTTTAAGTCACAAATTTTAAGGTTTGGTAGGGAATGGATGTGGATGGGGGAATTTAGCTAGGTTGGATTATTTTGGAACATGGGAGGGTTTTCATCAGGAATGATTATAGTAGGGTAAGTTTGATGAACTTGATATGACACTGAGAGGGGGGGTGAATCAGTGTCTGAAAATTCTCCTTAATTATTTACTGCTTCCCCGAACTGATGAAGATATATTCTTTTACACACACATAAGCGTATGCAAATCTACCTCGCTACCACTCAGTGGCCAGGTCTACCAGATTTACACACCCATCCTGCAAGTCATTCCACATACTCCAAAATATATAGGAAAATAAAGACAGTCCACAACACAGGATATACATGGTTCACCAACACAGTGTGTGATGCTAGTCCATGGAGTAATGCCCAACGGGCTCCGTATATACTCAATACACTTCTTTTTACTGTCTATACAGCATAGAGTAAATACACCTAATTTACCCAGCATAAAACTAGGAGGACACACATGTGCCAGGAATTCAGGTATCAAGTACCAGTGTTCAGCACACGCTACACACCACGCTTAATCTGTACCCACGGAAAATAAATAATAATTTTTTATAGGCTTATAAATTTGTCTTACAATTTTTCCTCACTAGTTAAGTATTCAAAATTTACACCTACGCTAGCATACAATAAATTGAAAGCATAAATAGATAAGGGACTTGAAAAATCTCACAAAGATTGTTTTCGAATGACCAATAATATTTCTGAAGCTTCACACTGACCCTAGGTACTCTTCAACAGCATTCAATGTACACACATTGCTCATAGGCTTCTAATTTCTTCACAATCCATAATCACCATGAATGAGAAAATAAAAGCTCTACTGACCTCTCATAGGGATTTTGCACTCTATTGGTGCATAGAGAAGAGGTAGTTGGTGAGTGATCACTCCTACATGGCACAAAACCCTAGAAATCCTTCTTTCTACCTTCAAAATGTTTTTTTCAATTTTTCTCAGCGTTTTTTCGACTCCCAACGGCGTCCAATGTATAGAGCATCCAAAAATATGAAAACTGCAACTTGAACGGATCGATTTAGAGCTCGAATGAAGAAGTTATGACGGTTTGAATTTCGGCCAATCAGAAAATTCAAAACAGAATCTTTCGGAGGCATACCGTGCACCTGCGCTACACGGAATCGCTGCCCGCTCCTGCACATTGTCGAACGCTGATTGGGTGATGTGGAATCTCCTCTACCAGCCGTCGGATAACCATAAAAAGGAGGGATTCAACGTGCGCCATTGGATTCGCATAAATCGCGTCGACTGCGATCGAGACTAATGGAAGCCATCGGATGCGAATCTGCGCCGCCGTCACATCATACATGTGACACACCGGATCAAGGGCGAACCATGGAATCATAATCCTTTCTTCATGTAATATGGAACACTTTATTAACTTGTCTCCGTCCAATCAGAATGCGAGCGATGGTATCAAGACGCAAATGCCGCATTACACTCGATCCCGCCTTGATCTGGACCATTCAAAGTAGATCTGAGCATCGTGGCTTCAATCTGGCCACTGATCTTGCATCTTCTCCTCTTTTTATGTCGAAATTATCCCTAAACAACTTGTGAAATGCCGAAATTGCCCCTAAACAACTTGTGAAATGACTTTTTCGAGTGATCCGACAAAAACTGCGATATCTCTCTCATCCGACGTCGGAATTGAGTGATTCAAGTTGCGTTGGAAAGATAACTCGACGCTCTACATCTTTCCACTGTCGGATTTCCATGAACCTGCTACGGGACTCATCAAAAATAGACCCAAAGTTAAAACTCTGTCAAACCTTGGAATTTGAACCCGAAACTTTGCGTGCATGCATGCCAAGTACCGTGGGCTGCCGTGTTGGCATGTCACCTTGCCACCACACCTGTGGATCCCACTCACATTTTTTTCTCTCTCCTCTTTCTCTCTCTTCTGATTCTCTCTCTTCTTTCTCTCTCTTGAATTTCTCTCTTCAACGCCACAACACCAGAAACATGAGAAACATGAATATGATCAGAAAAGCTTCAAGAACACTATCACATCATCAGAAACTCGACCACATCACCAGTGGGGTCCACAAATACTCTCTCTCATCAAAATCAGTGTAAAATCTCATTTAACTCATTGTAAGTCATCTGAAACACATGTTGAACACACAAACGAAGTTACCACATCTGTGCTACTGCACTGACACTCTCTCTCCTACACTGGCACTCTCTCTCATCATTTCTCTGACTGAATACTCAGAAACACTGTCACATCAGCCAAGTTGCCAACAATGACAACATAAAGTCCAACAAAGTTTGCCTCAACCATCTAATCCTAGTGCATTTGCCCACAAAGCAGTATGAATACATACAAGTATTAAACATATTACACATTAATAATACTGTTTAAAATTTTGGGGCTTAAAAACGTGTATGGAAATAATACGATACACTTTTAATATACATATATATTTTTTTGAAAATAATATACGGACGTATAGATATTTTTATATAAATAGAATTATATATCATATATTGTATATATTTATGAAGAAAAATCACTCTTTGGGCCCAAAGTGCTGGAAAAAATGACAGTAGTATCATGTCATCAATCACAAGAGAAAAACAAGTGTTTGTAAATTTCAAATGAACCGTTTGAATAAAAGGAATTATATTATTTTACCATATGTAAAGTGAGTGACCAAAGGAACATGGTGGCATCTAAATAACATCAAACCAATTATTTATTAGAGTAAAAGCGAGAAAAACATAAGAAATTAGTCTTAAAGACGAGATTTACGTGAATGAAGAAAGAGGGTAGGAAATGAAAGAGAAGACAGGAACCAATAACGGTGAAAGAGTATAGAAGTTTAAAATTCCTCAATTACTATCAATTATGTACTTGAATAGAGTAAGAAAAAGGCATCGAGTACCAGAGATTACCTCTATGTTGTAACTTGTCATGTGATTGAAATATGACATTGATAATGTATCCATAAATTTTGAAATACAATATCATACGATGTTCCAGATTTTTTAAGGCTATTTCCAAAACGATTCTCAATATGAGTTCTAATTATTGGTAGTGATGGAATTTTTTTCCTTTATTATTCTCTATTTTTATCATGTGAAAGGTGAATAATATCACTTGGTCATTTTTTTTCCCAACTTGAACACTGATTGCATATGCATATAGAAGTAATTTTTTTTTCTCTTTTCAAAGTTTCAAATTGTTTAGGAAGAGGGGAAAAAAAAGTTTTTTTATAAACATGTTTAAAAAGTTTGAATGTTGCAAACTGTTTTGTTTTATACATAGTCAACTATGACAAAATCGATTTACATCATCATGGAGCTTTTTCATTATGTTACTGGAAAACTACAGCAATTCTAACTTTTTCTATCTTTTTTATTTATTTATTTATTTATTTATTTTTTTTTTTTTTTTTTTTTTTGCATTTGTGGGGAAAGAGTGTGAAATAAATTTTGGCATCATTAATTATTTTTAGCATTACCAATGTCTATTGATCATTTGATCATATCAAAGTTTGTAACCTTTTGTTATATCTTTTATTCCTCAAAAAATTTGAATTTTACATAAAGTTTTCAAAAATTATTCCAACATTAGGAAATTTCAAATATCAATCTATAATTAAATAATGACATGAGCAAAAAATTTAAATAATTTGGATACAAAGACAATGCCATGGTAACAAAGAAGTAGTCCACTCGAGTTGTCATTCAAGCCTCGCATATTCGACGTCGTGTTATATCAAGTCAGGCAATTAAAATCGTTGAAATAATAGAAGACATCGAATATTGTTTAAGCATTAAATTTTAGATCCAAACTTAATTATATGATTCATCATTTATTATATAATTTCTGTTGTTTCTTCACCAGTCCAACCATGACTATTTTTTAACCTCATTTATTCCATTTGATCTTATTACATGATAGGGTTATTGAGGGATGAGTAAGTTATCTCCTAAGAAATATAGCAAATATGCCCAAGCTGCATTCTCCTTACTCCAATTTCAAATTGCTTCTCCTTACTCCAATTTCAAATTGATGCATTTTTGTTTCCATTTGTCCAAAAAAATAATGTCAAATTAATGTTGGACTCCCAAAGTCCAAAACAATAGACTGAATCCAACGGTTACATTCTGGAAGGGTGTCAAAATTGAGTTTCAAATTGAAAATTGAAATCGAACTAACTCGTTTCGATTAAGATCAAATCAATTCCGAACATTATTGGAAAGGATTTAGGTTGTGTTTTTAGCGTCCGATGAAAAATCAAAATGGACTAGACCAATTGATTAGTCCGAACCAAATCGAACCAATAAAACTGAAACCGAACCATTCCAAAATGGACCGATAAGAGTCCATTAAGCTAACGTTTATTAAATATGCATGTAGAAAAACCAACATCAGAATCAAATCAGCCCAATAATGGCCTAATAGAACCCATTAATCTAACTTTTTTTTTATTACATATGCATATAGTAAATCAAAATCGAATCAATAGCGGACTGATAAGAGACCAACAAGCCAGCCCAATAACAAACCAACTCCAAACCAGCCCGTTAACTAATGTGTACAGTATAATCCACCCCAATCTAAGTCTCTTATCGGACATGCTTCGGATCACCCAAAAACAAAAAAAACCTGAGATCAACTAGACCCGAACCAAAACCAGCCTAAACCAACCCGTTACTGTTTATCCAATGCGTTTTCTCTTAAAAACTCGAGTCGTTGGAACTTGGAAGACGCTTCCAGTACTAATAAAAGGGTGGATTGGACATTTCACGAACAATGCAGTTGTCGGTCCAACCAAAGTTCAAGGGTATATTAGTAATATAAATGAAGGGCATTTTAGTAAGTACAATCCCACTTGAGATATTTTATGGCTAACGGGCAAATACATCGCGAGAATCGACTAATTTCCCTCTAATTCCCAATTTTTTAATTTTCCCAATCAGCGAAGAGGGCGTGTGAAAGAAGACAAAATTGCTGGAAGCTTTAGCGGCAGACTTCACATGCCGTGTGAAAGAAAAAAAAAGATGTCACAGGAGACAGCGATGTCAGCATGTGACTTCTGCCATCTACTCTTAACAATCAACCCACTCCCTTTATTTAAAAAAATAAAAAAATAAAAAAATAAAATGGAAATTTATCTTTACTTAATCAGTGTTTAGGGTAAGGATGTAAATGAAAAATCAAAAGTCTCGATTGGATTTGAATCGGTTTTTGTATAAGGGAATCTGAATTCAAACATTTGGATTCGGATGCGGATTCAAACAATAGTCAAATTGACAGAATTATATTCGTGCCGTTTAATTTATTGTTAAGACACATATAACCTTAATACTTATATATTTCGTTTCTTGTTTTCTTAAGAAAAGCTACATATTTATTTTAAACTAGAGTTTTCATTCATTTTTTCTTATAATTTGTATTTTAATTCTATTTTTTATTCAAATCGGATTTTAACTAGATATACGGTTAAATTTCAAATCAAAATTGGTTTTTATACATCGGTTAGATTTCGAATAGGATACTTGGAAAACAAATTCGGATTCGGATAGTAGTGTTTCTGATTTGAATCAATCCGTTTACATCCCTACTCTTACGAGTCCCGATCACCTATCCATATGGGGAGGATAATTATCCGTCCCATACCCAGTAAAATTTTAATAGCCAGAAACACAGTAGGTTGAATCAGATTTAATGTAAATGATATACTTTGATCATTGCGTTTGATGGAGTCATCCACGTGTGTTGTCAGTCTTGTCTACTCCATTTTCTGATATACGTACTATAACAGCTATCAATGGGAATAATTGTCTATATATAGACAAAGAATAGAGACCAACCTTGAAAGAAATATAATTTGGTCAATTCCATAATGTGGTCAAATTATCAACAGATACCCCTAGTGAATTACAAAAAGGTGGATTAATAATTGAAATCCTCTCAATAAGGTAGGTGATGATGTTGAAAGTAGCTAGCTGACGTGTCCTGTCTCTTGAAAGAGAAAGTTATCAGAGGTCGGATTAAGTAGTTCGACAACCACTCTGATTATCAATTCAGTAACAAAGCACACAGTATGGAGCTTACAGGAAGAAAGTAAGCTCCTTAGAGTGGGAAAAACCTGAGTATTCTCTCAATGAAGGATGGTGGAGTCAAAGTGATTATACATGTGATCGTCGAGTGTTTATATAGAATAGATACTTCTAGTTGGAGCCGGATACGTTGTTAAGTATTAGAGTTGGATGAGGAGACTTACTCTCCTGGCAACCCCGACTTGACTACGTCCTACAACCATAAGATGAAGATCCTACCACCAAGAAGAGTTACAATAACTGGTATTCCTGATAGTGGATGATTATCCACTTACAGAGTCATTTTTCATGTCTGACTCCGAGTTACATGGTAATGAGGGATTATCTTATAGTACATGAAATGCCCCACTGAAATATGTTACCGCCTTAGAGACCTAGCACGTGCTGGGATGCACATACCTCCTCTCATCATGCGAGAACATTATGGAGGTGACACTGTATAGACACATGTCATTCTTCCATTGTGAAACATATAAAGCTACGTATCACCTTCTTATTGGCAGACGAAATATGGTATCAGCTGTAGACATCTAATTTAATGTATCGATCAACACACATTCATTAATTTGAACCCACTCTATATCGGATACGTGCTCATACATATTGAAAACATTATATACCTACCCTACACTTTAACTGAAAAACATACAGAAGAGGCATCTCTATCAAAATTTAGTAACTTTTTTGAACTTTCCTTTGCTCCTCTCATTTTTTCTTTCTCTTCGATCGGTTGGTGGTGTAACTAAGGAATTCGGAGTTTCCAACCTTTCAAAGTGATTCAATAATTGCTGTCTTTTATTGTTCTTTTAACCTTATTGATTTGACATACAATGCTTGGATTTTACTATGGAAATTAGTTACTAGTGTGAAAAACAAACTTCCTCAGAATAGAAGTTGCAAATTAATCCGCATTAATATCAGATTAATGTTGCAAATTGAATTCATATTTGGGATTTGAATTGCACATGTAACCGCACTTCTATTAATATTGAATTTTTATCTAATCAATTTGTATTTTGTATTTCAATTTTATTTGTAATCGAAGTCCCAATAATATGGGATTCTTATTATCCCATCAATGTGTAAAACTCTATAAAAAGTCACACATATACAGCAATACAACTAAGGAGAACTCAAATCTGAAATTCATCTTCTTCTTAGAATTTTCATAGTGAAAGTAATTCAGAGATTAGTAACGAAGAACTAGGAAACAAACATATACACAAGAAAATAACGAGCAAATTGCAATAGAAACAGAGATTATGGTCGATATCAATGGTGTCTTTGAATCTAAAGAAACCCAATTTTAGAATATAAGATTCCACCGATCACTTGGTAAGGAGTTCGTCTCTGTAGTAGAAACCAAAAACAGATTCTTGATAGTATTTTCCTATAAAATTAACATTCACCCATGATGGTATTTTATTTTGAGTGGTTGGAGTTATGTAATGAATGACACCAAAAGAGTGCCATTATTGGACCTTCCCACAAACATCTAAGTCTAGGACCTACTAAAATGATTAATTGACTGGCTTAGTCATATTGAATCTTTCCCAAAAAAATATATATGAACTACTTTCTTATTAAATTTCTTACAAAATATCACGTTATTTAGAATTACAACAATTAAGAGAGATTATTAACGAGAGAACCATCGAGAACCTAGGTACCACACTGAACTTATAGTTCGAGTGTTACATCAGTACTACTCATTTATTTGGATGGATACCACCCAACAAACTTTGACAGTTGACAATACCCTTCATCAATTAATTTAATGACATTTATTGGATACAATGTCGGTCATGTTTAAAATTAATGGAAGCTGATATGTTATCAATAATATATATAATAATATTAAAATAGAATTAGATTGAAGACCAATCAGGTCCAAAATCAATACAAATCGATCGATCCAATTGATCCATGATTCAGACCTGTTTGCCTCACTATATTGGATTAGGGCATGTGCAATATGGAGCAACTATGTAAGTCACTTTAAGAGTTTATATGTACTGCACATTTTGGACAATCAAGGGACAATCAAGGGCAATATTACATAGGTTCGTTTCCTTTTACAAAGCATAATAGGTTGTTCTTCCCAATATTTGGGATGTTGATTTATTATATTTTATTTATTTATTTATTTATTTATTTATTTTGATAAAAGAGAATTTATTGAAAATGGCATGTTAAACGCACGGCTTTCAAATTACAAGCTTCCAGGAGCGATGGAGTAGACAAAGACCGGTCAATGCTAGGAACCGAACTTTAGGGGCTGTTTGTTAAAACTTCAATTCTGGGATTCTTATTTTTTGTTCAAATTTCTACTCCAACTTCAAAAGGATTCAGAAGTAAATAGAAGTAGAAACATGTTTGTTAACCTAATTTAGTCATGAACTCCAAAATAGTGTTGGTGGGTGGTGGATGGTGGCACTAGTGGTTAATGGTGATGGTTGGTGACGGTGGTGATGGGTGAGAGGTGGTGGTGAAGGGTGGCGGTGGGTGGGTGGTGGTGGCGGTGGTTGGTGGCTGGTGGTGATGGCGATGGTAGGTGGCGGTGATTGGTGGTGGATGGTGGTGGCGATGGTGGTGGGTCATAGTTGGTGGTGGTGGTGGGTGGGTGGTGGTGGTGGTGGTTGGTGGCAGTGGGTGGTAGTGGATGGTGGTGGCAGTGGTGGGTGGTTGGTGGTGATGGCGACGAGGGGTGGTGGTGGGTGATAGTTGGTTGTGGTGGTAGGTGGTGGTGGTGGTGGTTGGTGGTTGGTGGTAGGTGGTGGTGGTGGTGGTTGGTGGCTGGTGGTGGTGGTGATGGTAGGTGGCGGTGGGTGGTGACTGAGGATGGTGGTGGTGGTGGGGGGTAGTAGTGGCGGTGGGTGGTGGCAGTGTGGTGGTGGTGGGGTGGCGGCAGTGGGTGGTGGAGGGTGGTGGCGGTGGTGGGTGGTGGTTGGTGGCTGGTGGGTTATAGTGGTGATAGTGGTAGTTGGTGGTAGTAGTAATGTGAGGTGATTTTTACTCTAAAATTGTGCTCTGAAGTCGAAAAGCATCTATTTGATGCTTTAAAAAATTGGATTCTAGAGCTCATTTGGAGCCGGTTCACTCATGGATTCTCTAGAAGTCCGAACTGGGTTACCAAACATGCTTCTACTCCATTTATGCTCCAGAAGTCAGAATCCAACTTCTGAAGTATTACCAAACACCCCCTTAGAGAGTCAGCTATGTTGTTTCCTTCCCTTGGAACAAAACTGAATTAACAAGATTGAAGGCAAGAGGGCACATTCAGAGGCAATAACGAGGGGTGGAGATCATGTGCTGCCAAGTAGATAGGAGATGAGATGCTTATTATCGGACTCAACAATGATGTGGTCCAAACTGTCCTCAATTTCTTGGAGAAAACCATTCTGAACTGCCATAGCTTCAAAGATGATAATAGAGGAGAAGATTGCAGGTTCCAGGAAACCAGTACCAGCGAACCCTTGTGATCCTGATATATAAATCCCAGTCCACCAGCTATCGAATTTGGAATCAGTGAAGCGTCGCGGTTATTAAGAGTTTGAAGAATGAGGGAGACCAAATTCAAGGGGGACGGTGATGCTACTAAGGATGTGAATGGATAGTCGAGAATTCGGATCCATTTTGAATTCGCATCTATTCAGGGGAATCCGAATTCAAAAATCTGATTTGGGATCGAATTCAGACAGCTGTGGTCGGATTCAGATGTTAATTTAGATATCAATCAAATGGACAAGATAATATCCGCTCCATATAACCTTAGGGTTTTGAGTTTTAAGACGTATATAGCTTTAATGTATATATAGCCATGTAGAGTTTCATCTCCTATTTTCTTAGGATTGTCGATACATTTGATTTAAACTAGGGTTTTCTCTCATTTTACTTGCACTTTGTGTTCTAATTCCATTTTTTGAAATATCCGGTTAAATTTTTGAATTCAAATTTGAATTTGATTTTTGTACATCTATCAAATTTCGAATCGGAATAAGATAAGATAGTGGGTAGACGGATTAAAATTCGGATAATGATGTATTAATTCGATCCTTTTATATCCCTAGATGCTATACAAGGCTCGGTCACCAACAGATTGTGTAGGTTGCAGTTGGAACACGGCCCATGTATTACGCCATGTCATGAGGGTTGCTGTGGAAGACCTGCGTGAAGAAATTCAGAGTGTAGAAAATTTATGGACTTTATAAAAAGAGGCCACTGAGAAGTAGGATCATCCCACGGGTGCTAAACCACCTTAACTATTAAGGCTAAGTTATGAATTTTACAGGCTCTAAAACCTAAATCACCATTGAACTTAGGTTGACAAAGCCTATCAGTCGTATTGGTTGATTCATATCATTTTTAGACCTAATTGATTCGTTTCTTTTCTAATATTATTATATAATGATATCAACTATGTGTCATTTTTTCATTGGATTCGTACATCAGATTGAATTGGTTGTCAATTCATATCAGTTTTGGACTAGACTAATCTCCTATGATCTTGTTTTAATATTATTATATAAGAAAATTTTCAACTACCATCCAAAAAAAATTGACCAAATCACCTACTACCCAAGTTAGACAAACATTAGTCCATTTATTGACGGGAAAAAATTAAAATTGTGTGTGGAAGTTTATACCCTTGTCATTTAAAAAAAAAAAAAAAAGGAGAAACTGAAACGAATGATTATACCAGTGTACAGGCATTTGGGGGGATTTCTAATTTGTGCAATGTTGACAATGATGAGCTCCATAGAAATTCCAGAAGGTCGGGGTTTTATCTCTGGTTTCTCAAGATGAACCTTCATTTTCAGCATTACAGATTTCTCCATTACTAAAATTATCCAGAAATTCAGTTCTTTGTTTGTTCGATGTCTGAATTAGGTCGATTCCAAGGGCTTTCTTGACCACGAACAAAACCGACAAATTGTTTCCTGTAAGTTCAAGAACTCAGATCCTCCATGATTCTTTCTGAGACTCGGGATTTTATCATGCGAATCCATCTGAAACCAGATGTAATTTGGGAAAAAACGGAGTTTTCCCCAACTGAAACACTTGAAAATCAGAAACCAAAAAGCTGACTCTGTTCTTCCTTCTCTTCTCTGGTTCTCTTTAAATTCTTTGAGTCAACCCCACCCACGATCTTATCCTTCAAACTCAGACCTAATCTAATCCTCTCTAATGCTGTGTTTGGTTGCCCACGAATGTAGAGTTAGTTCAAGTTTGAGCCATTGAAGGTAGCATCATTTGGGGGGATTTTTAATTTTTTTTTGCAAATAGCTGAAAAAGAGGAGGAATGGTGAAAAAAACAAGAAAGGTAAATTGGACTTTTTCCTTTACAAAAAGGGTATTATTGTCATTCAAGTATTTTGTAACGGCTGACTTCAACAACTAACAGCTCTGTTAGTCGCTTTTGGATCTTTTTTATAAAAGTTTGTCTAACTTAGGTGGTTGGTGATTTTTTTAAACAACCTGGGTAATAGGTGATTTGATCAATTCTTTTTGCATGGGAACTGAAAATTCCCCTATTATATATGGTATCAGCCACATATCAGCTTCCCATTAAATCCATACTGGATCGGATAAGTTTTGGACATGCACTATATTTGATACCTAGATTTAGAACCTTGCGACTCAACCTAAAAAAATTAAGAAAGGAGAAAAAGTAGTGCCATGTTGAGTTTAACGCATTCCATTATAAGGTAGTCCTAATGCTATGTTATCAAAGAAGTGATTGGCATGTTGATTCTTAGAGGAGGTTAACTCCATAGCCATTTGGTTCTAATATCATCTTTTTTTTTCCCTATTTTGATTAATATTACATAAATGTGAAATTTATCTTGAAAACCTAAAGTTCGATAATTTTTTTAAAATTATTTTCTGGCAATTGGAATAAGTCCTCTCATCCTCAAGAGGCAGCACAAATAATGCATTTAGTTGGGCTTTTGATAGTAAATCATCCCTCAAGCCCATGAAACTTTAATAGGTAGGCTTTTGATAAGTGGGTTTTGAATGTTAATATAATCAAGCAAAGCACAATATGGATTTGAGTCCAATCTCAACTTGATTACAAGCAATCTAAGCCAACCAAAATGGCACTGGCATCCCGTGTATCTTGGTAGTCTGACAAACGGATTTTAATGCGGTTTATCTTTGCGCAGTATATATACGCCGAGTGATGGCGAAACCTTGACACCATCGACTACAAAAAAAAAAAAAAAAAAAAGGTAAAACAAAGTCTATTCATCCGAAGGTGCATTCATTTTAAACAATTAAAATACCAAATTGTTCATACAATTAAAAAGCCAATTACAAAAATCACATAAACAATCATTAAATGACTTGTTTATGTTTTTATTCCTTCATCAATAGAACCCCTCTTGCAATTGGCAAATTATAAAAGTGTTTAGTAAAAGCTTATGAATGGTTAAGTACTTGAGTACAAGGATTATGCGGAACGTAATCGATATGATATCGATGATAAATCAGTACAATACCATATCATACTGATTACATAAACAATATGCATGCTGGGTGAACTCCAACTGTTGGATCACGACTGGAGAGATTAGGCAACGGGGAAAGGATATTTTTCCCCGCATTGATGGATACTACGTGATTATCTAATCCAGCAAACTTAGGCAATACTTCTCAAGGTCAACTGTCATCACAGTCCCACATAGAATAACATCAATTCTTGATGAGTGACATGGTACTCCTTCTCGATAATGGTTAATAGCTTATTGATATGTATAAAATATACACAGTTCAATCAGTGGAAGATATGTGGCAAGACACATGACAACCAGAAGAGGATGACACCTGGTAAGTCAAAGAAGATGACACCTGGCCACTCGGCGTCATTAACCTACAGGATGCATATCCTCGGGAGGTCCGTGGATTTCTCGGCATATCCACCAAACAAGTCCAATCGTGGACCGAAATTCTAGCATAACCGATGACCCGTATGACTTAACCACAAACCAACTAAGTCAGGGCTAAATCCGACATTTCCTACTTCGTATTGAGTTTCTATAAATAAGGGAGAGGGACTAGAGGTAAGGGGTTACTGAGTTTGATTACTCATTGACTCTTTCTACAACCCTTACCACTTGGAGTTCTTATTCCTTAATACCGAGTTCCATACCTGCTTGCACCTCAAAGTCCCGACTTAGGCATCGGAGTCGTCTCCGATCGGGTCCTAAGCCTAACCTCCTTTGTCACATTTTCTATCTACTGCATGTACCATCTGTTGGATAATATCCTAGTGGACTTAATTTGGTCTAGGCTCCTGATGTCGGCACCTGTCACACAAAAGCAAACAGAAGGTAGAGGGTGGGTTGGATAATCGTGTGGCCACTCTAATGCTTAAGTCAGCTCTTGGGGCAATAAACAGATGAACTCGGGAAGAGAGAAGGTCGAGTTCAAGGTATAAAGGAGCTGTAGTAAACTCTACAATAAGAAAGTAATAAATGGCAAAGGATCAGTCCGTTTACCTTCAATATTGGGGGTATTTATAGAGAGCATGGAGTGAACTTGATTTTAGGGGCATCTCCTTGCGGTTACATAGAACTCGGGACTCCATTTGAGATCTTTGGGGAGTTGACACCATTGTATTGGAGTCTCTGCGCATCTCTAGTGGTTCTCTCCCCGAGAAAGGAGGGTCGTGTAGATGTAGGAGGGTATCCTGGACATCTGATGAGGATCCAAAGGTCACATTTATCGTAACTGCCTCTAGACCCCTTTAAAACGCGATCAATGTTGTCTCCTATAATTGACACTTATAACTAACCAACTGTGAGTGAGTTAATTACTGTGTATCTTAGGTTAGTGACTTTGGGCACGTCTTTAACCGTCTGAGGGTGAGGAGGCGTGCATTATATGATGTGCTGAGATTCTAACATATGTCCATAGAGATACTTAATCCATGTGAAAACATGTGTGTTTCTGGTTGGTTGGCTTTATCATGATTCTAACAGTTGCCCCTTGTTCTTCTGAGTTCGTTGGAGTCAACGGACCAATATTGCCTTTGATGTGACGTCTGAATTTTATTTCTAAGGTGGTGGCCGAACTATAATGTCGGCCACTAACGAGAGTGAAAGATGAGAAGGGAGGAAAAAGAAAATAAAACCTTTCATTCATGTCTATAGATCATGGGAGAAGTTTTAATAGTTTAATGGTATCTAACTGACATATTTGATAGAGCTGAAATTTTGTAAACAAATAGAGTTCAAGGTCCCATGTTCACATTTTAGGTTTAATTCCAAATGGGAAAAAAAAGATCTTTGAAATTCCAAAGTGAAAACGTAATTTTTGGTAAGGACATTAAAAAGTGAAAATTCAAGTTTCCCATACATACATGAGTATATAGTTGAATTTGAACTTAAAATTTGACATTTGGTTACTCGAGCATTTTCTAAGAGTTTCTAGAGCATTTTGTAGGACATTTTTCTAAAGTCGTCAGAGTTTGTCAAGAATTATTATCATGAAGTTTTTAAAACAAAAAAAATTAAGAGTTCAGATCATCTGCATGTACATGTACATGTACTCTTCATGGGATCCCATCAACGTCGATTTAGTGTGAGACCTACCTTTAGAGAGTGGGACCCACTGTATATGGATGATGATGAGATCCTATGGAAGATACAAGTACATACAAATGAACTACTCGAACATTAAGCCTCTTGCGACATTAGACATTATCTTTATTTATCTACCACATAGTTTCCTTGAATAACAATAATGTTACCTATTCCACGCTTAGATTGTTCATATCAATTTTTGATATGATTAAATTTCTAAGTTTCCCCTTCTCTCAAAATTTTCCTTACATATATAGTCATGCATTTTGATCCAAAATTCTCTAAATTGGTTCCCAGAGTTGTCACTCGAATTATTCCTAGAGCCAACCATTTGGGAGGTTATTCCAACATAAAAAAAACTGATGGCTTAGGTTCTGTGCTAACATCAACTTTTAGAATGATGTATTTTTGTTTCAGAAATTTTCTTAGATCCCAATTTTTGGTAAGTTAGGAATGTTAGAGGAATTAGTGGTCAATAAACTTTTAAAAGGGGAAGGCTTGGCTCCTTTTTATTGGAAATTTTTTTCTTAATCTAATTTTTTTTTGTTTTCATTTGTAATTAGCTTTTTAAATAGGATTTGTTTTTGTAGACGTGAATTTATTCATTAAATTGTGTGACATGTTCACAGACTGATGGACATACATGTTATACAGTCATGGAATGTACACTGGCCAAATTGTCAGACATGACTTAGATGATGTTTACGAAGCTAGAGTCAGCAATGCTATTAATCTCCCTAGAACTGAATCTGAAAATGCAAAAGGAAATACTTGTTGAATTGTCAGAAATTGGATTGTGCATGGCATGCATCATTGTTTTAGTGCGTATAGTTGTGAAAGTGAATTTAATAATTTAGTTATTATCTATATATTCTTTAGTACTTTTTTTCCTTGGACATAAGGTGTTGAGGAGATGGGGCTCTGATAGTTGGAGTAAAATGTGAATTTTCTCATGGATAGAATTGGACACAAAGTTGAGATACTTTGGGAGACGTTACCTTAACTGCATATTGAGGCCTGCATCCCCTTCGGGTCACCGAATCTCAAATCCCAGTGTAATAGGATGGGATATATGCATCTTTACTTCTCCACCCAATGCAACCATTGATGAAAGATCTTCATGTTATGTGCTTAATAGGATCCAATCTAGTGTATGTGCGATTGACTAAATTAACCTAGTATGTGATGGATTAAAAGATTTGATTAACGCATTCCAACAGTTTTGAAGCTTTTGAAGTATCGGTAGGACAAAGTAGAGTTGTTGGGAAAGAATTACCTACTACCAAAGTGGATGATGACAGTGGAAACATGGTGGTATGTTATGTATCTAATGGGACTTGATCTAATGTTCATGGCCAACTTAGCATGAGATAGTTTAAAATGCTTGGTTTAACATGTTCCATCAACTTTTGACGTATTGTTCAAATACCTTAAAACACCCCCGAGTTTACCCCACTGTTTTCTATCCAAGAAAAAATAAATTAGTCTACCCTCCCCCCCAAGCTATAAATAGATCCCCATCCTCACCACCCACTACCACTCATAAAAAACAATAGTACAATACTAACAAGAAGAGGAGAATATGATAAAAACCAATTCTTCTTTCTCACAACTCAACACAAGAGTACAAGACAAATACAATGGCACCGATGGATAGAAGACAACACCTCTCAATTCCTCAAAATTATAATGACCTATTTCCTCTCCTCCTCCTCTGGTGGACCAAGAGTTCAGATCCTCTCCAGCGGCTGATAGTCCAGTGAGTGACCTGACGGTGATGACCGAGAATCACTCAACACAAAGCCCCATATATCGGACTATGCATGGATCACTCACCGAGTGGCCCAGCCATTAGAGAGATCTGGAGGCGGTGGAACCAACCACCCGGTTAAAACCTTTAACCTTAACCCTTCGAATACCCCTTCCAGTAGCAGGGAGTCATGGGTCAGACTGGTCCCAAATTGAGCAGTTGGTCTAGTGAGTGATCCAGCAACTAGACTCGTTCAATGCATGGAGTAAACTCAAACCGTTAGAGCACGACTAAAAAGACTGTTCAACTTGAGACAAACTCTACCAGGGAATCCTCTCATAACCTTGTGGAACCCATTAGATTGGAATTTGGGTTTCGAGTTTACCATCAAAGCCAGAGAAGTCCAATGGCTAAAACGTAATTATATGCTAAACAAGGGGCTATTTACACTGGCTTACTGAACGGAAATAACTACTAAAAAGCTGCCAAACTACGTGATTCTTCCATTCGTTAAAATCGCGATATTCATCAGTGAAGAAGAGTAAACTCTGATAGGTTAGTTGAATCCCTGCCAACATACCTGAAACTTCATACATGGAAAAAAAAAATTCCTATCCTAGAATTAGTAAAACCTCAGACGAAATTCAGTTCAAGCTTAGACGATGATTTCTGATTCTTGCTTGGAAAATTTGGATCCCTACTGATTTAGTAGGTTACTTGAACCTCAGGTAATTTTAGATGAATTTGTAAAACTCGAGTTTCAATTGATTTTCTTCGAGAATATATATGTTTCTTCTCTAAGAACTAAATTAATCTCTGCTAAATTTAGTACTTACTAGAGTTTCCTGTGATTTCAACTTTTGTAGTCTATATATTTGTCTTCTTTCACTATTGATTAAGGAGAAATCTTCAAAAAGTAAAGTAATCTTTGTTGAAGATAGTAGTGTTTCGGATCAGTTTAGCTTTTGTAGATTTTTTTTTTTTCTTCCTTGTTTCATTACAGAGCTAAAACATTCTCTCTTACTCAGGAGCAATTAGATAATCTAGACTACTACTTAAATATGTCTGAAGAAATAAAGCCTGATTTTCTACGCCAAAGCGAAAGGGAGAAACTGTTTCGGGTGCGTAAAACTGTCATGGAATCATTGAAGGATAGAGGTTACGTAGTCGCAGATTCAGAAATTGAAATGACAGAAGAGCAGTTCCTTCAAAAATATGGAGAAAACTTCAAAAGGAAGGATCTGGATTTCTCTCGATCCAAACACGTCAATCCCTTGGACAAGGTTCTATCAATTGCATCTACAGTCATTATGGATAATTTATTAGTTTATATGCTGATTAAATAATGAAATTGATCATGAATTTGGTGACTGGTTCTTTTTTGTTTTTTGATCTATGATATAGATATGCGTTTTTTTCGTTGATGAAAATGATGTGCTTGGAATAAAACAACTTGAAGCGTACGTGGATCGCATGAAAGAAGCAAGTGTGTCCAGGGCAATGTTGATTTTGGCTCAGGCTCCATCTCAAATGGCAAAGAGAGTAATTGAGTCGAGAACGCTTACATGTCATGTCGAGTATTTTCTTGTGAGTTCTAGTTGATGTTACTGTTTGTGGAATTGCATTCGAAACAAATATAGAATGTGAACTGTACATTGCCATGGTTGATTTCAGAGTTCGTTAGATTTACATCAATTGCCTTTTTCTCTTCTCAGTGAACTACTACCACTTACATTATTACATCAGTAAAACTTGAGATAACTGTATCAAAGAAATGGATATTAGCTTTCTACTACTTGGTTTCCCTTGGATTCAATCTGCAATCTAGGGCAATGTTCAATATCATAGTTTGGTTAAATTACACCCGAGGTACCTGGCATTTTGAGAAATTATACCAGAGGTACCTCACGTTTCAAAAATCATACCAAAGGTATCTAACGTTTTGAGAAATTATACCAGAGGCACCTCACATTTCAAAAATATTATACTTGAAGTACCTTTTATTTTTGTACCTCCAAATTTACCCATGTTTAGCATAACTTTCTTGGTCCCCTTCGGTTTACTCTCTCACCATCATGTTGCCGCAATGACTCATCACTCGGATTTCCATGTGCTCGTCACTGTCTCGGTTGCCCACCCCTTCTCCTGCCCCTATCCTCTCCTGTGATCCTTCTTCACCGGCGGTTGCTCATCACCAAGTCACAAATCTTGACTATGGTACACACCTCTGGTGAAAACTCCGCACCCCAAATTACTGTTTTTTCAATAGGTATACCAACGATCAAGCACCAAATAAGGGTAGTTCAACAAGAAACAATCAGCATCTGAAAATTTTAGGTAGATCTAATGGTTAACTTAGAGAATGCCAAAGTTAAATAGGATTAATGTTGGAAATATGAGAAAAAGTACATCTAGTATGATTTTTGAAACATGAGGTATCTTTGGTATGATTTAACAAAATGTCAGGTACCTCTGATGTAAATTACCCTTATAGTTTTAATGGCCAAATGTTCAGTATCACAAACTTTGAGCAGAAGTATATCCCCTATCCAAATCCAATCGGATACCCGACGGATATTTCATCTGCATATCCAAATTTATATCTGCCAAGGAGTTGGATACCTGAATTTGAATCCAGTATATCTAATTATATTTAATAAATAAATTGTAATAAAATAGTATAAAAAATACAGAGTTATTTCTACTTAATGAGAATATATAAATAAATATAGAATATATAACACATAATTCCTAAATTTCTAAATAATTATCAAAGGGGATAGATCAGTATCAAAATTTGTACATGTTATCATTTACATATCGGAATTTGTATCCGATAGCCAACTATCTGGATTTTGACTGTCCATTTATCTCTACTTTTTTCTTTTTTTTTCGTAGTGTGCATTTCAGACCCTTGAAACTAAGTTTAATATTAAAGTCATTTTCATTTTCCTCTTTTTACAAGAATATCTCTGGCTATACTGAAATCCTCGTTATTGTTCATCCATCTTCTCTATCAATACGAGTTCAAGCCACCCGGATTTATCACAACATTCTTCCCTTTCCTTCTTACCATTCTTATTATATATCAATGACTGTATTCAAATGTTTATTTCTTGATTGAGAATGGGATACTCTGTGCCTTTCCACAGGATCAAGAACTAATGTTCAATGTAACAAAGCATGACATGGTTCCAAAGCATCAGCTTCTCACTGCTGATGAGGTGAAGATTTTGGTGGACCAGTACCATTTAACGCTTTCACAGGTTTGTATCGAAATGGAAGCAATATAATGCTAACTTACAGGACAATTTCCATCATTCTTTTGGAACAAACAAAGTTATCCTTACGTTTCTAAACTGTTAATACTAATGTCTTCTACTTTTCTTTGTTTGTCCGAAGAGTAAAATTTTGATCATTTGTTGCTCAATTAACTTGCTTTTCTGTGAACAACTGCCTAGTGCAGTTGGTGGTTGTCCCCTGCCTGTTTGGTGCAAGCACCCAAGGGGTCATGGGTTTGATTCTTGTTCCTGTCACATATTGTGTGCAAAAGACACCTCTTTTTCCCTCCCCCTTCCCTTTCAAACCCCCTCTCCCGATAGGGTAGAAGTTGCCTATGGGCACCAATAAAGTAGGATAACCCCAAAAACACCTGGTATTTCTAAGTTTACTAAATGTTGTTTGTATCATCAGCTCATGGCTTGCCTATAAGACCTAAAAGGTTTCCTATACATATATAGGTATCCAGCCCTTCTTTTTTTGGCTTTGCCTACTACTACTTTTGCGGTTCTAATCATTGAGATCATTAAATTTCAATTGCAATCTTCTTTCTCCTTTGAACTTTTATCAAACTTCATATAGCTGATCCATCTTCCCTGAAGAGCTTCTGGCTTCTGATTTTCCTTTATTTCCTTTGCACTCCACATCCAACAATCTGAGCTTGGATAAGCTACCAGCAACCACTCAATATTCTACTCTGATAGTGATGGTATCCTTATTGTAACAACACATGAATTCATTATCACCAGCAGAAGTGACGTTGATTGATCAAAAGGATAAAGAATTTGTGATGAAATAATTAGAGTAATGATTAGCCAAGTAGAAGCAACCTTAAGTCTTAGTCTGTAATGATCAACATGGAAGCAGCTTTTGATTTCATTTGTAGATAAATCCGTCCGAGATCCGCCTTGTATCCTTGTTTAGAGAACCCCATCTTGTCATAGGACTTGTAGCTTGGCATTCCACTTGGTAGGGCATTCTTTTTTATTATCATTTTTTACGTCTTCATAGATAAAACATAGCTTCTCTTGTCATACTTGACATCAAGAATAATAGTATGTAAATTTCTCACACAAAGAGGATTGGTGATTACAAGAAGGTTTGAATCCTTGATCTCCCATTTGTGAGAAACTAGGAGTCACTACTGTGTAGAACTGTTAGGATGTCCATGAAAAATTGACGATAAAGTGGTAAGTAAAAGGAATTTGTAATTGCAGCGGTGAAAGTCTCGCTGTTGTGAGATGCCTTTATGCAACTTGATAAAATATTACAGAACTAAAACTATGATAAGATAAATAAAACTCATTCCAGCTAAGCATAACTAACACTACAAACAGTAAAACAAATAACATGTACCCCATGTGCTCTCTACACCATGTGTCTATAAATTGGTGTACTACCAGCCATCTCATCATCATCAGCAATAGGATCCTTAAGTGAAGCTGTAGAAACCATAAGCACCGTAGGAATTAGTATCCCCCCACCTCTCCACCCCAAACTTAACTGTGGTTTAGGCCAGAGACTCAGTTTAACATAAATATTGGAGAAAGAAGCCCGAGGCCAAGGTTCAGTAAAGATATCAACAAGCTGTTCTCGAACTTCTCGAACAGGTCGAGACGAGATCTCCTACGAGACATGGTCTCGACATAATGTATGAATTATGATTGTATTGTTTCCTTAACTACTTTGGATTTTTTTACTATGACAATTAACTAAGTAAGTGCTATTATGTTTATTCTTCTCTTAAAATATAATTTTACTGGCTCATATGACCTTCTTTGATCTTCTACTAGTGTAACATTATGTAGAATAGCAAATACTACCCTAGGTTTACATCTGAACTTCAGACCGACACTGTCAAATATGGGTGTAAACCCAAACAACCACCATGTGTGATTATTTTTTCAATTTTATTGTTTAAATGTGATTATGTATGCTGAAAGAGTGATTCCCTGCAGTATCAGGCTTTAAAATGGTCATTTGAGCATCGAGAGTCAAGACACACTTTTAAGCCTTCACAGCTTTTTTACAATGTCTCGCCGAGATATTGACCAAGATCTCAAAAATCTCGGTTTCTCAGAGAGTCAAGACACCCTCGAGGCTCAAGATTTTAAACCTTGGTGAAGAACACCAAGAGCGACCTTCTCACAAACAAAATGATAATCCAGTTCAATGTGTTTAGTTTGGGCATGTAAAATAGGGTTGACAGTCATATGCAAGGCACTCGTGTTATCACAATAGAGAATAACCGGCTGATGTTGCACAACTCCAATATCGTAAAGAAGAAATGTCAACCAAGTACGTTCAGCCGTGGTGGAGGTCATTACACGATATTCAGCCTCTGTGCTGGACCTAGCCATAATAGGCTGCTTCTTAACACTCCAGGATATAAGATTAGTGCTAAGGAAGGTACAGAAACCAGTGGTCGAACGTCAGGTGATAGGACAACCAGTCCAATCAACATCAGAATAAATAGATAAATGCAGTGAACTGTGATGAGAGATCTTTAAACTGTGATTCAAAGTACCCGAAACATAACGGAGTATCCATTTGACAAGCTTGAAGTGAGCAGTAGTGGGTGCATGCATATATTGACAAACTTGATTTACTGAATAGGAGAGATCTGACCAGATCATAGTAAAGTACTGGAGAGCAACAACCAGTTGACGATATAAAGAAGCATCAGTTGAGGACAATAAGGGTTCATCAGAGATAATCGAATCAGCACTCACTGGTGTAGAAATCGGCTTAACCGAAGACATATGAACCCGATTGAGAATATCAATTCCATATTTGGACTAGGATAAAAATAACCCTTGCTGTGTGCAAGACTTCGATGCCAATAAAAGAATGAAGAGGACCAAGATCTTTCAAAGAGAATTTAGCACTTAATGTAGAAATTAAGGACTCAAGGAGTGTTGATTGTTGAATCAATACCAATTAGAATGATATCATCCACATAGAGCAACAAAATCAGCAAACGGCCCTTATGTTGGTAATAAACATAGAGGAGTCGGAGAGGCTACAAAAGAAGAGCCCAATTTTTTTGTGTAACACATTTTTAACCTTTTTCATATATCCATTAAATGATTGTCACTAAAAAAAAAAAACATCATAAATGGATTTTTTATGTCTAGGCCATAATATGCTAATCTACGTTGGAACCTAAGGATTGTATTCAGAATTAAATAAGCAACACTTATTTATGACTAATATCATTTAAGTAAATATTTATTAACTTTTATATTTCATTTACTTAAGATATTATTCATAAATAAACAAACTCCCTCCCTCATTTGAATCCAATAAAAATATTCTGAAATTCAAATTCTAAAATGATAAAAAAATCAACTTTCTAGTTCAAGAACAAAAACTGGATTTTCGATCACGGGACTATTTTCAACTTTCAAATGCTAGCCTTTTCTCCAATTTAAAAATTCCATAAATCTTACTAAAGTAAAATATCATTAAAACCAAGTGTCTATCAAAATAATTTTTTGTTTCGATATCCAAAAAACTATTTAATTCAGATGACTTTAAACAACATTTGGATACTCCGAACAAGATCTGACCGGAGCATAACTCCTTCAATATAACTCGGATTCAAGCAATATCAGATTTGTTGGAAAGCTAGCATAATCAGATTTGCAATAAATACAAGATTGCTTGAATCTAAATTATGTTGAAGGAGCTACGCTCCCATCAAGCGTTGTTCGGAGTATGCAAATGCTGTTTAAAGTCGTCTGAATGGAAATAATTGTTTGGATATTAAAATAAAAGATTATTTTAGCAGACTCTTTGTTTTTAACGATGTTTTACTCTAATAAGATTTATGAAACTTTTAGATTGGAGAAAAAAAGCTAGCATTTGAAAGTTAAAAATCACCCCGCGATTGAAAATCCAGTTTTTGTTCTTGAACTGGAATGTTGACTTTTTATTCTTTTAGAATTTGAATTTTAGACTATTTTTATTGGATTCAAATGAAGGGGTGTTTACTTATTTATGAATAATATCTTAAGTAAACATTTACTTAAATGACATTAGTCAAATAAATGAGTGTTGGGGGCTGAATCTGTCCCTCCTATATACTAGTTCCCTGTCTTGTACTACTCTGACTTCTAAGGTCAAAGTACAAGGTGTTTGGACTAAGTTTTGGCTAAAACTAGAGATTTCGAACAAAAGCTGGTCGAAACAGTGATTTTGGACCACAATTTAGAACTATGCTTTATATATAACTTAAAATAATACAGAACTAGAAATATGATAAGATAGCTAATAATGGTTGAGTGTAAGTTATCCTTCATAATTTGGTCATTTTGGCATTCCTAAATATTTAGTTTCTTGGATGAGTTGCACACCATTGTGATAGCAGCTTTTCTAGTTTTTCTTCCAAATCTTAATATGCCACAATTGCTACTAGTACTGTTTAAGTATATGTTGACACTTTAAGTATAAATAATTACACACTATTTTCAATTTACTGTTTCTTTCATCATTGCAAATAATTTTGCACTTCGGTGAAAACACTAATCTTTAAATTTATCTTCTACACATAGCTAATCTGAATTAGCTTATTAGTTATTGTAGATTTGGAATGACTTCAGTGAATTTGACTTTTTTCTCAATCCTTTTCTTTTATGGATTTATCGATCACAGTTAGCTTTGAAATTGAAATTTATCTGAGTTCTTTTTTATGATCACAATGTGTTTCAGCTTCCACAGATTCAAGTTACTGATCCAGTAGCTAGATACTTGGGCGTTATGCCTGGACAGGTCCTGAAAATCAGCCGGCCAAGTGAAACTGCTGGCAAATATGTTACTTATAGGGTTGTTGTATAAAGCTATAAGCTCATCTAATGGGTGCATTTTCCTCAGGTGATTATATGGAGCTGTTATATTTAGCTAAGCTAAAAACAAAAGGCAAGAGCCATTTTGCAGACTCCATTCTTAAAGACTGACATACTTCAAGTCTTAAATTGAACCTTATTTGATTCTCATTATAATCATATGCTGCTCATATGTTGATTCACCATTCAGTTAGGTTTGAGCTATCTGTCTTAGTAATCCATCTACCATTCAATTCATTCCTGGTAATATTATTATTATTATTTTTTATTTTTTGGCACATACTGTAACCCAGGAAACAGCCCCTCCGTGTTGTGGGGGTAAGGCTGCGTACATTCTGCCCCTCCCCAGACCCTGCAGTAGCGGGAGCCTTGTGCACTGAGATGCCCTTTTTTTCTGTAACCCCAGGATTGACTGGTTCATTAATGTGCATAAATGCCTTTAACAGTATCTCTAGTCAAGCAACATTTTACCTCTCTTTTTTTGTGTGATATGGAAATTGAATGCTATTTTATTTTTTTTTAAATTGCTAGTATTTTCTGTTTTATTTTGATATGGACTGATTAATGACCATAACATCATTCATATTATTTTATGCACTGGCCACTGATTCAAGCTTCTCCAACTTTTGGATGCAATGAATTCTAGTTTTTGACATTATCTTGTGGTTTTTCTTTCAGAGCATCTAATATCAAATCAAGCATTTGAATGCTTTTGTAGGTCACCAATATCAAATGGAGATGACTACCATATCAGAATTAATGTTTGATATAGATTCGGAGATAGAAAAAGAGAAAATCCAGACTAAGACATACTAAAAATTAGTAGGCTCTTGAATGACGATGTAATTTTTTTTGGGCCACGGTAGTGCTAAATCCTCTGGATGGTTGAGTGTTTTCTTTTTTCTTTTTTTCCTAGTAGAAGAATGGTTGAGTTTTAGCCATGCTGGGCATTAGCTTGTATGCATTTATGAACTTTGAGCTTTTAGATCGAACATCTCTGTGTTAGAGCATGTGCTCCTTGTTTTTTTTTTTTTTTCCAGTCCAAATTTTATAGAAAGTCGTCCATGAGCCAACATTCATCAAATTCAAACAACAGTTACGCATGTGATTTGGATCAATGTGATAGGAATCTGATAATTTATGGCCTGCACTCAAATAATATATTAATCAGAAGCCAGACAATAGAGTTCTTGAGGCTGTAGGGTTATTCTGAATGGAATTCAGAGTGCATTTTGTTATCTCGGCGTAGTTACTATAAATTGTTCTTCAGTGAACTTAAGAGAATTTTGTCAGCGTTCTATAGCTTTGGTCAATGAGATCATCTTGACCAAACATACTAGTAGAATATATTGGAATTACATTTCATATAAACTGTTCCTCTTCTTCGAACTAAAGACATTTTGATGTGGATACACGTCAAGTGCATGATTCTAAATTGTTCATTATGTGTTTGGATGAGGGGTCTTCTTGAGGACATGGAACCTATCTTTGTTTGACATAATTAAATAGGTTTTGGGGTTCTCTCTCTCTCTCTCTCTCTCTCTCTCTCTCTAAGTAACAGCTGTATGATACGTTTGGTCAATATACCTAGTTCCCCTGGAATCAAATAAATGTTACTATATGGCCCATGTTACTATTCTCCCATTTTGGTGGGACTTCAAGCATTTTCTATCCTAATTTAGACTGTCAGGATTTGCCGGAAAACAATCAAAAAGAGGTGGGAAGATAGTCCGTGTTTCGGTGGGACCTTAAGCAGTATACTGTAATATATATGTGCCAAGATAATATCCATGATTTTTGTACCCAACAAAAAAGAAGAAGAAGATAGTAGCCATGATTTGAAATCAGTACTTTAGACACTAGAATTAAGCCAAACGCCCAATAGTGTAACATATAACAAATTGAGAATTACATCAACTAAAACCCCAATTGTAGTAAGTCCACAGGGTGTCGATACTCGATACTGAAAGTTAAGCCACAAAGCAACAGAAACAAAATGGCCAAAAACAACAAGGACTACAAACATAAACCGACAGGTCAAGGAAGCCTATATATGAATTAAGTTTACAATTCTGTTCCTTGTTTCACTATTGATTTACTAATTAGACTAGAATTATACTAAATCAATTACGATTAAAATTAATACTTCTGGTAAACAATTCTCAAGTTAAATCTCTGTGAATACAGTCTGAAACTCATCCTCAGAACTCTGTCAATCAATTTCTGAAACAACATCCAAGTGTACAAGGGAGACTAGTCCTGGTCCAATGACTCTCTCTCTCTCTCTCTCTCTCTGGAAAATTAACAATGAAGTAGTCATATAAGGACGTGGCATGCATGAATCCAGATATTTTACAGTATAGAACTTGACAGAAACTTAAATAAATAAATAAATAAATAAAATAAAAATAGCAGAAAGCATCTCACAGAATTACACCTATAACACAAACAAGTAACGATGAATAATAATCTTTAATCAGCTATAAAAATTAAGATATTAAAGCAGAATTGAAACATGGTTGTACTCAATCTCCCCTTTAAAACTGAAAACAACCCATTATATGAAAATAAAAACAAAATCCAAGGAAAGAATCAAAGGGAAAGAAATTGAAAAGCAATTTAAGAAAAGGCACTCACAAAGAACAACACTTTCCCCTTGCCCACTTCAAAAAAAGACGTTTAACATTGACCACGCTGGACTCTGAACTTCTCTGCTACGGAAGCTCCTCCAAGAACCCAACTTCAGGAGGTGGTGAGAGCCTCTCCGAGACCCCAACTTCGGCCGCCGACACCCGATAGATGAGATGGAGAGGGTTAATCTATTACAGAGGAATAAATCACAGAAAGGAGAAGTTGGATGTTTAGATTTTCGCTCCTTGTTGCGTTTCAGGCTTGATGACTGTGGCTTGATGACTGTTGAGGGTTAGGTAGTTGCCGCTACGGGCTATCAGGTAACAGCAATTGACAGGTCACCTTAGTGAAATGGACGGTCAAGATGACGAACGCGTCGTCAACGTCTAGCCAACGGGACGTGCAGCGACACTTGGGCCTGTAATTGGTTTGTTGCACTTGTGCATTTTTTTATCATTTTATGTCCTTTCTTGTGTTTAGTTAGGTTATATTTGTAATTCACATAAGTGGATGGCTGGGATGTAATAATGGAGCCATTCAATGGCAAAGTTTAAGGTAATTATGATATGGCAAAAAAAATTTTACACCACCCCTTATGAAAATTAAGGAAGCCTTTTCGTAAAAGTGGGAAAAAAATCAAATCCTATTGTCCAATTTTTTTGCCGTGATTCAGTAGTTAGAATTTACTTAATACTTATACTAATGCATTGATATGCACATTGAATGGCTCTAGTCCTTGGATCACGATTCATGATTGAAGGGATTCTAACTACAAGAGATGATCTACCCCATTAAGGCCTATCGACATTGTGTTACGTGAGAATGTGAGATAGATAATATGGCAATTTTAACCATTATTGTGACTTATCATTTACATGGCTAATTTAGATCTTTAATGAGAAAATAAAGTCTTTACAACCAAAAAAAAAAATTTGTGTATTTTCCACACCCTCTCTCTCTCTCTCTCTCTCTCTCTCTCTCTCTCTCACTCCTCGTTAAATCTAAACCCCTTCACAATGAACTGATTATCGACTCTCCTTATACTCTCATTTCTCCTCATGCGCCACTAGTATGTATATCCTTGAATACAATAGCCAGTAGTGTGTAAATCATTCTTCCATTTTTTATTGTGTTACTAATTTGAACTCAATGACACTAAACTCTAAATTATTATTTTAAGGTAAAAGGAAGTGCTCGGTAGGTACTTCTGTCTCCATCTTTCTCTTCTCTAAAGTAACAGACTCTGTTTCTTATTTTATTCTTATTTTTTTCTAGCATATAAGATTTCAATATTACCCCCACATACTTGTAGATTTTCCTCACATTTCTTTTTAAGAGGGGGTCCAATTTAATTCAGCTAAGCCGGTATGACCGAGAACCGAGCTCGACCCAGCAAGGTTTGGGATTGGGAGGTCGAATACAGCCCAATTTGGGTGACTAACAGTACCCAGCTTAGGCTAAAGAAACGAGGAAAGTTCCAACTTTCCCAGGAAATCACAGTTTCCGTCGAAACCAAAGTAACAGAGGTTCAGAAATCCAGATTCCATCCAAATTTCACCATCCATTCAAGGTTCAAAACTTCAAACACAGTGGAGCTGAGCTCTCCAAATAATTTTAGCGCCGAAGACTGTTCGTTGATTTTCGTCGTGAGGCCCAGGTGGGATTCTTCGGACAATGAGTTGTGCCTGGTTATCGGCTTTCTCTTGTTTCCTCTCGTGACTTGTTATGCCCATCAGCTTAAGGTACATCAGTGTCTGTATGTTTCTCTCTTGGCTTTGCTCTTTACACTTTGAATTCCTTGCTACGAGCCTCTCTTTCCAATGATCTGAGAATTCTAGGGTTTTGTAATGTGTGTGTTTCAGTCAGTGTTGATTTTGAGTATGTTTTAGTTTTCCGTTTTCTCTCTGGTATTTTGTTTAATGAATTTTCTTCATTTATGTTGTGTTGTTCAGTATTTGCTTTAGAATATTAACATGGGAAGCTTGCTTTCAAAATGGATAATTAGCTACTGAAACAATACCACGACACAAAGAAACTTTGTAATGCACATTATAGAACTGACACCATGTTCTAAATTCCTTTTGCGATTGAGGAAATTTGGTCAAATGTATAGGGGGTGGGGTGTCGAGGCATTGAGATTGCTTGAAATGTGAACATTACATTCCTTAAGATTGTCTTTCTTTTGCTGTAAATATTTTATGAAAACATAATACTAATAATTTTTATTATTTTTTTTGCCATTTGACATTAAAAATCCACCCATATGATGGGGCTAGAGTCAGTGAGTGCCAAGAGTACCAATGATAAGATATCATCACTATTTGGGGAAAAAATCCCAAATTTTGAAATGGACGTAGCTTATTAACTTTTTGTATTGCAATTCAGCAAAAAATTTCTCCCTTTTCTAATCCTTATATAATCTTGTATTAATTTTCACTAATTTATTAAAAAATTTCCAGTCAAACAAACACTGCACAAGTAACATTGCCAAGTTTTTAGCCATTTCAAGGTAAAATGACAGAAAAATAGACAAAATTGGAAAATTTGATTGTACCCCATTTAGTTCCAAAAAGAAAAAGGGGGGGGGATTGGTTTTAAGATATTTTAAGGCTTTGGTTCATTGGTAGAGGTAAGCTAATAACTGAACTCAAGAATAAAAAAGTGAAATATCTTCATAGTTGGATAGTGTAAGAATCCATGTAGCCGAACAAAGTTGATTGGAGGGCGATAATCCATGTAGCTGACCCATTTAGTTGGGATAAAACTTTGTTGTTGTTGCATCATACAGTACATGTCTTTTTAAATCTTTTTGGGAAATAACATTTTCTTTTTTCTCATTTAATCAAAAGAAATAGATAGTTAACTTGTCAGCATTTGTAAAATATAGCATTTTATATCATAACCTTATTTATAGAATATTTCTAGAACCGGAAATTCTGACTTTCCATATTTCTGTTCTCCTTCTAGAAGGTGAATGGTATGGTTGGGATTAGTGAGTTGCTAGTTGCTACCTAGAATAAGTTATTTTTTGCAGTCTAGCCAGTAGGGGATCTTGTTGGCTCACCTTCAGTGTTTAGAGTTGCTCTAGAAATGATATGCTTAACCTATTCACTGGGGAAAAAAAAAAGAAGAAGTGGGGCAGGGGGAGAAAGAAGATAAGAGGTTTATACGTAATACTGTTCCTGGTCTTGAGATCTAACTGACTTGGCAGCCCTTGAAACTTCCACTTGATTGCTCCAGCTTATCTCCATAACTACACTAATCCAAAGATTAGTAACTAGTCAAGCCAGAAGAATAGAGAAACCACCCCCAAAAGAAGAAAAAAAGAAATGAAATAGTCAAAGGAGAAAGTAAGTTATGTACTCTCTAGTGGATTGGAGATTGGAACTGTTGGAACACCAAATAGATTGGCACAGTGACCTACAATTTTCTTATGCTTCAGGCATTATATGAGAGTATTTGAGCTTGAAAGTCTTATTGTGGAAAATTATCTCCAATGAGCATGCAGATATCAAGATGTATGTTAGGTGTTTTTTCAAAGAAAGTTCTTTCTTTCATCTACTTTTTCTTTAGCAAAATTTTCAGGTTGTGTAGTTTGTTTCGGATTTTCTAGTTAACTGTATATGAGTCCAAATAATTTTTCTTGTTAGTTTTTACAGCAAATATATCTTCATCAGACTCATGGATGGGGAACTAGTGCAGCGTCAAAGCCTGCAGTCGATATCTGTTCCTTAATTTTGTTTTACTTCGCTACTTTCTATCAGGACCAGATACTGTAGGCCACAATCTGCAATTTAAGGAAGATTGCAATATTGAAACAAGTGTTGTGTCTTTTCCTTTTGAAACTTCATAGTAAGCAATCCTTTTACGTGTTTATACTGGAATTACATCATTACATTAGTCGAATGTGTTATTTTCTATGGTTACAGAAAGGGTGTAATTGTTTGTAATTCCATCTAGTTTTAATTTTCTTATTGAATCCCTGATACATTTACATGAGGAGCATATATTACTGATAAATTAACTTGATATTCTGACAAAAAAAATTTCACTTTTGTTGAGTATTTTATGAATGAAAACTTCAAATCATTGATATAACAATTTGGGTTCCATGGGTTCTTCATTTCTGCTTAGGTGTTTGATTGTGCTTATTTTTTTTTTATTTATTTTTTTTATTTATTTTTTTTTTTAGTGGGTGGGGGAGGAGTTGAAACAGAATATTTCATTTTCTAAGTAACAGAAATTTGTTGATGATGAAAAAGAATATAAATGGTACAGTCAAGAGAGATGCTGTGGAATTTGCTGCATAGAACCGAAGCACATATGGGCTAGCACAGAAATTCAAGAAAGACTCAAGGCCTAGGTGCTCATTGTCTACTGAAACTTTTCCAAACATGGGGTGGTGAGACTGTTGTTAATAACAGAGATTGTCTATAATTGCTGCTGCTTCATCATATATCATGAGTGGGCCTTAGGTTTTTTGAATGCCATGTATGTCTACAAACTTTGATGTAATATAACAAAGTTTAGTCATATTGTATGCCAAGTTTCCATTTCTGTTTAAACTTTCCCAGTCTGTGCGCATACTACCTCAATTTATAATCGTCAAATAGAAGGTTCTTTTGTGCTCTTTTGGCAGTTTATCTTACACGAACTAAAGATCTATAGACTGAGATACTGAGCAATGGGACCTAGGATATGTTGATCTTTTGGTATTCTGTTGCTGATCTTTTTCTATTGATACACACAGCATGATAACTACCTTATCTGTGAATTTTCAGGAATGGATCCTAGTTCATCTCAGATTCAGAAAGGGAACACAAACGAGAGAACAAAAAACATGATGTGGACAAATGAAATGGACCGTTGCCTCACAAAGGCCCTTGTACAGCAAGTGAAAAAGGGTAACAAAATAGATAAAAGCTTGACATCCTCTGCATATACATCTGCTGTCACAGTTTTAAATAAAAAATTTGCACTTGACATGAACAAAGAACACATAAGGAATCGGCTCAAAACATGGAAGAAGCAATATGCTGTATTAAAGGAACTCCTTGCTCAAAGTGGGTTTCACTGGGATGAGAGACAAAAGATGGTTGTTGCAAGTGATTCTGTATGGAATGAATACATCAAGGTGCATTACATGTTCAAAATTTGGTAGCGTTTATTATAAAAAGCATATCATGATTATGGTTACTTGCTAATTTTCAATGTTTCTGTATTCCTAACAGGCAAACCCTGATGCCAAGGCTTTCCGGTCCAGGTTCATAGAAAATTATAATGACTGGTGTATGATATTGGGCAATTATCAGCCCACTGTGAGCTCTTATAGGACCAAAGATGAAATTGATGTGGACTTCACTGTTGATGATGAGTACGTAGAGAATGCTGATGTGCTTCAGACTAGCAATAGCAGCTCAAAAGAGAAGGGTAAAAACATGATGTGGACAAATGAAATGGATCGTTGCCTCACCAAGACTCTTGTAGATCTAGTGGGACATAGTAATAGAAACGACAAAATTCTGAATGATGCAGTGTATACAGCTGCTGCTAATGCATTAAATGAAAATTTTGGGCTCGACTTGATGAGAGACCATGTCAGGAATCGACTTAAAACCTGGAAGAAACAGTATGTGGTTCTGAGGGAACTTCTTTCTCACAGTGGGTTTGAGTGGGATGAGACACAAAGGATGGTCATCGCAAATGATTCTGTCTGGAATGACTACATCAAGGTATGTGCCATATTGGAACAACTTTGTTTACCTCAGCTGTGAAATTCATGAATTAATTATTCTAATTTCTTCTCATAATTAATAATCATGTAATGAATGCAACCTTGACATATAACTGGATTAAGATAACTTCATCATATTATTAGGATGTTCTTTATTTGAACGGAGCACTTAGTATTCTTCACAAACTGTACAATAGTGGTTATAATACAAAATAAATCATATGGTGTATTCATGTGTATAATAGAACAAAAGAAACACTGTATGGCGGTACTAAAAATATGCAGGCTTCACGTAATTACTAACTTCATTAATATGAGAAGCAGTTCCTTCTTAACTACTCAAATACTTTAGCATGTAATTTGATTAAGGCATGAGCAGTATAAGATTTTTATCATAAGTACATAGTGCAGTCTTTGATACAAAACATCGCCACTCATGAGATTGCTCACTTTACTTGCTTAGATGACCTATTCCTTTCCCAAATATCTCCATGTTATTCATACTGTACTTGAAGGTTAGCCTATTTTGCACCATGGTGAACCTGTTGTCAAAAGTATTCAACTTGAGACTTATCACAACTACATTTTATTTGCGTTCCTATGCTTGACTGTCCTTCCATTTCACTCTATTTAGGTACTCATACACCATATTGTTCCTCACTGGTGCAGTAAGTGCCCTTAATGATTTATGCGGGACAAGTATGGATCTCTTGATGTTGGCAACAGCTGCAAAATAGTAGATAACCAAATACAAGGTGCAAAAACTAACAAACACTACCAAAATCAATTATCATAAGAATTCCTCAAAAGGTTTCCCCTTCAGATTATTTGCCAGAATATACGAAGGCCAAACCACAATGCAAACGAGTATAAAAACTCACTGGTCTGTTAGGTATAGGTTAACCTGTTGTATTAGTAGAAGTATGTGCAGGGTATGATAAAATGTTTGTTGTTGCTTCTTAGTGCATTTTTGTTCTGATGCATGCATATCTTAAGTATGCATTGCACGTTATAATTTATTGCATCCCATGCGTTAATGGGTTTGATGTTTGTCCAAAATTTACATTGCTCAGCAAACACATGTTGGGTGCTTGTTTTCTGCCATATCAATTATCAAATATGTTACAACTTTGCATGGAGGAAACAAAAGAAAAAAGTTTAGTGTTGTGGGCTAGGCTAGCCAAGTAGTCAACCTGTGCTTGTACATTTTGAGTTTTTCCCCATATTAATGTCATGGGCTAAGCTAGCCAAGTGGTCAACCTGTACATGTATATTATCCAATATATTAGGAAGGGCCTACAAAGTACAATTCCCAGCAAACTTTGGCATGTTTGGGACCTGGCTGGCACCTTGTCCATGTGACGGCCCACCCCCCCACGGAGTCACTTAGGTGTTTTGATAACACTGGTTTGTGTATCAACTACTCATATAGATTCTAATACACTTTATTAGACTGGCTTCCTCTAGTTGCTAACTTAAAACTGTGATGCTCAGACACATCCTGATGCCAAGGCCATCCGGGCAAGGTACATTGAAAACTATCACGAATTGTGCCTCATCCTTGGCAATGATCAGTTAGCTGAAAGTTGTTACAGAAATGGTACAGAACTTGCTATCTACTCGCCTGCTAAGAATGTGGGTGTAGAGATTGTTGATGCTTTTCAGACTTGTGGTGATGACCCAAAAGGGAAAGGAAAGTACGTTGTTTGGACAAATGAAATGGACCATTGCCTCACTGAGATACTGGTAGATCAAGTGAAAAAGAGGAACAGAAAAGAGAAATTTTTAAACAACACTGCATATGTAGTTGCTGTGGAAATACTAAATGAAAGATTTTCTCTTAACTTGAGCAAGGACCATGTGAGAAATCGGCTTAAAACTTGGAAGAAACAATATGGAGTTTTGAAGCAACTGCTCTCTCAGACTGGTTTCCAGTGGGATGATGAACGAAAGATGGTTGTTGCACATGACTCTGTATGGAATGAATATCTTAAGGTTGCATTCTTAATCAAATCTAGTATGTTATATTTTATCAATACATTTTACTTGCTACCTTACCTTTGTGACCCACAGGAACACCCAGATGCGAGGGTTATCAGAGGGAAGCACATTGAGAACTATGACGAATTATGTATTATCTTTAGCAATGATCTGGCAACCGCAAGTCATTCCAGAAATGGAGTTGACAATGAGGAACATGTCGAGGCTGCAGATCTGTGTATTTCAGTGGATGATGATATTAACCCTGGTGATGTAGGTGAGGGCATGGAAGGGTCATCCCAGCAGATTGGAGAACAACCTGCTTCATCATCACCCTCCAAAAGGCCCTTAAAGAAGCAGCGAACCAACAATATGATGTTGGAAACCATGAGTGTTATGGCTGCAAATATTGGAAGGATAGCAGATGCACTAGGGAAAAATAGCAGAACGGTAAACTTGGATGAATTGTTTGATGTGGTTCAGAAGATTCCAGGTTTGGATGACAATCTTATTATTGAAGCCTGTGAATATCTCTCTGTTGATGAGAAGAAGGCTATGATGTTCTTAAAACTAGATGAGAGGTTAAGAAGAATTTGGTTGTTAAAACGGTTACATGGTCACAGTGGCTAGTATACTAGATAGACACACGTTCTAGCATCAAATTGTTTGGTGGTCATTGTTAATGTGGATGGTCTGTACATAATTACCCCCACCCCCAGGCCTTTTCTAGATTTGTTAAACTTCTGTTTCACATAATATTTTTTGATGTATTGGGTGCAACCTTTTTAACAGCAATTAGGAGGAAGATACAGTCCACAACTACACACAAGGTGAGTTTACTACTTCTGCATCTTTTCCTGGCTAAGGCCACAAGAAAGGAGAGAATCTCCCTCTGTTTCTCTTATCCCAATTTGAATGCAATGTTCTTCCCTGTCCCTTGTGCTAATTGTCAAAGAAACGGTCAGCTTTTCCTTGTTTATAATATTGAAGCATCCTTGCATGCCTGCAATAATTTCATTGTGGCCATTGTCATCCGTTCAATCATATTGATGCAACCTTTGAAAGGGTTATTTCACAGAGAATTCCACAACACATGCTATACACATGCATTTTGATAAAAGCTTCTCAGAAGAAAAAGACTTCAATTTCCTTGGCAACATATAGGGATGGAAATACACTAGATCAGGGAAGAAGAACTAAGCCATGAATGCAAACAACTTAGGCAGAAAGGATGAAGAATTGCTTATCTCCGTCAATATCATTGCTTTAGGTAACCTCACAAAGAATTACAGGCAGTAATAGCCTTTCAACAAGCTTTTCTGAGCTCGCAAGAAAGATATTTTGATCATGCACTCTCCCGAAATCAGGTAAAGTTTGGTTGATTACACATTCTCTCAACAACCAATCCTTGTGAGCTTGTACCTTTCTTTGAATTTGGTTCTCATTGAAACAACCCAATTCCTGATCTCTCTAACATCCAGTCTCTTCGACTCTTTCAGCACCCTCATTTGTTATGTGATTCACTGCCGGAATCCATTAGGAGCTCTAGTTGCTGAATTGCTTATCAATGTTGGGATTCAAATCCTCTCCTCCAAGAATTTCCCTCCAGTTGCTGAATTGCTTATCAATGTTGGGATTCAAATCCTCTCCTCCAAGAAAGAGGAGAGGTGGCGCCCCTATCAGATGGACGACACCTGAAGCTTGGGTGAATCTGAACCCTCCATCCGAGCCAACAAGCTGAGCCGACAGGGGGTGTCGGCTCGGATTCATCGGAGCCCCAGACGTCGTCCATCCAATAGGGGCGCCACCTCTTTCTGGAGGAAAGGATGTGGATCCTCAATGTTGAAACCCGAAAGAAACGACCATTTCCTTGTGGCACTTCATGAAGAAACTAAAACCTGAAAAACTTGAACCAATATGCCTTTGGAAGAAGCTTTTTAGTTATTCTGTATGGGAGTTTCAGATTTGGGATCATGGGTTGGGATACTGGAACCTAACCTTGTAGAGGCCTGAGAAGGTTTTGTTTCTGAAGTTTGAAGATACAATAGAAGAGATCATTTTCCATGGTAGAACTTGTCAGGATTCTTGGTTTCCCTACATGTCAATTTTCAAGGTGGTCACAGGCCAACTTTCAGGGTTGTTTGATAAAACTTCTGCTTCTGGATTCTATGGATTTTGGCTTCCAGGGAGCCATTTTGGAGTAGAAGCGCGTTTGATAAGTCTGATTGGATTCCAACTCTCACAGAGTGAACCGGATTTAGAATGGCCCAGAATCCAAAATTTTGGAGTCATAAATATTTGCTCCAAGTTGTTGGATCAACTTTTGGGAGAAAGAAAAGAGTTAACTTTTACATGACTCTCACTTGACCACCACCACCGTTGCCACCACCTACCACCGCCACCACCACCATCGTCGTTGCCGCTACCACCCACCACCCACTTCCACCATTGCCATCAACACCACCACCATCGCCACCACTGCTATCACCATAACCACCACCAACGCCACCACCGACCACCACCACCCCCCACCACCACCGCTATTGTCACCAACAATACCACCACCACCATTGCCGCCACCGCTGTCGACACCACCACCACCACCACCACCACCACCACGCCATACCAAACCACACCACAACCACCACACCACACCACACCACCACCACCACCACCACCACCACCATCACCCACCACCACCACTGCCCACCACCGCCACCACCCACCACCATCACCTACCACTACCACGACTATTTTTCTAGACTTCGATTAGGGGGATAGTGTGTTATCAAACATGTTTTTAATAAAAAAAAGCTTTGGAATCCATTTCAGAATTGCGTTATCAAACAAGTTTCTATTCCAAAATAATCTTGGAGTAGAATCCAAATTTGAACCAGAATCCAGAATCCAGAAATAAAAGTTTTATCAAACTAGTCCTCAACCTTATGGAGGTTGGTCACATGTCAAAACAAATCATTAAAAAATTCAGAACTACAAAAAGGATATATGGAACTATAAAGCAGTGTTTGGCTGTCAAGAAGATAAGAAAAATGATTTCTGGCCGTTCGGAAATATAGAAAATAAAAGACAATAAAATAATAGAATTATAAAAAATCACATTCACAATAAATCTAAACAAGAGGAGAGATAAGGATAAAGAGGGGAAAAATGAAGAAAATAAAATCGTAAATCAGAGAGAGAACGATTTAAAAAAAAAAACAAAAAGAAAAACAGCCAACAAGAAGATACACTCCCAAGTAGGAGGGAGGGAGGGGTATAGAAATCCTCTCCAGCAGGCCAGCCGCCAGCCAAACATTGACGGGCTGGGATACATCGGCACACATACCAATGTATATCAGCCCGTCCAATGTTTGGCTGGCGGGCTGGCTGGCCGGAGAGGATTTGGGTCTGAGGGTCTCCAATGTGATTTTCTTCTTTTGCTTCTTGGGATTTCTTGTTGAGCTTTGGAACACCGGCTCCGTGGCCCCTTGTCCTCTCCATTTTTTTCTTCTCTTTCTTCCCACCTTCCTTTCTCTCATTCTCTCCGCTCCTCCCCTTGTCCTCTCCCCCCCCCCCCCCCCCCCCCCCCCCCCCCCCCAGCCAGTCCGATGTTTGGCTGGCGGGCTGGTCTGCTGTAGAGGATTTCTATACGGAAACCAAATGATGATCTCTCTCTCCCCATCACTCTCTCTCTCTCTCTCTCTCTCTCTCAACTCCAGAAATTATCTTGCCTTACCCAGTGTTTTCTCGCCATTTAGGCAGAGAATTTTTTTTATATATATTTTTTTTTATTTTGGTTGGGCGAGAAAAGTGAAGTAACCCAAGGCGATTTTGAATTTGAAGACCAGAATCTTCTCACCGGTTGAATGCACTCCAAATGCTGGGAAAAAAAAAAGACCACAAAAAAACCATATAGATTCTCTCAACATCCAAACACAGCCTAAAAGTATGTATACATGAGATGGTATAATATTGCATAAATAACACTGATTGAATTTGAGAATGCAATTTTAAACATATGACTATTTACCAGAAAAAAAGAAAAAAAAAAATTCACATATGACTAATCCATACTATTCCCAAGATATCCAATAATGGGATTTTCCACTTCACTTTTTCATGTGCCTAATGTGAGCCATGGTTACGGTGCATCTGTCACCAACTCACCACTGTAGTGGCAACAAAATTTTCCCTTTATAATTTATTATACGTAATTACGTATAGTTGGGCCGGGACAACATGAGCCCTCAAATCAAGCCTAGCCTGATCTGACCTTAGGCCTAGAATTTTTAGCCCTAGCCCAACCCGTTAGCTAATAAGCAAAACCCAAGCCCTGAAAGATGGGCCTTATATGGGCTCCAGATCTATGGGAGAAACTTGTTCCCCATAGTTTTAGAATTGCAATTTGATCGGCCTATGAATATAACGGGCTCAAAGTTGGAACTACATTGGGCCAGGCCTTCAGATCAGCCTATTCCAAGTTCATCGTGCTCAACGTACGCCACATTGCAGGCCCCTTTTTTTTTTTTTGGGGTTTGGGAAGGGCTTTAAAGCTCTGTTGGTGAAGATTAAGGAGAAGAGAAGTGAAATTTTCAAACTTAGATCATTCCATATTAGGTTCTAATTGGTTGTAAATTTTTTTTGTAATAACTAAGTAATTAATTCTAAATTATTCTATATTTGGTAATTAATTTACATTTTACTTTTGCATTCAAATCTCTTGTGTTTGAAAAATAAAATAAATATTATATCTAAAAAAGTATCGTTATTAAATGTGATTTATACAATCATGTTAGGCAATTGACTATACAATTTTCCCTTTTAGATGGTTTATACAATCATATTAGGCAAATTTAAGTCTAAATGTAACATTGTTGTATTTAACCTTATAACAGCCCAATAAACGTTCATTAAAGAGAATCATCATGGTAACCTCAATATACAGGGGGGTAGTTTTGGTATTTCCATTTGGAGACTAATGCAAATCGACGATGATAATACACTTTTTTTTTGTTGATTGTACTACCATTTGAACCCTTGAATTTAGAGTAATAAAGAGTTATTTACTCTATTTTTTTTCACTAGAATAATTCAAATGTTGGTGACAAAATCCGTATTACAAGGATTTATTACAAATAAAATTTTCTAAACTTTTTTTTTTTTTTTTGGGTTGAAATTTTTTTTCCAAACTTACAACCAAGGAAATAAAATAAATAATTGTGAAGCTCATGAATCACAAAGTATTCCTTTTGAAACAAGCTTATCATCATCCCTTTTTTTTTTTTTTGTTGTGATTTGTAAATTTCAATTATCACGTTTTAATAAAGATCAGAATGCCTGCCACTAATAGCAACTACCAACCCAAATCCATCACCCACCACCATCACTTTTCTAGACTTCGATTAGGGGGATAGTGTCTATCAAACATGTTTTTATTCCAAAGATACTCTGAAATTCATTCCAGAAATGCATTATCAAACATGTTATTACTCCCAAATAATCCTGGAGTAGCTTGAAGTAGAATCCAAATTCTGAACCAGAATCTAGAATCCGGAGCAGAAGTTTTATCAAACAGGGCCTAAATGGCTGCATCGATTCAAGTTAATTTCTTCGCAGTATGATATGTGATATTACCATATGTATCATTTTAAGAATCTCAACATGGTGTAGATATTTATTATACATATTGATGGGGATAAATGATCATCTTTAATCGGGAAGGTACACGTGCCTGGGTCCCTCGTCCAATGAAGGATGCACACATGTCGCCCTGTATTAGGTAAAGAGATGTCTGCCATCTCCCTACGATCTCAGGGATGGCCCCAGATCCGCATGATCGTGGGGCAATCTCCCATGGTCCAGCCACTTAGTGGCTAGCAGGTGGCCATGCCTCAAAAAAAAGTCCCCGGCCATCAGAATCAGAATTGCAGGATCTGCTGTGGAAGATCCAACGCATGATCCCGATCGAATGGACCGAAATGCTTCAGCGCCATACCTTCAGTAGGTTAGGTCACGAAAGTGTCCCCTCTGTCAGGAGGATGAGAACACGACACGTCTTCACCAGCATACCCTGGCATATCAGAGAGGCCCAAACATCAAGAGCACGATCTCAGCCCACTCCAGCCTCTATAAGTACCAGCCAGAACGAAAGTAATCGATCCGAACTCCTAACACTCTATAAGCTCTCGAAGGCCCTATTTGATAACACTCCCGCCCCTGGATTCCACTGATTCTGTTTCCCATGGAACAATTTGAGAGATGAATACTGTTTGATAAATCCATTCCAATTCCAAACTCCCAGGGAGTAAACCAGACTCCGTTTGACTATGGGATCCCAAATTTGGGAGCTAAAAAAACTAGCTCTCGTTGTGCCGAAGCAAATGAAACAAAGCTGAAAAAGGAAATCAGGCAAAAGGAAGGCTTGATCGCAGCAACCATCACCACCCACCACCACCACCACAACTGCCACAGCAACTGCCACCACCACCACTGCCACGGCCACCACCACCACCGACACCGCCACCGCCACCACGACCACCCACTACCACCACCACCGCCACCTCCATCGCCATCACCCACCACCCCACCACCACCGCCACCTCCACCTCCACCCATTGCCACTTCCATTAGATCTAGAATTGATTCTAGATTCATTTTTATCAAATGAGATTAATTCTACTCTTTTTTTATTTTATTTTTTTGCTAAAGACAGGTATCCAGACCTTTGGCCTGACTAATCCCGCGGGCTCATACTGACCCCACAACCGCATGGACCGGGTCATTTCAGGGTTGAATGAGAACCATTCCACTTGCACCCATAGCAGGAAAGAAAGAGCACTTAACACCCCGTGTGAGTGGCCCCAAGGCAGTAAAAGAGGTCGAACTCAGTACCTTCGCTTCCTGAGGCGTAGGCTCCTTGCCGACTCAGCTACCCCCTTGGGGTTAAACCAGATTCTACTCTCAACAAGCTCTGAAATCAAATGTAGAGCAATGTTATCAAACAACATTCCTTTTTTCTTCTTTTTTTTTTGTAGTATTCCGAATTTGTCTTTCATTGCATGATTTACTTTTGTGTTGATAGATGCCCTCATCAGAATCCTTGGGCAAAAACCAGCGACAACACATATCATAGTTATTTGATGGTACTTGACCATGGCTTTCAAGAATAACTAAGATGCTAATGCTGGTGTATATGAGTATATCGATAAAATATCTCAAGTTGGTTATGTAGTGATGTCACTCAATGATTTGTTTAGTTCATTGAAATAATAAGTTTCCTTTATATTTTAGTTCCATCCCATTGCATGAGAAATTATATTTTGTATTTACAGTCACATTATTTTACAATTGATAATTTTCTATTTGAATCATGGAAAATCCATACTTATAAGCAGTTTGGATATTCCCGGTAAATGGTCAATCCGCTTCTATCAAGGTCAATTAAGTTGGGCTGAATTAGGTTGAACCTGACAAAAATAGGATTGAAGATTTATCTTTTCCCTTCAAGATCGGGTCAAACTTGGACTAAAAAAAAAAAAAAAAACTTTAATAGAGCTTACCTCATGGGCAATGGAGACTAAACTCTCTAGAAAACAGAGTCAGAATATTTGTCACACTTTAATGCATAGTACAGACAATGTAGCTTAATATAATCACACGGTTGGATGAGACAAATTTGAGGTCAAATAGAGTTTGTCAATAAAATATTAAAAATTATAAAAAATTTACTCGGACACCTCTTGATAACTGATTTACTATACAAAATCATTCTCTCTTGACAAAGTTACACAGACTATTCCTGAAACAATGTTTTATAACAGTATAGTTCACACTAGGCGTTACAATCTGATGAAAATTTTTTAAGATAATACTACCCTTACTAAATGTAAAATTACAAAAAATATATCATCGTCTATATCTGAAACGAGGCATTTACAAGTTCTCCAATTGCAGAGATAGACGATGGTATATTTATGTAATTTTACATTAAGTAAGAATAGTAATGTCTTAAAAGAAATTCAGAAGTTCTCTCGTTAGTTTTTAATGCCTAATGTGGATTATACTATTAGAAAACATTGTTTCAAGACTAGTTCGTGTAACTTTTGTCAAAAGATGGTAGTTTTGTGTAGTAGACTAATTGTAAGAGTCCGAATAAATTTATCAAAAATTAAATACCATGGAAAAGGTACATGAACTAAGAGTGGGTGGATAAATGATATATTATTGAATTAAGAAAAACTTCCACCTCATTTTAGAAATAAAAAAAAATCGATTCATCAACCAATCCATATGAATGGATCGCATCCAAATCCTCTCCTCCACGGCTCCCCGACTCACCCCTGCAATGGAGGGGATTGGAGTTTGAGCCGACTCACCCCTCCAATGATAGGATGGGATGGGAACCGGGGAATCGTGGAGGAGCGGATTTGGTTCCAAATGGATCAACAATCTAGTCAAGTGGGTTACTGAGCTAATCACCAGTCAAATCAATAACGAAATGTTGACCTGAATTGGATAGAGAGAAAGAAGGGGAATCGGATCCTCTCCAGATCTTTAAGAGGTCAGCCGTCAATTCAACAGTCTGAGAATCAGTCGGCACGTATGCTTATATATGGGTATAGACATCGATTGATTGCGAGTTGGCCAACCAATTGGAGAGAATATTTTTCCAAAGAAGGTGGGGGCAATTTCTTATTCTTTGGAGAATAGTCTTTTTCCAAAAGGGTGAAGGTGGGGGTGGGGGTGGGGGTGAGGATGAGGGTGAGGGTGAGGGTGAGGGTGAGGGTGAGGGTGGGGCAATATCTTTCTTGCTTTGTGGGGAATATGTAAAGTTGTATGCCTTGTAATTTATTTAAGACCACTTGTTTCTATTTTGTTTGAGATTAGCCAGCTCCATGTCGGCCAACACAAAATGGAACAGTTGTTATACACATTTTCCCCACTTGCTTGTTGTGTAGCCGAAGCTATGGTAGAGAGGGACTGACAACATGTATCATGTGGTGGTGGCGTTCCCATTGAGTTGTACGTATGTGATGGGCAAATTTTTTTTTTATTAATTTCCCTGAAAAATAAGGGTGTTAAAATTAAATCGAAATTAATGGTTTACTGAAATCAAATCGAGTTTTTTAAATTGAATTTGTGAAATTAATTATTAAATAATTCAATATTGATTTAAAAACGAAACTGTTCAATTAAAAGGTTTGATTTTGATTTCGAGGATGAAACTATTTAAAACCATTAACACGGGTAAAACTTTTATTTTAATCCCTTAATTAATATTGAAATTTATTTATAAAAATAAATTAAAATCATTTAACGTTTTTCACATGGCCTATTTGCTGTCTCTAAATCATAAACCCACCTTCATATCTCTTCGGTAGTAAAAATAAATTAAAATTATTTAAATACTCTCTCCCACCCACCTCTCCGCTCCTTAATTTGTTCCTACTAACTCTTTGTCTCTTTCTCCCCACCGTCTATTAATTTATTAATAAACAATTCAATTTTGAGTTTACCTCATTCATATCGAACCAAAACCTAATTAAACTGTTAAATCAAAATCACGCACATTGTTTAACACCCTCACCAAAATATCCATTACTACAGGTTAAGGTCCATCAAAGTATGAATCCGAACGGCACAAAACACAGTACTTCAAAAAGTGAAGGCAGATAACAGGCCAGCTTTTGTGGGTGTGAAATAGACCGACCAACAAACAAAAAAAAAAAAAAAAAGTTAAGCACACATTCCATGTAGTCCTGATCCATGGATTCAAATCGTCTTCTCCCTGAGATTCGGGAGGGGGTGCGGTGACCCCATTGGATGGTTGCCACGTGGAAGTTGGATGAATCTAACATTTCTGTTCGAGCCGACAAGCCAAGCCGACAATGGAGTGTCGACTCGAACGGAAAGATCAGATTCATTCAACCTTCACGTGACGACCATCCAGTGGGGTCGCCGCCCCTCCTCCCGAATCTCAGGGAGGAGAGGATGTGGATCCCCTGATCCATATAACACTCTATATTATTTAAGAATAAAAAGGACTACATTGAAGAAATTATTGACTCTTACATTGTCTACTCAAAATATATTAAAAAAACTTAAGGTTCAAGTATGCTTGACAGGACCAAAGCGCCTGTACCTTTCTCCTCACATGTGGACAATGTGAATCACATGAATCACATGCTTGTAATTCTATTAATTTGCACGTCATTCATGCACAAAAAACCCTAGATATTGTCTCTCACATGTATATAAATATAGTAACCTAGCTAGCTTAATGTCATAAGTGGATGAACTTAACATTCACATTTCATGGCTAACACTACCCAAATCAGCCAAACTGATTCTGAGGACCTGCTTCATTCCTTGCCCAAAGAAAAAGGGTGGATTGGCCTTCCTCTTTATCAATATCAAGGTTCTTGGTGTCATGCAAAGGGGATAGAAGCAGCATTATCCTTACAAAATCACTTCCATGCATGTGATAGTGATGTAATATTAGTCACCACACCAAAATCAGGTACTACTTGGTTGAAGGCCTTAGCTTTTGCAATCCTTTATAGACATAAATACACTTTTTCTCAAAACCCTTTGCTTACAGATAACCCTCATGATCTTGTTCCATTTTTTGAGTTTAAGCTTTACGCAAACAACCAGCTTCCAAATTTATCAGATCTGCCTTCTCCAAGGCTTTTTGCCACCCATATTCCTTACTCATGGCTCCCAGAATCCATCAATAACTCCAAATGCAAAATTGTCTATCTATGTCGAAATCCCAGAGACACTTTAGTCTCTTATTGGCACTTCACTAACAAGGCAAGACCTGAAGCTCTTGGTCCACTTTCTTTAGAGAATGGACTTGATTTATTTTGTAAGGGAATAACAGGGTTTGGACCCTTTTGGGATCATGCCTTGGGTTACTGGAACAAAAACTTAGAAAGGCCTCAAAAGGTGTTATTTTTGAAATATGAAGATTTGAAGAAAGACATCAAGTATCAGCTGAAGAGACTGGCAGAGTTCATGGGATGCCCTTTTACCATGGAAGAAGAGAAAAATGGTGTAATAGATGAGATATCAAGATTGTGTAGCTTCCAGCGTCTAAGTAGTCTGGAGGTGAACAAATCAGGTAAATCCATTGACTACTTTGAAAATCGAACTTTATTCAGGAAAGGTGAGGTGGGTGATTGGATGAACTATCTTACTAGTCCAATGGTAGAGCAGTTAGACGAAGTCATGGAGGAAAAGCTCAGTGGTTCCGGCTTAACTTTTGATATGTATCCCCAGCTTTGAAAATAAAGCTTGAGTACTGTTTCTGTCGCCATCTAATGAAAAAAGCATACCAGTGCACGACGCTTCATCTAATATGAAGTATTAATAAGTAATGGTACGTAGTAATGCAAGCAAATTCTATAGCATTCATGGGGAGGAGTTAGCAGCATATATCAGTTTGGTTTTCTCAATTTGGTCGTCTTGTAATCACTGATCTTGGGTTTGTTAAAGATTGCAAAATTAACTGCTCATGGCGATACTTGAGGCGATTTAATGTAGCAAAATTTTCAGTTTTTGTTTTTCTTGTACTATGGCATCCGAGGTATGCCTTGATGTCCAATCATGCACCTTGTTTTTCGAATTAATAACATAGTCATTTCTTAACTACCTTTTAGAGGGGAAAAAATAGCTAATTTTTTTATATATTATTCTATTTAAATCTATGTCCTTCATTTGACATGGAGGGCAGCGTATGGGTATCTAAGAGAAGGAAATGGGTGATTATTTCACTGCATGCCCAATGTGAGAGAACATTAACAGACATACAGAAAAATCGAAGAATAGGATGGGACCATTTTCTTTTAACCCTAGAATCTTTCATGTTACAATGACCTTTTTATTTAATTTCTCACTCAAACTTGGAAAAATCAAGAACCTAAGGTAGTCCTTCAAAATTTTATTAAATCAGAAGTTAAATGACGAAACTCGTGATGGGGATCAACCTCCTGCTATATCCCTAAGCCAAAGCAAACATATACATCACTCGGCTTCTCAAAAACCCTCCTAAATACAAAGAAAGAGAGGTTGCAAAACAAATCACAAGTGTCTATATATCAACTCATATATTGAGTCCCACACAATCTGCTGACTCAATATATGGGTTGTCAACACATCATCAACAACCTTATCTATTGAGGTGTCATCACATCACCAAGAATCCTATCTCAATTTCTTGTAATCTAATCTCATATGATCATCTACAGATCACATGAGATCAGCTCCTATATACCATGTAAATTTCAATACAATATTATATAATATTTTGTAATGTGTATATAAATACATTACTCATATAATGTAAAATAATCAAGCAATTAGAAAGAGTCTTGTGTTTCAACATGGTATCAGAGCAAAATAGCACACGCTTTTGATCCTCTCTCAAATTTTTTTTCCCTTCTTATTTAGAAGTATACGTAGCCAATCAATGGCTGTCATTCCCAATGTTCCCATCATTGCTACCAATCCTACGGCTATACCTCCATCCTCTGCCCATCACTATCTCTCACTAAAACTCACCCCCAAGAATTTTCTTCTATGGAAGGCCAACTGATCTCCTTTCTCAAGGGCCAATGCTTATATGGCTATATTGACGGCTTCATACCGTGCCCTGAAGACCCTTCAGTCACCAGTTCGTGGTTGCAACAAGATGCAATGCTAATGAGCATGCTCATATCCGCTCTCTCTCTGAAGAGATCCTTCCAATGATCATTAACAAAGCAACTAGCAAAGAAATCTGGGACACTCTCTGTTCTGCTTATGGTTCCGCTTCAAGCACCAAGTTGCTCTCTTTACATCTTAGCCTCCAATCCTTAACTCAACACCCTACAGAAACTGTGTCCAATTTTTTGCAACGGGCTAAAACCATTGTTGATGAACTTAATGCCGCTGGACGCCCCCTCTCCCAAGAAGACTTCAATCTTCATATATTTCGCGTTGTGCACTCAGATCTCAGAGACATTGTCCCCACAATTTTGGCAAGGTCTAACACCCTTACATACACTGAGTTGCATGCCTTATTGTTGAGTCCTGAATTTCTTCACTCATTTGATACTATGACCATTGCACCAACCAACATGAGTGCCCCAACTGCCAATTATGTTACTAAAAACCCCCCTCTTCTTGGTCATTCATCCCATAATGGTTTGAGCCGTACTCGTGGGGGCTGTGGCCGGAATGGCTGTGGTAGGCATGGACGTGGGACCCTTTGGTGTGTCATCTGCAAACGTACAAACCATAACTCCGACACATGCTACTACCGCCCACCTCATTATGCCCCTATAACCGCCACAAAATGGAATACCGTTCTCTCCCTTGTATCTTTTTGGGGTACAGTTCCGCTTATGCTGGATATCGATGTCTAGACCCAATCACAAAACGCATCTACGTACATTGCCCACCATGTCAGATTTGATGAGGCCAATTTTCCTTATTCATCTCCAACTTTCATCAATTTTCATAACACATATACACTAAACCCCATCCCATGGGCTACCACATCAAATCAAATAAATTCAAACCCAGTCCCCTACCCTAACAAACACCACCTCCTATATTACCCACCCCACATGTCCCCACCCCCTACTCATAATCACCCAAGATCCAACATCCCCATCATTACCACAATCACCCAACACTACCCCCTCGTCAATATCTCTCATATCACCACCAGTCCACACAAGGACAATACACGACATCTACATAACCCCCCAACCCCCCACCCTCACATTACCTAACCCTACCCAACCCACCGCCCCTACCAGAACCCATCCCATGACACTTCGCCATAAACATCCCCCTCCTCATGCACTATAACCATGAGCACCACCACAATAGAACCCACTTGTTTCACATAAGCCAATCGGTTGCCAGAATGGTGCAAAACAATGAGCGATGAGTTTAATGCTTTAATGCGAAATGACACTTGGTCTCTTGTCCCTTATAAGGCTAATATGAATGTAATATGATGCAAATGGGTGTACCGCGTCAAAAGAAAAGCAGATGGAACTCTTGAAAGATATAAAGCCCGCCTTGTTTCTAAAGGGTTTCACCAACAACAGAGACTCGATTACATAGATACATTCAGCTTCGTTGTCAAACCGAAAACAATTAGAACAATCTTAGCCCTCGCTATCACAAAGGGCTGGTCAATCCGCCAACTTGACGTTCACAATGCCTTCCTCCATGGCAATCTCACCGAAGAGGTATACATGACACAGTCCCAAGGTTATAGTGATCCCAATTATCCAAACCATGTTTGTAGGCTTGAATGATCACTCTATGGGCTAAAACAGGCCCCACGGGCTTGGTTTCATCGGTTATCACAATTTCTGGGGCAATATGGGTTTCAAGCATCCAAAACGGATCCATCCCTCTTCATCCTCATCAACCCTACACACATTGTATATGTTCTAGTATATGTTGATGACATACTTGTTACCAGCTCTGACAGTGCCTAGGTACAACTGCTACTCCAACATCTAGCGAATGAATTCTCAATCAAGGATTTGGGACTTTTGAGCTACTTCCTCAGAATACAAGCTACTAATCACCATGATGGCTTACTACTCTCCCAGTCCAAATACATTCACGATCTTCTCAATCGTACAGGCATGATTGATTGCAAACCTGTCAACACCCCAATGGCTACCACTCAGCCATCTACCACAACAGGAGGTGTACCATTTTTGGATCCTACACAATATCGCTCTATGGTTGGGGCATTGCAATATGTCACATTGACATGACCCGATGTCGCCTTTTTCGTCAATCGGGTTTGCTAATATATGCACTCTCCCACCTCAGAACAATGGATTATGGTCAAACGAATCCTTCGCTATCTCAAGACAACTGCTAATCATGGACTTTTAATCATAAAAAATTCAACACTCACCCTACAAGCCTTCACAGATGCTGATTGGGCTGGAAATAGTATAGACCGCAAATCAATAGGTGGTTATGCCATTTATCTAGGATTCAATCTCATCTCATGAACCTCTCGCAAACAGAAAACAGTGGCACGATCCTTAACGAAATCTGAATACAAGGCACTTGCTGATGCAGCGGATGAGCTCATTTGGCTTGAATCTCTCTTCAAAGAAATAAGCTTCCCACTGCACACCATTCCAATCCTATGGTGCGATAATATTGGTGCCACGTATCTTTCCGCCAACCCTATATTTCATGCGCGCACAAAACATGTGAAAATCGATTTTCACTTTGTATGCGAAAGAGTGACTAACAAGCATCTCCAAGTGCAACATATCTCAACACAAGACCAAATTGCAGATATCCTAACAAAGGCGTTACCAACTGCCAATTTTCAGTCAATGCGTGACAAGCTGAAGATCCGATGTCCCTCCACTTGAGGGGGTGTATCAATCCATAATATTGAGTCACACACAATCTGCTAACTCAATATATGGGTTGTCAATACATCATCAACAACCTTATCTATTGAGATGTCATCACATCATCAAAAATCCTATCTCAATCTCTTGTAATCTAATCCCATATGATCATCTATAGATCACATGAGATCAGCTCTTATATATCATGTAAATTTTAATACAATATTATGTAATATTTTATAATATGTATATAAATACACTACTCACATAATGTAAAATAATCAAGCAATTAGAAAGAGTCTTGTGTTTCAACACTATATATGAAAGTATGTCACTTATAATAAGTTCAGTCTGTGTCATAAAAAAAGACATTTAGGGTGTTCTTCTAACAAATGACAACCCCAGGCCACAACTATTCAATGAGAAATTTTCATGTTACTCTTCTTCAATCATACATATTTCATGAAGAGGAAAGAATCATAGATATAGATCAAGAGTACTTAATATGTAACCATAAAGATTGTTATGGATGTCAATCCTTTTGTGTTGGTTTTGTTATAATTGTTCTCTAAAGCTTCTTGGATGCATGTTAATGTCTTTAATAGTGAGTTAACGATGCTCTCGCAGGGTATTCGAGGTTTCCGATCAACTGATCACTTTGTCCATCTTTGTTAGCAGAGTTTGTTCATTTTCATAAGAGTTTGTCCATCTTTGTTAGTGGATATGGCCTGTTCATTCCCAGATTTGTAGCTGGTTGGCACATTTCAGTAAATTAATTCTTTCTCTAATAACCAACCCTTAATCCCTTATCCATTTGTTACAGATTTCGACTATGATATCAAATATAATTTAATAGGGAGAGAGCATTTCTCACACCATTGACCATACCAAAACAATGGGACGCTGAGAATGGTTTCATAAATACAAAAGATTCACATGATTAGAAAGGAGAGAGATTATAAGAAGGCATGAACATTGACACTCTAGGGATATCAATCTTTTTCCGAATTTAATAATTAGGTGATATTTGAATTTGGCATGTTGGACCAGAATTTTTTTTTCCTGTCTCTAGACTCTATTCCTTACAAGCATATAAAACTGGCACCAAATAACATATCCTGATGGTGAGTGGCTTCCCCAAGTGGCTGGAACCACAGATGGTCCTTCTGACCAAACTACAAAAGCGACACTACATATTGGATGATTAATGGTGATAACAAACATAATTTGTGTAACTGCATCAACTTGCCAAATTAAAAAAACAAATGAAAGAGATACCATAGAATGGAGTTCAGTATGATGCAACAAGAACTGCAATATGCAAAAACAATTAGGATTGGTTCAGTTTATCATGGAGCTTAATGCAAAAGGCATGTCTACGTGGAATGGCCTTGGTAATACCTCATCAATCTTCTACTTTCAATGCAACAATACATTGATTTTGATTCCATGTTTGTTAGTTTAGAAATCAAACCATATTCATGATATAGAAAGAAAACAGTCACAGAAGGAAATATGTGGTCGGTTCAGTAAAATGCCTATGTCCATGGAAAGGAGGAAGGATTACATACTCTCTTATGTCTCTCTCTCTGTGTTAACAGAGATTTCCCAACAACCCTATAACCTCCATGGCCGACTAAGTTACAACCAAATATTGTCACCAATTTTGTAACTATTGCATATCAAAGAACATTTAACTCCCTTAAAAACCAAAAGTATCCTCTTTAATTGCACCGGTTAATATGCAAAAACCATTCCTAAAATCAAAGCAAACATGCATGAACAAAACATCATATAAATCCTTTTCATATAGAAATTATGATCAAAGAAAATTTATCAGAGAATTTAGATTTACTATTATGAAAAAAATTATATCAGAGTAGGCTCGATCAATGTGAAAACTTTAGATGTGAAGATATGCTCCCTAGAAGTAATATAAACATGCACCAGAAAAATATACACAAGAAATTATTGAAGTACTTCTAAAAAGAAAGTAAATACTATTATTATTTTCTTTTAATTCTTTAATCAATATCATACTATTATTATTCAAAGAAATATTAACTGATTTCAACATGAACTAATGAGTACCAACATGCTACTGAAACTATTGAGAATGCAAGAAAAATAACAGAAACCTAAAATTACAAAATATGTCATTAACGATCACCTAAAAAGAAAAAAGAAAAAAAATTCTGCCACACCTGTAGTATAGCTTAATCTCATGTGCCCATCATTGTTTATGATAATATCATTAACACCCACTGAAGACATTCAAGCATTATCTAAACTCACAGAATAATTGAAAGAGTACTTTTTTATCTCTACCATCATTCACTTTAACTTTTATATTTTTTTTTTCTTTTTTTTATTTGTACTACCCTTTTCAATAGGAACCGGTACCTGATGTTTCACCAAAAGAGTTAATGTGAGTCCAGCGGAGGATGAATCAATGACAATTTCTGAGGGCAGCATCAGTTCGTCTTGTCAGGTCGACATGGAAAGGTGGAACTATGCCCTGTAGACCAAACATACATCAATACCAGATCAAATGAGTCTCGATCAAGTTAATAACCTTATATCTCAGGTTTTTCTTTAATGGGGTGGCCTGGATTTTTTTCTCTTTTCGACAATCAATTACCATTAAAACAGTTAAAACAGATTGTTGTTTTTAAGGACCGTGATTTGTATATTCAAATTAAAATAATAGTGCATCATGTTAGGAAACGACGAAGATGACCGGAGGACCAGCATTAATGTTCATCACCATCTGCCACCGAAGACCTCCTCAAAACAAAGACAAACAGACAGCGACAACACTGAAAATTAATAACCCAAACCCAACTACAGACAAGACACCCATGATTTGAATGGTTTTCATTAGTTATTCATGGAGACAAGGAACTTTTGTCAAATGTCTCACGGCATCTAAGTTTCAAAAGATCATAAAAAACCACAAGTCAGTCAAGAGAAGCAAATGGAAACTTAAAATGTAGAAAGGGGTTAACATTCATCCATTTTAATTCATACATTAAAACCTCTTTCTCAGAGAAGAGTAACACACGATCATAAGTTACTGAGATTCGAAGATACTTAAAAAAAAGCAGCCATGAAAGCACTGCAACTCCCAAAGAGGGTTACAACATTTATTTTTCACCGGAAAATAGAACCGTAGCCGGAGATTAGGAAAGTTAGGAAAGAAAGAAGACGCCGATGGGTTTCACACGTGCACACAGAGATGTTGGAGGAAGAAGTAGAGTAAATGTGAAAAAAAAAAAAAAAGGGTATTGACGGGGTACTTTTGCCATTTAAGAATTAAAAATGGTGATACATCATCGACCAAACTTAATGGAAGGGTCTGATTGAACTATATTTTCAAAGTAGAGATGTTAGTGATATTATCACAAACAATGGTGGACGCATGACATTAAATCATACTACAAAAGGTTGGTAAGAATGAATGGATGTAACTCAACAAGTAAAATGTGCGTTTTATCTGAAAAGTGGGGATTCAAATCGTCTCCTCCTTGTACTTCTGGGAGGAGGGAGATGCCCCCGTCAGATGGCCGATACGTGGCTCTCTTGAAAATCCAAGCTCCACGTCCGAGCCAACACCCAGCTGACAAGCTGAACCGACAGGGGGCGTCGGCTCGGACGTGGGGCTTGGATTTTCCCGAGAGCCACGTGTCGGCCATCCGACTAGGGCGTCTCCCTCCTCCCAGAAGTACAGGGAGGAGACAATTCGGATCCCAAAAGTGGAAGGCTTTATGTGAGGCTCCATCGCTCGTGGTAGCTAAATCCCGGTCCTTTTCTGAAATGCAAGACAGCTGATCCGCTTGGTCAGGCCGGTAGAAAACTAGCCTAAAACATCACTAGAAAAATCTAATAAAAACTTGGTATATTCAGGTGGAAAATAAGTTCAATTACTACATGCTGAAACATGACTAAGAGGTCGTGTTCTTGAAAGAAAAAAGCATTTATTCCGGAGAAGTGAAATGAATAAATAATCACTTGCAGGGCAGCCGTTCAATCTTTTTACCCAGCTTTTGAGAGAACAAGACTTTGATTCTATCATGTTCTTTTGGAAAAAATAATGGAAACCCATCTGCCCAAACCCCAAATCCACCCTTTGAGCTTTTACATTTCCTCGTCGATTGATTGGCGCCAAGCACACTCCAAGTAAGGGTGTCAACAGGCCGGTTGGGCCGGTTTTAATTCGGGCTAAACTGATGTCGGGTTTTATAAGCCTAGTCCAAAACATGTCCATTAAGAGTTCAGGCTGGGTTGGGCTGCGCTGGACACAATAACTAACGAGCTGGTCCGGTGTCAATTTGTTATCGGGCTAGGCTTATTGAGACGATTTCGGGCTGGTTTGGTCCGAACCGGGTTTATCGTGCTTATCGGACCTATTTTATATGTAAGATATATAGTTTATTTTATTATTTTTATATATAAAATTAGCATCATTCCTTCTATATGTATGTAATTCAGTAAATTATAACAATTAACATACTCTTTTCAACTATAGATTCATATAATCTTTCGGATTAAGAAGTGAACTATAACAATGTAATATAATCCATCAAAATTAAGAAACTAAGTCCGGATGGACTCTACTGGTGTTTGGGTTAGGTATTATTGGTTAGGGCTAGTTCGGGCTTCTTAACGGGTTGGTTCGGTCTGATTTCGGTCTGGGCTGAAACGGTGTCGGGCTTTACAAGCCAAGACCGAAACCGGTCCATTAAGGTTGGGTCCGAGCTGGGTTCGGGTTATATCGGGCCGGCTCGATCCGTGCTACTGGGCCGGGCCCATTTTTGACACCCTTAACTCCAATAATAAACATCAAGGGAAATTTACATGTACTACCCCTGGACTTCGGACTAATTTATTAGATAATATCCTAGTGGGTTTTTAATTAATTACCAAGCCCATTGAGCAGTGAGAGTCTAAGTTGTAAAGTTGATATGTTCGGTCTGATTTGCCACAAGATAATGAGATAGACAAACCAATGTGAGACTGATCAGGGTTTATGGCAGTATTATAAATATTAAATCATGAATCCCTACAGCCCAAGTTGCTTTTTTATTTCTACACCTATAAGCATTGAGAAGCATGTGGAACCTCTATAGATTGTGAAAGACTGTGATCAAAGCGTTTACCAACACACCGGTATGTCTTTGCAATTGTGGTTTCCATTATATCTCTATTGTGTTGTAGATCTCTGTATGGATTATTAGGATTGAGATGAAACTATATGAATGTGAAGGGGAAATTTCACTAAATGGCAAAGTGATAGATACACCAACTAGGGGATGTCAATCGGGCCTAATAGGTCATCCCCAATTTAATACCTTGAACCGTGACCGACATCTTTAACTAATCGGTCCTCATTTGCGAAACATGGACACATTAATATTCGGTCCGATCAGTCTCAGTTGTTAATTGGTCTTATTGGTTTATTAACGGACTTCAATAATGCAAAGCAATAGATCCATAATCGGTTATGCTATTTATTCTTATGCTAATCGTTCCAATCTTGCCAATCAGTGCAGAATGGAAAGAAACCCAACCCTAGGCCCATTTTCTGTTTTAATTGGTCATTATTTATTTTACATTCACAACATAATAACTTATTTTTAGTTCGTAATTAAAAGAACATAGCCTAAATGAAGAGAGAGAAATGAAAGACATTTTACCATTTTGGGTTTAGGCCTTTAGGGATTTAACTTAATTGATATTTAATCGGTTGGTCTCGATTTTAGTTCATAACCGATCGGTGCGATCGGGCGACTGACGGGCTGCACTCGTACACCGTGAACGATCGATTAATAATTGATCCAAGCCTAAGCCCGACATTTTTAGCAAACGATGCGAATCAATCCAAGTTTTAATTGGGGGCACCAACACCACACTCTCGCGCTTCTCCCTGCCCTATTGACAAAAGCCTATTATCCCCTCCCATCACTGGTGAGGGCTGGAAAAGTCGCCGGGGGGGGGGGCACCAACACCACACTCTCGCGCTTCTCCCCTGCCCTATTGACAAAAAGCCTATTATCCCCTCCCATCACTGGTGAGGGCTGGAAAAGTCGCCGCTTAGAAAACCCTTGCCCAAATAAAATATAGGCAGGAAGATATATAAGCAAGCGAGGCATATTGGAGATCTTATAGGCTAGCAGGGAAAATGGGAATAGAAGAAGAACCGGTAGCCGAGGTCACTTGGAGGGGGGGAGAGAGAGAGAAGTACATGCTGGCAGCATATACATCACTTTACCTAAAATTATATATATATATATATATATATCAAAAAGACACTGCTTAAAACACAAACTATCCCCATGGCCTTATCCCATACTCCAGTGCTGCAAAGATCCAGTGAAGGTTGTCAATACTACAGAAGAGCTTCAAAATAAAATGTTCAGGAAAAGTTACTAAGCATTTACAAATGGTAGTTTGAATAAAGCATGCAAGCAAACAGCAAACGAACCCATTTTAAATATACGATGGAAAATTTGTTACAAGCCAAATAAGGCAAATAAAAAGGATGCCTTAGACGTTGGATGCAACCAGAATTGTGGAAGCACAATATACAACAAATACAAAACCAATATTTTTTTTTTCTTTTTTTCTTTTCCCCTCTCAGTATTACAAACATACAAATACACATTCCAGAAACCTCAATATACTCACACCACGTGGTTAGAGAAGCCAATAAAGCCTACTACGTTCCTAGAGAAGCTCGATCATCTGGCCCAGCAAGCATGATCTGGCATTTCCAAGCATTTGGATTTCAAATTCTTATTCAGCAAAACACAGAGAGAGAGAGAGAGAGAGAGAGAGAGAGAGAGCTCTTTTTCCAGGAAAATGATTATATATATATATATATATATATATATATATATATATATATATATATATATATATATATATATATATATATATATATAAAGCCTCGGTGACAAAGATTGAAAGCAGCAGAAACTTACATTGCAATCAAAAGCAAACCTCCTGGCTAGCATAATGGCGGCATTTCTTTCTCGCTCTGATTCAAAGGCTAATACAAAGGAAAGCCCCTTCTTTGCATGCCAGAACAATGCCTGAGCAGCAGCATTACCACCCCCTCTTACTCCACATAACTGAGAAGACAAAGAAGTAAAGAAACAATTTCAGAAATGAACTGGGTATCAACCTGGATGAGTTGGGCTGACTAATTTAGGTCTTCCCCATAAGGGTGAAATGCAGATAAGCACAGATATTTAAAACAAATTTTACAAAATATGCCTAGTGTGTTTCAATTGCCAGGGTTGGCATGGTTCCAACATTAGAAGCATACACGGCACACTTAAACCCATTTCTTTAGCAAAGCCAGTTTCAAAACTTAATCAACCAGGCAGTGGGGATGTTCCCAGTTTAATTCTCAGCTAGGTCAGTGGTTTGCAAACTGTATTTAGGTAACCCATCCACGAATATCTCATACCCCTCAAAGCCAGAGGAAACAGAAGATTAAGTTCCACTGAAAAGCTAAACCAACCATCAAGGTGTGTCTAATGCACAGAGAATTACGACCAATCACTGAAAAGGCCCTATATATGAGATTTCCAAGGCCAGAATGGCATGTGCATATAATTTTCAGCATTCTATCACTAGATTAACTTGAGAGCTCCAGATTATGCCAACTGCTGGTCAAGCCACCCAAGCAATTTCTAAGGATGAGTCCTCATCAGCTACATAAGGAGACATGTGGTGCTCCAGACCAGTAGCTCCAGATGCATTTTTCCCAGCATATTACTGTCCTCAGTTTTGAATTAGAAGGTCTTCCCATGACAACCAAGCCAATTGGGGGTAAAGACAAACTGATTCATGTTTTTAGTAGAAAGACTTTCCTGTTCCTGCACCCTTGTTATCTTTTTATTGAAGAGAAAGATCTACACTCACAAGTTACCTGCATCGAAGAGGAGTAATTCTCCTTAGCTTTTGTAATCCTTCCTTTACAAAGCTTGATCCTCATCCTTCCCACATGAAAGATGTGAACACAATGAGGTGGATGATCCTTTCCATTCATTTGGGTCATAACTACCTGAAGCAACATAATAAAGATAAGGATAAATCGCAAAAAGACATAAAACGATGTGCAGAGTTCTTCATGCTGTACAAATCATAGTTGTGTTGAGTAATGAGAACAGTTTTTTCACATCTTTAAGATTCCATATACTTAAACAATAAATCACTCCTCATGTGACACACACCCCAAGGAAAGGAGAGAAAGGAGGAGATAGAGGCTTGCCAACAAAAAGAAATGGTACCACAATGAAACATAATCAGGCAAAAGGACATTATATGTGGAAGATGCTAGCATTCACCCCTATGGTATCAAAGCTGAAATCAGCAGTGCTGCAGCTATTAGCAGAAACACTACTGCTAGATTTTCCTCCTTGAGCCCTTTCAAATTCAGGAACTTACTATTCTTGATGCACAGTTGTTAGATCATAGGGCTTCAAAATTTTGTATTACTAAATGGGGAAAGGGCATGTCACCATCTCACTGGTAAAATTACAGCCCATACAAGTAGGCGAGGTGCTTTACAAGTGAGCAAATTTAGAAGTATGCGACAGATTCCATTACAACAAAATGGCAGTGCTTGTAATTTTATGAAACATTGTACCAACTTTTAAGCCACTTCCATGTTCATTTGCAGCTGAATAAAACCAGTGAGATGGGTGTGGCTTTCTCTACCACATAGACTGGGCCAAGTCTGCCACATGGCAAGTTTTGGCACCCAGGTGAACTTTAAAATCTCACCTCTGGGACTCTGAGCGCACATGAAGATTTCTGGTAAAAACTTATATAGATATATAAATAATATAATAATCCTTTTGATAACATGAAAAAAAAAATTTCAATATTATACAGAGTAATAAATATAATCAATTACTACAGCTTAATGTGACTAGGTAAGAAAAAAAAAAAGGCTGAATATTAGAATTGAAAAGATAACATACATTGAACTCTGTCTCTGATTTCCTAACAAGTGCCTCCACATAGCTTCCCAATCCTGGAGCTGTTAAAAAAATTAACGAATAAGAGAATAAGCTTCCTTTTATCTATTTTTCATAGCAAAAGAGCAGAAATGCAATTTGCACCAAAAAAATGTAATGAAGGTTAAAAGACTTGTATGAACTACCCACTTAGGTAAGATTCTTTGACAGCCCTAGGCAAATTAGACTATGCTCACATTTTATGCACATGCTACCAACAACACCATCATCTAGCAAGTTTAAGGCTGGCCATACCTTGCAAGGTAGTTACAAGAGGCTTCCAAAAATGATTAGAAGGTTAAAGTTGGACTAATTGGTTTAACTTATGCCAAATACAAGGGAAAAAGTCAGTACATGGACTGCTGGACAGATGAGGTCAGCCATGAAAATCTGATGTGGCAATCCAGGGGGCCCCTACTTATTAATCAGTTTGGTATCAGTTTGGTCAGATCAATCCCATTAAGGCAAGGATTTCTTGAGAAGATGCGAGGATGCCCCATGTGCATATGCGTCTCTCTCTCTCTCTCTCTCTCTCTCTCTCTCTCTCTCTGTGCCTGCAACTCAACATGCATTCCCGGGGAGACCACATAGACTCCTTTGCTAGGTAAACTGGACCAGTTCAGCTGCACACATAGATGATGAGCCAATCAAAACATACCACTAGATAGGGAACAACTCAATTGGCCGCATGACATATCATGTTTGTTAGTTTACAAGCACCTGGACTATTCCCTTGTTTATCAGTCAAAATTTTAGATTTTTTAACAAAAAATGAAAAAAGAGATCTTCTTTTCCATGTGTTGTGCTTTTGGACCACAATTTATTGCAGAAAGTAGCATACACATCTCCACCCCTTTTGGGCAGCCAAATAAGGTGCAACATGAAAGACCATTTGACCACCTACCCACCCAGATTTATCTAGGATTGAGAAAGAAAGAGAAATATGGAAGGGAAAAATAAAGAGAGAAGTAAATCTTGTTCTAGATCTAGGGGAAAGAGCAAACCAGGATCAATGACACCAATGGTTCTCATTGTGACTCTTTGGTCATCTGCGACTATATCAGCTTGCAAAATTCTCCCAACATCAAAAGGCTCTGGAGCATAAACCGATTTTGTGGCCCCTGGATGTGGTGCAAAGTTAGAACAGCATAGACAAGTAAATAAATGACATACTGAAATTTCAGAAAGGAAAATGCATAGATATATACACTAATAATTGATGATAGGAAAATATATTCACCCAATTGATGATAGGAAATTTCAATTTGAAAACAACGACAACCAATCTCACTATCAGAATTTAGGACATGCACAAGTAATAGATACATACAACACTGGTGCTATAAACATTAATCTCCTAATCCCACCAAAACACACACGCAAACTTCCTTAGAGCTATAGCCTCCCAATGCAATAGCCGAGCCCAACTTGTCCATGGTCTAACTGTATGTAATAAGATTGCTGTTATCTGTGTCAAATGTTAAGTTTCCATCTCAAAAGTTCGAACTAGTAAGTGGAGGGTCTCTCACATATATAAGGCACCCAAAGTTTTAATCTCAAAGCAATGTGGGACTATTCCCAACACTCCCCCTCATGTGTTGCCCCTCTTTTGGGTGGCAATACACGTGGCATGTTAAGTTTCCATCTCAAAAGTTCGAACTAGTAAGTGGAGGGACTCTCACATATATAAGACACCCAAGGTTTTAATCTCAAAGCAATGTAGGACTATTCCCAACATCAAACGAACGTCTTTAGTTCTCATCCCTTATCCTTATTCCAGAAAATATCAATTAATATTGGCAAAAGAAAATTGAGTGAAAAAGTTTCCACCAGCCTTTCCATGCTTTTTCTTGCTACTAAATACGATGAATCAAAAAACCTGAAAATCAGAAGACATACTTTCTAACAAGGAAATTACTAATTTGTGAGCCTTGATTGTCATTCTTCATAAAAGAGTCAATTCCGCTTCGACAGCTGAGTGATTTCAGCCTCCAGTAAGCAATTTCAGGACCTTACAATCAACTTATCCCAAGTTCCAAACTCCAACCCCACCCTAAAGTCTGAAGTTCTGAACCCCTATCCACCACCATACCCCAGAATTCTTTTTTTAAAGAAGAGAGTTCCCATGCCACCATTGTGGGGAGAATTTCCCACGTACACCAATGGATGCACGGGGAATGGTTTAATCAATAGAGGGATCCACATGGTCCAGGAGAACAGAGTGTTAAACTGAAACATAGTTGTTTAATTCGCCGAATTATTCGCAGAACCGAATTTTACGAATAGTTTGAATGAATCCGACTTCTTACCAATGAGTCGGAAAGGTTGCAAAATTTTGAAGTTCAATTTTTTTTTTTTTTTTTGGCATTTAATTAGGAAAAATATGAATTCTATTATTTATTCGTGTTAGTTAAAAAATAAAAAATAAAAAAACGTACTAAATGTTTAAAGTAAGGTAGCCTTCTTCCATGAAGATAGCTATCGAGTACTTGTATAAGGAACCCGCTCCCACTGTTGTGAAGCATAAGAGGGCACCTTTTTTTATAAGGTGCATTCCTATATGCCTTTTTCGGTTGTCTCCGATGTGGGACTAAAGCCAGCCCACGCTAGGAGGTATAGTAACCCTGCTGGATCGTACATGGTTCAGAAGACTCCGCTGATACAAGTCCCATCAGCAAGAAGCCAGCAAATTGACTACTCAATACTCAGACTCATGCCCATGGTTGTCAAGGCGTTGCCTAGGCGTCTGGGCGAGTCAAATAGGTCTAGGCTGTCGATCGTCTTATTATATCATGCCTTGTTTTATTTGTTTAATTATTTTTCTAATTAATGTTATTTGTAGCATTTTTATTAGATGTATAAAATACATATATATACAATAATGCATGGAATCATGCTTATGTAAAAAGGGCGTCCCAGTGCACGAGGCTCCAGCTATTGCAGGGTCTGGGGAGGGGCAGAATGTACGCAGCCTTACCCCCGCAATGCGGCAAGGCTATTCTGTAATCATGCTTATGTAATTAAAAAAAAAAAACAAATTGATGCACTAACCCCCTCTTTTTTGTATAAATCTTCATATTAAAATGTACCCTTACAACGCCTTGAGAACACCTAGACGCCCAGACACCTCTCCAACGCCTTGGGTTGCCTTGGCGCCTTGACAACTATGGTCACACCTAACCCAGACAAACCAAAACTACAATCCATTTCATGGCAGCCTCCCACTTTCCCTACAAAATGTGAAGCCCACTGGCAATTAGCAACGATCCAATGCTTGCTTCCAAAACCATTTTAAATTCTTTAAAGATTAGGCAAAAGTGCAGTCAACCATAGTATATACCTAACTACCAAGTACCAACCTCCATTTTCTCCCTCCTCTTTTATATGCTTATCTAGTTCTCTCCATTTCTAACATCCAAATTTTTTGTTTGAATTTAAGTCCCTTTTTTTTACCAAATTCTTAAATTACTACAATGATTCCTTCCGAACTATTCTCCTTCCGAATAATTCTCGAATCTGAATTTTCTAACTATGCGTTGGAGAGAGATTGTGAGAAGGTATGGGAATTTGACAGCATAGGGATCTTTTCCCCTTCTTAATTACAACCCTTATCTCTTAATTTTCATGCTGGATAGGTACTAATTTCTTAGCAATCTACTTACTGAGTTCATCATCATCATCATTTGCAGCTTCTCATCCTGTATCAACGTTTTACAATACTGAATAGGTAATCTACAGTTCCAGGACATAAAGATGGTTAAAATATCTAAACAGGCCCTCATGGATGCATTTCTTCATAATCGCAAGTTGCAGAGAATTATAGGCTATACCAAGCTGCAATGACTTGACACATTGACCCAAGAAAAAAAAATTGAAGTTACAACCATAGGTTTTAAAACCCAGACAGGACAACTGAACCAGATTAAACCAGAATACGAAATATTTTCGGTTCGATCTGGTCAATGAACTACCTAGGACTAAAAACCATAAAAAACGATCGGTTTGGTTTTCAGCTAACCAAAAACTATAATAATAATGATTGCCCAGTCCATGATGCAGAATTACAGCAAGAATGGACAGAACCAAGAACCAGGCCTAGCCCAGCTCTGCGATTCTATTCTTGGACCAGAACTGGTTATTTGAACCATGAGTGGACCACCTGGGTTAAAGAAACTGCATATTTTTGAAGATTCTGCAGAGTAGACAAGATGCTGGATTATATTCTGTTAGAAGATTTCGTAGTTGAGTGAAGATTATTCTGCTATCAGCATAGATTGAGTAAATATTCTTGGCAGATTGTGTGGGCCCCATTTGTGCCTTGCATGGAGATAAGTTTTAGAAGATGGCTGTTGGAATCTTTAAGTAGATTTACTGTTATAATGTTATATTTTCAGTAATTTCTATTTTCCTTTTAGGCATCTAGGCTTTCTATATCTTAGTAAAAGTTTCTCTTTTAAATTTCCGTGTTGGTTGTAAAGAAACCTCCCCCCACGTATGGAGGGTTTCTACTTTCCTCATGTTATTGAAGTAATAAATAAAGGAGAAGGGAAAACTCAGCCCTCAAGTATTGACCTATGTTGGTACATATTGCTACGACTATCAAAGACATGGAACCAACCTGTTTATGAGTCAATAAACTAGGATGATGAATTTAATAATGTCAACTCCTGTAAAATCATTGCAAAAGAAGTAGTTGAAACTGAATTCATATCCCATACTGGTTCAGACATAATGTTGTCTTCATTTTCATTAATTCTTGGGCAATTTCCGATGAAGAAGCTCTCAGTCCCTCAAGCTTCACTGCAACTTCTTTCATTGGAGGTCTGTCCTTGCCTTTTCTGTTTGGGCTTCTATTCACAAATACATCAACTGCCTCAAGTTTCTCTATTTTACCTAATCTACAACTTTAACATCAAGAATTTCAAAAAGGTTATTCTTCTACATTGAAGAAATAAAAATGGAAGCTAGACCTTTCCCCTTTCCTGAAGTACTAGATGAAAACAATACGAGATGAAATGGTTTTCATCTCGCTCCACAAGAACAACTCCAAAAGCTATAACATCAAATTTATTTGTAAATTGCCTTGATTGGAAGTATTTGGGTCAAAATACCCAAATGTCCCTTTCACAAAGATACTTGCGTGAGTTCAGTCAATTGATACCAGCCTCGAAATTCCAAAGTCTGATACTTTGGTTCTTTACTGTCATCTAAGAGTTTATTGGCAAACTTAATATCTCTATCATAGATAGATGTAGAATCTGGAGAGTTCAAATAAGCTAGCACTCCCATAATTCTGTTGCAATTCGTAGCTTCTTCACAGGAAGCTATGAAGAATCAGACCACCTACGCATATGCCAACAACAATGCCTTTGGTGTCTCCGACAGTGGTCTTGGCTACAGCAGCAACTATTTTCAAGGTTACCAAGGGAAACCCTACATTCAAGATTTTGATGCCATGGTAACCTTGAAATTGAAACCTCTTGTAATCATCGTTTATCATCATCACTATTATTTCAGTACCTACATATGTTTCTATTTGTGCTCTCAATCCAACTAGGATCAAGGATTAAATTATTGTGTATAGGTAACGTATCGGGCAATTTTAATAGACGTATCGTATTGTATCGTGAAAACTCTAGAATACGGGGCAAGCTACACACAATAATGATTAAGGAGCATGCAAAACATAGTTTTAAAGCATAAAAACACTATAATAAATAATCTTGAAGTATTTCAAAAGATTAAAAGACATATTTGATGACATTCAATGAACTACACCTTTGGTTCACATGAATTGCAAGTTTGTAGTAAGGAAGAAGATCAAAAAAGTGAAAAAAAAAAAATAAAAAAATCAGTTGAATCAATTGTATCATGTTTTATATGTGCGTATCGACTATATCGAACCGTATCGGTTTGCATCGAGGTGTATTAACCCGTATCTATCCATATCAAGATGTATAGGTCCGTATTGATTCAATACACCACACAAACCGATACAATCATGTATTTTTCAAATCCAAATAATATGTACTTAATAATACATTTTTAAACTGCACCGCCTATATCGCTCCATATCGAGCTATATCGGTGTGTATCGATCGATACACTTCGATACAATACCTATTTTAAAAACTGAGATATGATCGTATGGGTATCATACCCATACCTGCAATACCGATACGTATCAATTGATATTAACCGATACATATCAATACTTGAAACCTTGACTGGGGCTTAAAATGGCTCTTGCTTACATGGTTTTCATGGAGAAGGATGGAGAAAAGGCAAGAGAACAAATTTAAACAATATTTCTTCCAGGGAAATAGTAATCTTGAGAAAACAAAAATTCAATGACGAAGAATTGAAAAAGACAACTGACAATTATAATTAGAACCGAATTCTCGATCGTAGAGGGCAAGTTACTACACATAAAAGTATGCTATAAGATTGAAAAATTGTGGCGATTAAAAAATCCAAAGGATTCTCTGACCAAAACCGAATTGAACAGTTCATCAATGAGATTGCTATTCTTTCCCAAATTAACCACAAAAATGTGGTTAAATGGTTTCGATGTTGTTTGGAGACAGAAGTTCCTCTATTAGTCTATGAGTTCATTTGCAGTGGAACACTTTCTAGCCACAACCATGATAAAAGTGATGATTTTTTCTTTATTTAAGATAGTAGCCGCTTAAGGATTGCAACAAAAATTGCAAGAGCACTACCGTACCTGTACTCTGCAACATCTAGACCTATAATCATATAGAGAGATTGTGTCTGCCAATATATTCTTAGATGGTAGGTATAGAGCCAAAGTTCCGCCTTTAGAATTTTGAAGCCGATGTCAATTGACAAAACTCACTTAAATACCTCTATAAACTGGACATTTCCGTATTTAAACCCCGAATACTTCCAATCAAGTCAATTCGCACAAAAAAAAAAAAGTGACATCTATAGCTTTGGAGTCGATCTTGTAGAGCTATTAATAGTAAAAACCTCTATTTTTTCCACTAGTATTTCAGAAGAGATGAAAGGTCTAGCTTCCATTTATATTTCTTCATGGAGACGAATAATCTTTTTGAAATTCTTGATGCTCAAGCTGTAGATGAGGGTAAATAGAGAAACAAAAATAAGGCAAGGACAAACCGCAATGAAAGAAGTTGCAGCGAAGCACGAAGGACTGAGAGCTTCTCCATCAGAAATTGTCCAAGAAATAAATGAAGATGAGGACCACAATATGCCTGAACCAGTATGAGATACTAGTTCAATTTCAACTACATCATTTTCAATAAACTTTCAGAAATTGTCATTACCAAATTCATCAGCATAGTTTATTGACTCATGATTCATGAACATGCTGGTTTCAAAAATTCGTTATGCTCTCTGAGTTGTAACAATATGCATTAACATAGGTCAATACCCAGTGTTGGCCTTATAATAAAATGTTTACGACCTCCTAGTTTTCCCAGAACGGTTTTGGAGAGTTGTAATTAGTGTCATTGCAGATGACCTCAAAACTTGCATCTCTACAAAAACAGAAAGCAGAAGGAAAATTCATTGAATCCTATACAGCTCCACATAAAGTCCGAGAACTGAAGAGCCATAACCTAGTAATTCCTATATCCTCAAAAGGGAAAAACCAGAATTAATAGGTGTAATGAAAGATATGGACAGATTTTGTGGCTCAAAGGCAAACAAGATGACAAAACATTTGGCAAGCAGAAGCCTCTAGAAATGAGGTAATTTTCCTCCTCATTTTTCCATTTTAACAAAGATTCAAGCTTTGAGGTCATCTACAACGACACTAATTATGACCCTCCAAAATTATTTTGGGAAAACTGGGAGGTCGTATATATTTCACTACAAGGCCTACACCGGGTATTGACCTATGTTGGTATATGTTGCTATGACTCAGAGAGCATGTCGAATTCATAAAACCAACCAGTTCATGAGTCAATAAACTAAAATGATGAATTTAGTAATAGCAATTCATGTAAAATTACTATAGAAGATGTAGCTGAAACTCAACGAGTATCCCATATTGGTTCAGGCATAACGTACTCATCATATTCATTTATTTCATGGACAATTTTCGATGAAGAAGGTCTCAGTCCCTTAAGCTTCACTGAAAATTCTTTCAATGTAGGTTTGTCCTTGTCTTTTTTGTTCATCTTTTTGCAAGTACAACAACCGTCTCAAGTTCCTTTATTTTGTCCTCATCTACAACTTGAGCATATTGAATAAATAAAGATGGAAGCTAGACTTTCGACTCTTCAAAAGTACTAGTTGAAAAAATAGGGGTTTTCCCTGTTAATAGCTTCACAAGAACAACTCCAAAGCTATAAACATCAATTTTCTTTATAAGTTGCCTTGATTGGAAGTATTAGGGGTCAAATACCCAAATGCCCTTTCACGGAGATACTTAAGTGAGTTTGGTCAGTTGATACCAGCCTCAAAATTCCAAAGACTGACACTTTGGCTCTATACCTATCATCTAAAAGTATATTGACAGACTTAATATCTCTATGATAAATAGGTGTAGAAGCTGCAAAGTGCAGGTACGCTAGCACTCCCACAATTTTTAAGCGGTTATCTAACAGAAGGGAAATTCATCACTTTTATCATGAATGTGGTTAGAAAGTGTTTTATGGGAGATGAACTCATAGACTAACAAAGGAATTTTCGTCTCCAAACAACATCCAGATAATTTAACCACATTTATGTGATTAACTTAGGAATGAATGGCAAATTCATTAATGAACTGTTCAATTCAGCTTTGATCATGGAATCTTTTGGTTTTTTTAATCGCCACAATTTTTCCATCTGATAGCATACCCTTTATATACAATACCTTACCCTCCATGACCAAGAAATTGATACTCATTATAATTGTCAGTTTCGAACTTTCAATTCTTCATCAGTTAATACTTTTGTTTTCTTGAAATTACCCTTTTCTGAAGAAATATGTTGTAGTAAGAAACCACCATTCGCTAAAAGAAATATTGTTTGAGTTTCTTCTCCCTTATTTTCTTAAATACTTTATGCAACCACAAGGAACCAACAACTAGAAGTGATAGTCCCAAACCACCTAAGACAGAAGCTGCACGAAATCAAAAATATTAAAGAAATTAGAAGAGTTTAAAATTCGAAACATCAAGATTTTGTATGGGACATTTGATAAAATAATGAAAATAAAATTGGTTTTGCATAAGAATATAGCTAAAAAATTCCTTCAAATTTTCCCGTAGACATGTCTCTTTTTCTTGTATAGGATCATGGGTTCAGGCCAAACAACACCCCACCTTTAATCAAAACTTCGAAGGGTCCTTTGCACAAAAGGTGAATTCAACATGACTCAAGTGATTTATTGATTCAACTAGGACTCATAGCGTATCAAGTCTGCTTCATACTAGTCCAATATGTTAAAGCTCAACCTAATCTTTTGTCTCTCTGCAACCATATCAAGACTCTTTTCAGAGGGAAAAATATAAAGTAGACCACAGCCAAAAGGAAAACACAGTTGTTATGTAACACCTATTAAAGAGAATATTCTAAAAAGTTTTTTGAAGTGGTTGTACTAAGGGGAGTTCCATACTTTCCGGGGATTAGAGTTTCTTCTCTTTATGTGTAAGATACAGAAAGAAATGATATGAGGATTAACTATGATCACCCGTATCACTAGGAATTGCTTTGGATTAGGGGTGCACCAAGTCTTTTTTTTTTTCCCTTCATCCATCACCGTGAAAACCGTGTAAGCAAGAGCAATTGTAAGTCCCAGGTAGATTGCGAGCGCAGATAGAAACATATATAGGTACTGAAATAGTTATGATTACGATAAGAGATGATCATGAGAGGTTTCAATTTCAAGGTTACCTTGGCATCAATCATAAAGGTAGGGTTCCCTTGGTAACCTTGAAAACAATTGCACCAGTAGTCAAGACCATTATTGGAGACACCACATTGCCACATGCGTCATGGTTCAAAATCTTGCCGCCGAGATCTCGATTTTTTCGAACTTCTCGAGGGGCTCGAGATGAGATTTGCTACGAGATGAGATTTCAACCAAATCTCAATGATATATCTTGATATATCTCGGTCGAAATTTGGTCGGACCATCTTTTTTCAGTTAGATAGAAAGACAGTTTATAGAGTCTCGATCGAGATTCTCGGTCGATCTCGATCGAGACTCTTGAAACAACCTTATCTTTCTTCTTATCTTAATACAATGAGTGTTTATTTTTATTTTTTTCAATTTTATAGTTTAAATGTGATTATTTATGCTAAAAGAGTGATTCCCAGGGGTTTCAAACCTTAAAATGACCATTTGAGCCCCGAGACTTTCGCGCAGAAAATATATGTTCTCGCCAAGATCTCAGAAATCTCAGCTTCTCAGAGGATCAAGACACACTCAAGACTCGAGTTTTCTAACCTAGACATGCATAAGAGGTCTGGTTCTTCATAACTTCCTGTGAAAAAACTATGAATTGCAAAAGAAATTGTGGGAGCGCAAGCTTACCTGCACTCTGCAACTTCTACACATATCTATCATAGAGATATTAAGTTTGCCAATATACTCTTAGATGATAGGTAAAGAGCAAAGTGTCAGACTTTGGAATTTCGAGGCCGGTGTCGATTTACAAAACTCACTTAAGTACTTCAGTGAAAGGGACATTTGGGTATAGAGAAAAGTGAAGTTTATAGCTTTGGAATCATTTTTGTGGAGATAAACAGGGAAAACCTCTATTTTTTTCAACTAGTATTTCAGAAAAGGCAAAAGGTCCACCTTCCATTTTTATTTCTTCAATGGAGAAGAATAACCTTTTCGAAATTCATGATGCTTAAGTGGTAGACAAGGGTAAATAGAGTAACCTGAAACGGTTAATGTACTTGCAAATAGAAGTCTGAACAAAAAAGGCAAGGGCAATAAATGAAGAAGAGGAGTAGAGGACCGCATGGAATTGGGTGGCATCCAATAATGAGGTCTTCTTCTCTAGCACTGGCCACTCCCATAGGAGAGAACTCATTCACATCTACTAGGCAGTGCTCAAAGTTTTAGCAGTGGGAACCCTTCATACAAGGGGCCCGAGAGTGTCCAGGCTGCCGATTTCCTTTGGCCGGAGAAGTGGGATGGCATTGACCAGTGGAACGCCAAAAAACGACACAAGAAGAGTGTCTGGAAGGCAGCCATTCATATCTGACTTCCAGTTCAAAGCTCACACTGCCATCCAAGGAGACAAGTTCTTCTGCATCAGCGCTAAGGTCCACACAATTATTGGCAAAGGATAACCGGTTTTGAGTGCAGATGGTTTGTCAGAACAGAGAAACTTCCCAACTGCACTTCCAATGATACTGAGAGCCTCCACTGACCAGAAGTGAAGGGGCAAACTAGGATGCAAGATCCACACTGGGATAGAAGAAAGGCTGATCCTCTAGTACAGTAGTACTGAGCATGCGGGGACTGGCAACGCAAGAATAAAGGTCTCTTATGAATAAACCAGAGGCCTCTACCAAGAATGATGGCTTTGTCTTCCTCTTAAGAGAATCGGAATATGAAGATATAGTTTTTCAGGAGTTTTATATGCATGATGCCGCCAGCTTCCAGAGCTTAGCAAGCGTGGCTTTGACCAACACGAAAGACAGTCTTTTACCGATCAATTGGCCTACCGCAGCATTATCCCACTGTTCAATTCCAGCCTGCAATGCCGAGGGGAGGGAGCAGTTGACTTTACATCTTCCATAACTTAGAGTCGCTTCTCAAAAAAGTGATTCCTTTACAGCTCCACATAAAGTTTGTGAACTGAAGAGGCATAACCCAGTTAATTCCTATATCCTCAAAAAGGAAGGACCAGATTTAACAGGGGTAATGAAAGATATGGGACAAATTCTGTCGCTATAAGGCAGACAAGATGACAAGACATTTGGCAAGCATAAGCCTCTCGAAATTAGGTAATTGTTGACGAGAATGCTACCCTTGGGATTTAGATCACCAGCATGAACATGTACTCTCCATGGGATCCCAACACCGTCAATGAGGTGTCGGACCCATCTCTACACTGTGGGACCCACTTTGATATGAACCGTGATGGGATCCCAAGGAGGATACAAGTATATGCAGGTGAACTATTCTCCTATCCTTGGCTCCATTCTAGATTTAGAATAAAATTTTGGTGGGGATTTTATTCCATCTATACTATATCCACTAGGAATCTCAATTTTCTCGGTGATCTCGACTGGGTCGAGATGAGATGGTAGATTGAAATTGGGTCTCGACCAGTTCTCGACCTGGTCTCGACCAGTTTTGACTGGTTTCGACAAGTTTCGAACTGGTCTCGACCAGTTTCGACTGGTTTCAACCATTCTAAACCAGTTTCAAGTGGTTCACTTTATAGAACACCTTTCTTGGTCGAGTTATTCTTCTCACTCTTTTGCTTCTGTTTTGCTCCTTTCCTCCTCTCCTTCTTCTCCAACTTTCTTCTAAGGTTTGATTTTACTTGTTCATTCCAAATCTCTTTACCAAAGTGTTGTTGGAGGCTCCATTTCAGCTGTTCTTGACAAATCTATTATTTGAGATAAGATTTTTTTTTTTCCCCAAAACTGACTTTTTACATCAAAATGTTCAATACATGTTGGATTCTGATGAAATTTATATATGTGAGACACATGAGCCCGATCTACAAGCTCACCTTTTCGAAATTTTTTTCTTGCATACATATTTATTATTTTGATTTTCTATTTAAAAAAACCTATTTTCCAATAATTAAAAAATGAAAAAAATATGATCAATGTTTATTTGATGGTGTTCAAAATAATATATGATGAACACCATTGGCCGATCTACGCGAATACGGTTATATAGATATTATTTTTTTTCCGTTTTAAAAAAAATGAAAAATACATTCTTAAATATTAATCAGTTGACTTACAAAATAATATAAGTTGAACACCGTTGGCCGATCTACGCGGTCACTGTTTCATTTTTTTTTTCTGTACATATTTTTATTTTTTTGAATTTCTGATTAATAAATCCTATTTTTCAGCAATAAAAAATAAAAATACTAATGGTGTTTAAAATAATATATGTTGAACACCGTTGGTCAATCTACGGTTCCATGATGTCGGATTTTATTTTTGGAAAAAAATATTATTTTTATGTAATATCCGAAATTAATAATAATATCTAAATAATTCTGTAAAATAAGGAAAAATTAGGAAAAATATTCTGTTTTCTTATAAAATAGGAATAAAATTTTGAAAAATAATTTCAATGTGTTTTGAGTTGTATTGGCATATTTGATGCTTTTATGTTATTCCATTTTAAGTTTTATTATAGTAAACCTATTGATTTGAGTTTTTCAATTTATCATCTTATGTAACAGTGCCTTGTTATAAATATAATGGCTGCTTCGGGGTCTGGTGAAGGAGTTGATGCTGGTCGTACTGATATGGCATGGCAATATGGTACTCCCATTGACGGTGATAGAAAGAAGACCCAATGCAAATTTTGTGGGAAGAAGCTTATGTCTGGTGGGATTACCAGACTTAAGCAACAGTTGAGTGGGACCAGTACAGATGTGGCGAAGTGTCTTATGGCTTTTATGGAGATTTTCAGGGCCGTAAGCAAATAGATCAAGGGAGGACAGTAGAAAAGGGCTAAAAAAGAAAAAACTAAAATGCAGTGGTGAAGGTGCTGAGATTAGTGGATACAACATTCAAGCCCACCATGCCACATTTATATGTTGCCATGGATATGTTGAATGACTGTATTCATGTTGTGCTTCCACGTGGAAACAAATATTTTTTGAAGATTATCAAAGATCAATGGAAGAGTCAGCTGATGTACCCATTGCATAAGGCTAGTGAATATATTTAATAGGAAAATTGACAAATACCACCCCTGTATTTTAACCCAATTCCAGATACCTTAATAAGTTGCTGAACCGGATGAGTTACCCCCTGGTTCAACCATTCTTAAACAAAGAGGGTAAATATACAATTATACCCTCTCTAACACTATTACAATTTATTCCAAAAGACCAAAATAACCTGACCGATTTTGTTATTCTTGATTTTTTCCTCTTTCCTTTCCTTTCTTCTTCTTCCTCTCCTAATATTCTTGCTATTATTTTCCCTATTTTCTGTACTGGCGATAGAGTTGGTCTGAGATGAGTTTGCTAAAACTTCATCAATACAACTCAGATAGATCTAAAAATTTGGGAGTTGGTTTTCTCCCTTGTGGCAACTTTAACCTTAGAACTTCACCTCCTACAAACCCCTGTTGTGAGAACCAGATCTGGAACCAGAGCCCAGTTCTATTCTCCCACCAAGTTATCTCTTAAAATGAATATCAAAAAATCGCACACAGATTTTTAGCAGAGTGCTGAGTGCGTCAATTTATTTTTTCACATCTTCTGTGCATTTCAAAGAGAACCCTCATAAATGCTCATACATCTCCCAACTTCTAAAACATTTGAACAAATTCAAAGTAGAAAAATATTCCATGGCCAAATATTTCCATCTCAGATTAGCATTCGAAGGCAGTCTTCAGGGCCCGGATGTTGTCAATCAGAGGATCTGTGTCCCAATCACTAATGGAAGAAGATCAGTTGAATGATTGGAACACCATGACAACACCTTCTCTAGCTTCACTCGATTCGGTTCATATTCAATTGCAGAAAACCCACCGCGTCGCCATGGTTCCTCTCTTTATTCAGGAGCAAAAGGAAGTTTGTTTTGCAGGAGGCCCTTGATCATCGGTGGTTCTGATTAGAGGTATTCTCTTGGGGTCGATTTAGGTTTCTCTGTAACCTAAATTTGTTCTTCTTGATCTTCTTGGTCATTCTTGGTGATTGATTTAGAGTTTCTGTAACATAAATCTGTTTCTTTTGATTGTGATCTTCTTTCGTTTCTTAACATCTACACTTCCAATCGGTTTGCTGGAAGGAGATTTGGGGACGATAGCTTAAGAAAACCACACTCTTCTCCTTTGCGGGTGGTGTGTCTCTAGATTGATTTTTTTTTTTTTCTTTTCGCTTAAGATTAAAGATAGCAAAGGCCGGAGAGCAATTGCTCCGTTGCAAGAAGTTGTCTCCTCGACGTGGGTATCTGTATTTTTGATAGTCGTTGCAATTGCCGGAGAAGAAGAAGAATTTGCTTCAAAGCAGCCTGCAACCTGCAAAGGGTAATTTTAGACTTTTCAACTCAAACTAAAGGGTATTTTGGCCATATTCAAGAGAATAAATAGGTTAAACCGTAAGGCTGGACTGGTTCGTCAATGTGGTGTAAGTTAAAGGGTGGTATTCGTCCAGTTCAGCAACTTATTAAGGTATCTGGAATCAGGTTAAAGTACATGGGTGCTATGAGTCAATTTTCCTATTTAATAATGTATTTAATTTAGTTCAACTTGGTACTAGATTTTAATCATGCGACTCATATTTTGCAGCATACTATTTGAACCCTAAGTATCACTATTTACATGTGCTTGGGCTCAATTCTGACCTTATTAGTGCGGTAAAAGATGTTAGCAAAATTGGTGTCAGATTCGGCTGTACAAGCACTTGTCAACTTGGATGTGAGTTGTATGGTTTAAGTGCTGAATTATTTGAATATCCATATATTACGATAGCTAATTTTTATAAATTTCCAAATGGGTGTAGATTAAAACATTCAGAGATGGTCTTGGGAGTTTTGGAACTCCCACGCAGTAGTTGGCCGACAAAGTACCGATCTTAGTATAGAATTATGGAAATTGAAATTTTCAAGTAACATATCTTGTTTAACATGTATATTAAAATGTGTTCTTCTTGTGCAGCTGAGTGGTGGTTGTTGTATGGCGAGCATGCAATTGAGTTGAGGAGAACAGCAATCAGAATCCTATCTCAGACATGTTCCGCATCTAAGTGTGAACGAAACAGGAGTACCTTCTCCCTTATCCATTCAAAGAGGCAAAATAGATTGGGCTCTTAATGGCTCGATGACTTGGTGTACATCCATTACAACATGAAACTAAGGGCACAGTGCATGACCTATGAACAAAACAATGATCAAGCCCTGATCGAGCTCGCCAACGTCTTCCAACTATTTTCAGATGAGGAGGATCCCTACGTGGAGTGGGTGTGAGACAAAGCAATACCAGTACTGGATGAGTCTGGAGGGAGGCCCAACCTCACTGTCTACTCCAATGGGTGCTAATGTAGAGCGGTTTTTGTCCTCGGAAGAGGGTCGAGTACACATACAATCACCTCGATCGTTTGACCCCCTAGCTGGTAGTGACACAGGCGGTGATGACACAATTGATGAAACTGGTCGGTCAGCTTCTAATGGTGGTGGTGGTGATGGTGGTGATGGTTGTGGTGGTGGTGCCTTATATGATCCTAGACCAACTGTACCCATTGTTAGATGGACCAGCAAGAGTCAGTATACGCACGCTACACAAGATACAGACCACGGCGGGCGTGCATCTTCATCACGGCCTACGACTGAATATACACGTAGGTCTCGTCAATGGAAACACCCTTTACAACCAGTGGAAGAAGACGACGAACGTTTCTTTGACATCATTCCTGATCCTCATATTATGCCTGATGTTGTGATTGATAGCATGTTCACAAGTTTTGGAGGAATGAGCATTGAGGGTAGCAGAGGACAGGAGCAGGGGCAGTTGAGTGCTCCCGGATTTGGCACCACTTCGGACGATTACAGCATGCTGGAAAGTGCACATGATTATTCCGCTGATGTTGGTAATGCTACTTCACAGACTGGCTCTAACTTTGTGGACAGTCTCTTCTCATTCCCGACTTCCCATAGAGCCACGCCCCCCCCAACCAGCCAGTGTATGCTCAATTTACTCCACATTTTAGTGAATTGTATCCAAGGATAAGTATCTTTAGAAACTTCTCGGATACAGTATATAACAAATACGTGGACCACTACCAGCGTTACTTTAGCCATCAGATGTCGTGGCAGGACTTTGTTTATCAAGCCGGGATATATTATCTTCAACAAAGCCAATCTGACCAAATAGAACCTGCACGCCACTCTATATATGATTAGACATTGGGATGGACTTATGGGAAGGTATTATTTCATTTTGAGTATTTCAGACTTTGAGATTATGAGCACTTGTGAGTTGTGTCATTGTATGGGATTTATGATTTATGAATGTATGATTTTCCCACAATGTAATTAGTTTTTATGCTTCAAATGTGTTTATACATGTTAAATTAGTATTTTCCTGCAGTATGTATTCCTTAAAATGGCCTTAAAATGGTCTTAAAAAATAAAAAAAAAACAAGCATAAAAACATTTTTTTTTAAAATGCCGAAACTCCCATTTTTACCCTTTGGGAGTTTAGGCAGGTTCTTGCCTAGATCTCGAGATCTCGGTAATCTCGGTTTTCTCAAGGGTTGAGACACCCTCGAGAACCGAGACTTTGAACCTTGGGAAGGAGGGCTGACCCTATCAGAGCTTCAAACTGAGACTCAATAGTGAATTGGCCTGAAATATTTGCGCTCTATACTCTTTTGTCTTCAATATACCTATTTATCCCCTTTCCTTATAACACAGAAGATAATTGTAACAGCTACTGAAGCTCCCAAGCATTGATATTTCTTCCAACTAGGGGCACGGAATTCTGTTCAATCCCGGCCAGAATATAGTCTGCTACAGAAGCATTTGAAATAGCATAGATATCAGGAAAGACTTCCTAGAGCGGGAGATCCAGACACCCTTTTTCTAACCACAAACTGCAGCTCATTCCATTTCCCAAAGCAATTGCATTGTTTTCCATTTGCCTGCCATTTATGTGTAACAACCATCAGCCTATGCATCAGTGCAACCATGCAATGGAAGTGACGCGTTTAAGTGTTGGTAGGACTCCAGAACTAAACTTTAAAATTCACTTTTGAGCTACCTAAGAATTTGATCTGTCATATTGATTGAAGTTATAGTAATAAAAATACAAAAACTTACATGAGGAGAAGCCACTAAAGCATAATATTACTAATTAAAAATCATTAGAAGCACTTAACTTTTATAAGGTTAAGTTCTAAGGTAAGGAATAAACCTAAATTCCAGAAACCCTAGCTTCTAGAGCTTTCAATAACAAAAGAGAATATTTATTTAAAAGATGAACAGAAGGGAAATTCCTATCTGCACAACATCTGCTGAATGGTAGAATAATCATGAAATTGAAAAAATAAAAACTAGCAATAACTAGAGAACAATCAGAAATGCATTAGAGCTTAAAGGAAAAATTACAGAAAACTAATAAATCACAAAACTAAATAAATACAATATTTTACGAATCAAATGATTGAGCAAAACCTCCACCTTAAGCATCATAGAATTTCTCATGTAATGAAGGATTATTTAATTTTATTCATACCAGATATAAGTTCCTTTTTACTTCCATCCGTGGATACACGATACCATTGAATAAAACATTTAGAAAGATCTGGAGCTTTATCCGTGTAAGGAATGATCCGTAAACATGAACCCAAAGTTTCAGAACCATCAAATTCATACAAATTGGACCTGCCTGCCTCAATCCTCTTGCTCATTTCCAGCTGGAAAGGTTACAGAAAAGTCAAAATGGAAATTAATAACAAAAAAGCAACTTGAAACACATCTGATTGTCATTATAAAACATGACCAAAATATAATAGACACTCAAGCAGATCTGTATATGATAATCATCAGAGATACTCATTCAATTGAACTTGTAGAAAGAAATAAGGGAAACTCAAAAAATCATAATTGGACAATTTTGTTCCCAGGACATGCATGGAACAGCATGACAGAAGATAACTTATCCCAGAACCAATAGTAAGGTATCTAAACCTATTGGAGTAGGAATGCAAAAAATAACACACAATAACAATCCACAGCGTGCCTAGTTTGTAGAACAAGACAGACGAGGTAAATAGTTAGACAAGACAGTGGAAGATACCATCCACAACCATCTGGTGTAGCACAAAAATTATGTAAATATCAGACCTGAGAAACAAATAACTTTATTCCGATAATCTCGGCACCACGTAGCATATTTGTAGTTTTTGTCAAAATGACTGAAATTCCAAGAAATATCTTTTGTTTCTAGAGTGCTGAAAACGAAACTATGGTCGACTCTAGAAGCTTACATAATTTCAACCGCAATTTCAGTCAAAATGATACAATGCTTAATACAGATATGAGATTTCGAACATTTCGACCCATTCACCAAGGAGATTACCTATCAAAAGAAAAAATCTTGGAACAGAGAAGGAAAAAAAACAAACCCAGATTTGTTATTTTTGCCAAATCACCTACAATTTTTTTCTGAAACAATGTGTTGGGGACTATTACAATGCATCTGCATTGACGATTTCCCGGATTTTAGCAAATTTGTGCAATATTCAAATTTGGAAGTACACCTTTTCTTCTATAAATTACTTTATATAAAAAATAAGGTAAATATTTAATGGTCGTCCTTCAATTTTAATAAATTATTTTAAAAATTTTATGGTTAAAAATTATTTTTCTTGAAACAATTTTAAAAAAGGGTTAACATATATTGGTTTGGGCTCCATTGTATATTTGTTAAACACCATTGGCCAATCTACGGTTTCACAGAGTTGCTTTTATTTTTGGATTTAAAAATGGTGAGGGCGAAATGGGGGGTGATGATAGGGTTGACAAATATGCATCCCTCCGAGAGTACGACTAGAAAGAGGCGGAACCGAAGCCCATCCGATTCACAAGAGTCACTTTAATCATGCTACATAGAATGCCAACCACAATGCACGTCCACCCCCCACAAATATTGGCTATCGAGAGGCCGAGCTGCCGGTTCAGACCAGATAAGGAGAGTGAATGGTGATAGCATGGAGATTTATGCTACGAGCTTGGCTACCACTCTCTGAGGAATGATCATGAACCTAGAGAAGGGTAGTCGATATGAGTGGCAGTGCATCATCGTTGGCACAGAAAGCACTGATTCCGAGTACAATGGCTTTGGTGGGTATGGATAATACAGCTCGACTTCATTATCCACCAAGTAAAAGGGTCAGTCATATAGTGAGTCATCATATGTGGACAGCATCTTCTCACCCCCGACCCCCCCAACCATACATGTCAACTCCAGCACCCAGGTTCGGTGGCTCTTTACATGGATTTTCACGATATGATGATTTATAACCTAAATTAAATTACCTTTAGTATGCTGATGATGCCACTTATATGAATGTTGTGGAGGACTTCAAGCGTTTATTCCAACATAGTATGATATAGCCATCATTTGTGTTAAAGTCAGAAGAACGGGTGTATCGACACCGACAACCTACTAATGGTCTTGATCCTCCCTGGAGCTATATGCGATACTAGGATGGGCAGAGGGGTCTAATATATAACATATAATCATTTACCAAATACCTTGTACTTAAGTCTATATGTAACATGCAACATGTACCATATTAGTATGTAACATATACCATGTAATGTAATTGAAAATTATAGAATGCTTTCTGATATTATGTTTTTTTCATTCCTAATGCATATTTTAGTGGTTTACTTGAATTATTTGTGCTCTGGTACTAAATTATGTGTACAAGAGGACATATTACAGAAAGTATACGGCCACAGCAAGGTGCGGCGTACATTAGCAAACCTAGATTCTGAAGCTAAACTACAATTTAGGTATTTTCTTATTTACAATCTCAAGGTTCAAATATGTTTAGAGAAGCATAAATAGGATTTCCCTGAAGTCTTGTGCCAAAATATGACCATTTGACCATCGAAACGGCCAACCGAAAAATACCATAGTTCGGTTGAATTTTGCAAATTGGCAAGATTTCGGTTATGACCATTTTGAAGCTCGCCACATAGGCAAAGACCATACTGTGGAGAGAAAGCATTATTACCCGAGGTTTACACAACAAAGATGACCAAAGCCATGTATATAGAGGGTCTTCAGAGACTTATTTATGAAAATAACTGTTTACAATCTAAGTAAGTACTGGAGCTGATTCATCTACGTTGGGTCAGCTGAACAGCCTCTACAAATCCAATGGCATAAAAAAATAACTATGTTTAAACCTGTAAAAGTTCAGAATATTTCAAAAGGTATTCGAAGTTATTAAAAAATTAAAAACAAAAACAAATATTTTTTTTTCTGTATTGTACTTTGTCTTACATGTGTTGGCCTTTTTAGGTAGTTACAGGTTCCAAATGATTTAACAAAAAAATGGCAAAGTGAATAACTTTTTATTTCTTTGTTATACCAGCAACAACAGTTGTTTTGGCCATGGCCAGGAAAATATGTGTGTGTGTGTGTGTGCGCGCACGCGCGTGCGTGTGTGTGGGTGTGTGTGTGTGTGTGTGTGTGTGTGTGAGAGAGAGAGAGAGAGAGAGAGAGGAGGGGCTTCACTTGAGAAATGGAGTGACAAGAATGACAAAATCCAGCTGGAAATTTTGCACCTTTGTCAATTCCATATATCATGTTTTCCACTACTTCTGAAGCAACTTTTCATATTCATGGCTAAATATGAGAAAGAGACCTTGAGGCTGTCAACAGCAGGGAAGGGAGATCTTAAACTTGCTTTGTTGTCGCACCTTTCCATATATGGTATCGAACCACAAACTCCTTCCTATTGAAGGGGTACTCCAAAGAGTCCACAATTGGTCCAAATCAATACCGAACATCAACCAACACCATTAAAGTTTGAATGTTTTGTTCTAAAATCGGATACAGTAGCCACATTAGGGCTGCAAGTTTGGCCTGGCAAACCCGAACCCGCCCTGAGCCTGGAGATGGCCAGGTTTGGGCCCATGTTCTTGCAAATCCCAGCAGGGTCGGGCTGGGCCTGGGTTGAAGCCTCAGGCTGAGCCCAGCCCCGCCCAGCCCAACCCTGAATGACATAGAAAGAGAGGCTGAGGGCAAGGGGGTCTTTTCGACTCCCCAACCCTTATCGGTATAAAAGGATTAGGGTTTACAATTTTATGAGATTCATTCATTAAAAAAAATAGAAATGGAAAGGGGAAGAAAGCGAGGAGGAGAAGAGCTATGATTTTCTCCGAAGAGTTCTCCGGCTCCCCCTCAAGTCCGATTTAGCTGTTGACTTCTCCGAAAGGCTCTCCGGCGTCTCTCTCTCAAGTCTAATCTAGCTCTTGGAGGCTTCTGAATGGTTCTTCCTTTCCCCTTTTGTTTTCAGCATATCCTCCGTTTAGTGAAACCGAAGCCGAATATTTGGATCCAACAAAAGATCATTCGCCTTCAGTTTGTGTGGCATTTATTGCATTGTATGAATCGATGTGCAGCAATGATTAAGGTTTAGGCATCCGTTAGGGTTTTATGTCTATATTAAGCCATCCTTCCTTCTCCACAGCACAAAGTAGGTTATGATGATCCTGTTGGATCAATTGTTGTGGTGATTTGGGATGAATGAGAAACTGTTTGGAGGGTTCAGCTTTTAATTGTTTTGAGTTTTGGGTTTTCATGTGTGGGTGTTAGGATGGATGGGGAAGAAACACATGATTTATCCATGAAAGAAGGAAGAGAGTAATGGAGGAAGAAAGGAATCCCAATGACAAAGATATCCCTTTGATAGGAAGTGCCATACGTCACTCAAAACTACAGATAATTTTCAGCATTTCTTTTCCAGATTTCCTCTGTTTCATGTGATTGATATTCATGATTCCTGTACTCGGATTTGGACCAATTCTTCTACTAGATAAATTGGAAGTCTGATGACAATGTGCATTAAATTATAATATATAATATTATATACACCAGGGCCAAACCCAGCCCGGCCCAGCCCTGTCAGGGTCAGGGCTTGGGCTGAGTATTTTTAGGGCTGGCAGGGTCGGGCTGGGTTCAGGATTGATTTTTAGAGGCCCAGGGTTTGGCTTGGGTTTTAAAATACCTGGCCCAACCCGGCCCTATTGCAGCCCTAGGCCACATTCATTTTCTTCGAAAACATAACTTTTGAAGCATCTCAATCAGAACCAAAAGTTCGCAGTTCCCACAAAAAATTAAAAAAAAGTCAGTGAATTTTTTGGTACACTATATTGTCTAAGAATGTAATAATTATGGTCAATTAACTTTACCAAAGAGACTTCAGATATGGGTTCTCAATAATAGCACCCCTAAAGAGTAATCCCTAGAGCACCACATCTCTGTCACTAAAAAAAGGGTTCCTACACAAACACTCCAAGACGAGAACTCTTAATGGACACTACCGCTACCTTCGGTAATGTTTCTGTTCTTTAAAAATGCTTCTGAGTCAAAAAAAAAAAAAAAAAAAAATCCTTCTAAGAAATACTTCTATATGAAAAAAAAAATCATTTGGTAATGTTGAGAAATTAGAATTTTTTTAATACAAAAAGAATCAAAAACACGTTTAGAAGGCACAATAACAGAAACACTACTTATACTTTTACAAATTCAAAAAAAAATAAAACAGACACTTCAAAAGAACTATACCAAATACAGCCCACCCTCCCATCCATGCACGTCTCTTTGTGCACCAAGCAGCAACGAGTGTTGGTGTTAAAAACTCTTACTTACCATTAATAAAAGTATTCATTAAAATAATCAAAACAGGCCACGTGGGCCAAAAATGATCATACGCCTGAAAAAAAATCATCCGAACCTGACACTAGTGCATCTGGGAAAAAAAAAAGCTCTATACAGTAACAGGTACATACCAAATTACTAACAGATAAAGTTGCATGTGAAGGAAAAGGAAAGGCTAAATCATGAAAACAAAACATATAAGCTCCTTGCTCTAATGGAAATGACTGAAAAGGTTCAGAAAGCAGAACCAACCTCCTTTCGAAGCTGAAGAGAATACAATGACTTCTCTGCAAGTTGAATCCTTAATGCTTGAAGTTCATGTTCCATGTCCATCACCTGAATAACGTATATGGGTTTTATTAGCACAAAAAAATATATAATAAATAGTCAACAATCATTCACCCACAACACCATGACGAATAGGTATAAAATAGATAAACTTAAATTTGCAATATACAAAACAAGATCCCATCAATCTGTATCATCAAGCCATACTTCAAAAGGGATATACCGAGTTCTAAGAAAGTGCATAGATATATTCATTAAGAAAATGAATACAGCCATACTGCTGATCTCATAAAATAGAAAATGGAACAATTACAATAGAATGAAAAGATTACATCCATAGGTCTTCTATCAAGACTATGAAAGATAAACAACTAGGAACCTAGGAAAGATAAATAACTAGGAAACACAAATTCTAATGTAACTCTAAGGCTCTCTTTGGTATAATTTGTATAATAGTTTATGACCTATTTGTTACAAATCATTTATGATAATAAATTATAGGTCATAATTAATAACCATTTGGTATTACTGGACATTATAGATTATATAATGAGAGATAGGCTCGGTATGCCATGTCCAAAAATAATCTGTTCTCTATACCCTTTGGTGTTTTCTCTTTCTCCATCTGGTTTCCCACCTACTACGGTTCTACCTCGGCAAGCTTATGCATTCCCTTTTCTTGGATAATAGTAGAACCATCAGTTTTCCCTACTAGTTATCGGATTGGCATTTGGTAAAGAACTAGTTATTAGATTGGCAAGAACAAATATAGGATCAAAATCTGTCTCATCTTTATCTTCTCCAAGTAATAAGATCTTTCTCATGGAAGTGGGAAAACAGAATTTCCGCTGAGCCAACATCGCCAAACTCGGCATACATTCCCAGAATAGCAGTTCCAATAGGAACAAGACACGAAAACCCATTCTTAATCACACGGCAATGCAATCCCAACCCACACTCAAGCTCTCCCAACTGTGAGCAAACTCTTAATGCATTCCTAATGTGGAGGTTTCATCTGGTTCCAAGCAAGAAGATCGCATTTTTGAATGAAAAAAAAAAAAAAAACAAATGCTTTAATTTCCAAGGAAAATCGTTTCCCAAACACCTGCACACCATGGTGTTCCAAGAAACTCTATCCTTATTCACAATCCCATCATCCATCATCATCATCATCATCATCTTGCATTTGACTATCCAACGGAGCCCAATGCTGCGAAGACTATAGTCCGTAATTGAATCATCTGTTAATGATTATTCCAAATGTTTTGACTATGAAATTAAGTTCAGTTTGAACTAAAATTTTCAAAAAGATTAATTTTTAAAGTTTAAACAAAAGATAACCAAAAAGAGAAAAAGAGACAATAGGAGAGAGAGCGCTTACGGGACCATTTGAATGGTGGCGAGCCATGGGGAAAGGAATAACAGTGAGGCAAGGGAGCTCTGAAAGTGATACCTGAACCAGAATGAAAGATTCGCAGCAGACAAAATCGCTACCCAACAGATATTTTTCTTGAAACCAGAACAGAATAGAATAACGATTGAAGAGATTGGATAGAGAACTTGACAAGTAGGGTTTGAGATTTCTCGCAAGCAAGAAGAATCATATCTTTTGCAGAAGATGGGCTCACAATCATGGTTTTAAGTATCGATAGTATCCATATCAACAGTAGTCGATACGATACTCTTCGATACGTATCTCTTTTTAAACAAAAAGTGTATCCACATGTATTGACTGTATTGAACCGATACAGCTCAATACACTTCCATACGGTCAATACACTCGATTCATGTCAATACACTTATGTTTCCATTCTCGTAAAAAATAAGATACAATTACCGATACGGCTCCATACACCTCGATATGGACCAATACGCCTCGATACGGACCGATAAACCTCGATACGATCAATACACACTTATACAGCTTGATACAACTGATTTTTTTCTTCCACTTTTCTAGTCTTCTTCCTTGCTAAAAACCTACAGTTCATGGGAACCGAAGGTTGTAGTTCATTGAATGTCATCAACTATGTCTTTAATCCTTGGAAATACTTCAAGATTGCTTATTATAATTTTTTCACGCTTAAAAATTGTGTTTTGCATGTTCCCTAATCATTCTCGTGTGTATCTTGCCACCGTATCCACGATACGATACGATACGTCTCTTAAAATCGCTAACCGATACTCTACCGATACACGATACATTAATCCTTGCTCGCAATAGGTATTCAAGACGTTTGAAGAGGGATTTTATAAAAATAGAAGAAATTAATTTCTTACCCTTCTTTTTTAATCCTCCAGAACACATGCTTATTAACCATGAGCTCACAAATAGCCAGTAATGCATATTAACCATAATGCATAATGAGTTCCTGGTCTATTTGCAGATTCTAAATTATTTTTTTAGGGTCACAAAATATACCAAACACCCACAAATGGTGTAATGTATTATATAAACAATTCTATAAATCATGCCAAAGAGAGCCTAAGTCTAGAACTCCAAAGCTTAGAAGACAATAAGATGGTGATGTGGCAATATCGACCCACTCTCCAACAGCATATTTTCCTTGTAATACCCCAAGAAAAGCATGTCAATAAGAGAAAGAGAGTGTTTAACCTGGGAATTGTTCACAATACAGGAACATCTTAAGATTGTACAAACATATATCACTTAATAAAAAAGGAAAAAATACTTTTTCTTGTACAGAATCAGCCAAGGCTTTTAGTCCTTTTCCTAATATCTTAATCTATCTTATTTTACTATCTTTACCACCACTTACAGCTACATGTTCCGTTTATAAGGAAGTCTTGGTCAAAGACCCCCAAGAAAACATAGCAGTTGATGATTCAAGGAAAGATACCACAATAAAAGGCATAATACAATAGATTCAGGAGACCTACACATTAGCAAAAATCCTGGGATCTATATTAAGATAGGTACACAATTCTAACATACCTTGCTTGGTTGATGGAGCATTTTAATTCTTCTAGCCTCTTGAACCTCCTTCATTAGTTCTTCCGTTTCCTAGAAAAATTTAAAAGAATAGACAAAACGATAATTATACACAGCAAAGAGTAAGATGGCAAGTGGAGTAACAGTAATATTGACAGAATGAAGATACAAGATGCTTCTAGCAAACAAGATAGAGAAAAACTCTTGGGGATGATAACATATCTACATGCAAGAAAATAAAATGCTCTGAAGTTAAATAGGGAGAAATAATAATTATCTTTCTTTGTAGATAATATATCTACAATGTTATCTACAAAGAAGGATAAATATGCATGCAAAGGGATGCAAATCCAATAAATGATGCCTCAATTTGTAACAATCCATGCAACATAAGGTCACTCACCTCTGTTAGTTTAGTCATAAGACATTTATGTTTATTCATATATTGTGAGCCACTTCTTGATCTTACTATGGTCAAGTGGTAGTTTTGTCATTTCACAAAATGGAGTTCAGAAGGTAAGACTCAATCATCAAAAGCTATGATTCTTTTTTCTTATCACAAGTTCTCCTCTTGTCTTTCCTATCTCACTTCTCCTCTTTTATTTCCTAGCTCTAATACAAATAATACCACTATACGAAATAAATATTACCAAAATTAGAGTGGAATGTGATGCAGGAGAAGCATGAGGACTTTAGGAACAGACAAATACACTTACCCAATCCTCTATAATCATCTCATAAGGAGTATTAGGAATAAGAAGTCCTATAGAATGAACCGTCGTAGTTAGGGGCAAATAATTTGGTGCAAAGGAGGGTTTCCACTCAAAACTAATTAATAAAACTCTTTCGCAATAAGATCTTCACAGTCCAATCAAAATAGAAATAGAAAGTATTGAATAAAAATCACTAAATCACTTATCTCAAAATCTGGCCATTAAATTTCAATGAAATTTGGACCGTAGGTTCCTTAACATAGATGTGAACACATTTCAAAAGATGAAGGAGATCCAATCAGAACTGAGGAAGTTATTGAAGTCGCAAGGTTGCTGTTCCAGATTACCCACCATATCTGGAATGGTGCTCGGTTGGTTCTAATGACTGTAGCAGCAACTCAATTTATTCTAAGACTCTCTGCAATAGATCAGGTTAGAAAACTAGATGGGATGCTTAGATTAACATAAGAAAGCAGAATGATAGAAGAAGAATAAGAGGTTTGAGTCTCACAACTTGGTGAAGCTCAACCAGAAAATAATTAACTCTGTAATTTTTTCTGAAAAAACTCTCTCTAATTGCCGCTAGCCTTCTTCCTCTTTTATTTATAGTTTGAGATTTTACAAATAAAATAGGATAGACAAAAATTTGGTAAAAACTAACCTCCTTTATAATATAGGAAGGTTCTAATACAATGCAATAAGAAAGTTTCTAAATCTGGAAAGTAGTAAATTAGTCTCCAACTAATAGAGACTTTCTAACTATCTAGCCTATATATTAGGAAACTAACAATGACAATAGAGTCATAAGCAATAGGAAACTAAAACTAACTACTAATAATTCCTAACTAAGCCTATAGCTGGCAATAACTATGCCCTATAGCTAGCGGTATAGGGATCTCTCTAAAGAGAGATCTCGGCTGCTGGAATGGGGCTAAGCTTGGCCTGGCCCAGCTGAACTCTTGCGGCCCCTTCTCTTGTTGTAGATCCTGATCTGCATCAGCTCCCCCCCACTTAAAAAGAACTCGTCCACGAGTTTTGTAATGGTGAAGAATAAGCTCAGTGGGGTCAGCATACATCTTCCTTTGATATTGGAACTCTGGTTATGCATGAAAATTTAGAAGAAAGTTTGCCACCTTCGGTCCACTCTCTTCAAAGTATTGTGGAGGAAACACAAGGTCAATATGTGCAACCTCTTGAAAGGATTCAACGGTGAAGAGGGTGTCTACGGGGATTACCAAATCTAGCTTTTGTCTTGCACAGTCATCTCCACAACTTCTATGGCCTCATCATTACTGTGACTCTCACTATCAGTCAATTGGGTTTCATATTTATCCTCTTTAATGTAACTCTTTACTGTAAGAACCTCAAGTGTGGACTGAACCATGTCATCAAGAGTTGTTGGCAACGCTTCATTATTCACATCAACTTCCTTTATTAATGCTTTCATATCGAATGGAGGCGTTGAGTCCTCCTTTGGTGCAACCTGAGGTTCCTTTACTATGAACGATTCTAAGATACCCGAACATCGTTGCATCCCAGTAAGACGCGTACTTATTTTGTGTATCTTCTCAAGAACTTGTCGATAAAGGTCCATGTTCAGAGGAGGGGAATTAGAATTACCCTCCATTAGCTCTGATACCAATATCGGTGCAAAGGAGGGTTTCCACTCAAAACTAATTAATAAAACCCTCTTTTGCAATAGGATCCTCATAGTCCAATCAAAACAGAAATAGAAAGTATTGAATAAAAATCACTTATCTCAAAATCTGGCCATTAACTTTCAATGAAATTTCGATCGTAGGTTCCTTGGCATAGATGTGAATACACTTCAAAAGATGAAGGAGATCCAATCAGAACTGAGGAAGTTATTGAAGTCGCAAGGTTGCTCTTCCAGATTACCGCCAGATCTGGAATGGTGCTGGGTTGGTTCTAATGACAGTAGCAGCAACTCAGTTTATTCTAAAACTCTCTGCAGTAGATCAGGTTCGAAAACTAGATGGGATGCTCAGATTAACACGAAGAAGAAGAATGATAGAAGAATAATAAGAGGTTGAGTTTCACAACCTGGTGAGGCTCAACCAGAAAATAATTAACTCCGTAATTTTTTCTAGAAAAACTCTCTCTAACTACCGCCAGCCTTCTTCCTCTTTTATTTATAGTTTGAGATCCTACAAATAAAATAGGAAAGACATAAATTTGGTAAAAACTAACCTTCTTTATAATAAAGGAAGGTTCTAATACAATGCAATAAGAAAGTTTCTAATTCTGAAAAGTAGTAACTTAGTCTCCAAGTAATAGAGACTTTCTAACTATCTAGCCTATATATTAGGAAACTAACAATGACAATAGAGTCATAAGCAATTAGGAAACTAAAACTAACTACTAATAATTCCTAACTAAGCCTATAGCTGGCAGTAACTATGCCCTATAGCTGGCTGTAAAGGGATCTCTCTAAAGAGAGATCTCTGCTGCTGGAATGGGCCTAAGCTTGGTCTGGCCCAGCTGAACTCCTGCAGCCCCTTTTCTTGTTATAGATCCTGATCTGCATCATAATTATTACAGCATCAGTAGTACTTTCATTGTTTGTTACCATTTAATTGTTCTTTATAGCAAACCCAAAAAGTTCTCCTTTCTAAGGGTATGTATTGATAGTGGAGAAGTTTGACCAGAGAACTCTGAAATCCTAGATTTTAGAATCCCTAATTTTGAAATCTTCAATTTCATTATTCGTTTGGGTAAGAAAATAAATTAGCTGGATAAAACGAAAGGATTTTGATCTTGAAACTGTATCCGGTTTATAATTTGAATTGGGCTAGGGTTTGCTAGTTTGGATCTTTATTAGATTCAAGCCCAATTCAGATCCTACATCCATAAGGTGCAGTGTAGATTCAAGTTGAAGGCTAAATACCCATGCCCTATCCATGTATTGGATCCAATAGGTTTTCCGGTTGAATATTGGCAAATCAACATGATCCAACCCAAGGTCCAGCACCAGATTTGGACCTAATTGTCAAATCGAGTTTGGACCTGGACCTGCTTGAATCTGCTCCGAATCCAAGCAGTTTTATGCCCAAGACGGTAGAATGGAATTCAGATAGGGACAAATTTGTTGAGTCTCCATGGATTCCTCCAGTAACTATGGGAATGGATTTGGTAAAAAAAAAACATTCTCCCCCCTCATTGTTACAATATACCGTGCCTCATGGGATTTGAAGTTCCATAGAATTTGCCGAATCTGAATCCTCATTTGTCAAATTGATGAACAAAACACTGGATTTGGATTTTGGGGCCTCATCCAAATCCAACCCCTCAAATCCACAACCTGAATGCATTTTGATTGAGTTTAGCCTTACTTGGGGCACATTTGGATCCAATTTTAATTCTCAATTCTACAAATTCTAGGCAATTCTCAGAATTGCAAATCTGACTCCAATTCCCAGAATTGTGAATTGCATTTGGATGCTCTATTTGTATCTCAAATTCTTCTCCTCTCCCTTGGTTAATGACAAACCCTCCCACCCCCCCCCCCCCCACCCCAAAAAAAATGGCTCCTGTTTCTTACGTTTTAATAGCAAAATGACAGGAATGCCCCTGCTAAACCACATGCAATGAATGGTCTTTAAAGCCTTTGGCACAGAATGCAATTCTTGCTTGGCGCAGAATGCAAATCTCGCCTCTTAATTACTCTCTTGTTTCCCTTACAATTGAAGACCAAAAAGCCAATTCTCAATTCGGGCATAATTCAAAGAATTGGCGTCCTGAATTGGAGCCAAACATGTACATTACAACGCTAATTCTAAATCTCAGCCAGAATCGAGAATTAGAATTGGTGCCTCTCCTAATTGCTCTCTTGTGTGCCTCAGAATTGGAAAATTGTGCAGAAGGCCAAATCTTCATTCTGGCCTAATTCTAAGAATTGGCATCAAGAACTGAAGCCAAACACATAATTCACAACACTAATTCTAAATCTCAGCCAGAATCGAGAATTAGAATTGAAATCAAACATGCACTTGGAGTTGGATGCTGCAAATCATAACCAAGATTTTAAATCTCGGATCTCGACCCCATCTCTGTGAGGTCCAAGATTTCCGAGATCTTCAAAAATCTCACTGAGACACGGCCTTTTTTGAACATATAAAGGTCAAGATTTCCAAAATTTCACCGAGATTTGGAAGTATAGATCGTTGTTTTTTTCCAAATAGTATCTCAACAAGGTTTAATTATACATAATAGAGCTTGCTTTCTTGTTTTTGCTTCTTTTAGTTTTTGTAGCTGCTGCTATTGGCTTTATTTTATTTATTTTTTTTGCGCATATTATTTTGCAGCTCTTACTTATATTCTTGTATCTGCCCCAAAAGTAGCTGGTGTGAAGAGGAACCTCAGGAGAGATGATGAGAATTGACAAAGGAATATAAATCAAGCCATGCTCAATAGAAAATAAAATTGGTTCACCAAGAAGCAAGACATGTACCAATACAATATGGTTGAAATGTGTCTGCTTACAAGAAACAATAGAATCAGAAAAGTAAGCATCCATGTACAATGAATACTTTTGGACCAATAGTAGACAAGATGTGGGGAAGCTGACACCAACAGTTCACGCACAATGAATAGTTAAAGGCCACAAGAGTGCATCAGTGAAGAGTTTAGAGTTGCATTGTGATGGTGCAAAAGAAGCTCGTGTTGATGTATTAAGGTATTAAGTTCTTTATTAACTTTTGGGGAGACAGTAAGAGTATATTAACTCTCTTTTTTTTTTTTTAGCAAACAAGTACCTATGCAACAGGAGGCCGTGATGTGATAGTTTGGGAAAGTTTTTAGAGCGGGAATTATTCAGTCAAGTTAGCTTGAGAGCTGTGTAGGGCTCAGGCAAACCACCCTTCATGGGCTAGTTCTTTTTGGTCCAAGGCTCTTCCCCCTAGGGTGGCGATATTTGCATGCAAAAGACAACAAAAAGAAGAAAAAGAAGCAACATTACGTAACTAAGTAATATATACATATATGTTGTATCATTAAAAGAATGATAAAATTGAACCTCCAAAGAACAAAGATAAAAGTTCCAGCCATAACAAAGAAAAAGATCATTGCATGGTGGAGAAAAGATCAAATTACTCATACAAACCTGCTTCCCCGAAGTTTGAGAGATCCGTTCTTGTTCCTGGAAGGCCTCTTCTACTCTCTGTACTGCTGCTCTAGCTTTTTCAATTTCAGCTAGAGCAAAAGCTCTTTCCTCATCAACCAGTTTCTTAGCATCCTCGGAAGCCTAAAAATGAACATAAAAATTCATAAAAGGAAAGACAAGTACCCATTGCAGTTATAGAAAGTACTAAAATCATCAAGAAAAAGATAATTTTAATTAAGATTTTGATCAGAATAAAGGAACCCGATGATCAGTTACTCAAACAAAACATAATATTGAATTTTTAATCAATGAAGTCAAACAGGAGAGAAGCAGAAAACAAAAAGCCAAGCCATCATACAGTTAAAGCTATATGATTAGACAGAAAAAGAAAGAACAAACAGGATGCCAGGGGAGATACCAAAGTAAACTTTCAACAAAGAAAAAAAATTAAAGCATGTATAGTTTGGTTTAATTATGAAGTTCATAAAGGTTATCAAACTTCATAGAATTCAGAGTTGCCACATGGTAATAGTAGATATGGGTGGCTCCATTTTATAGAGGTTACTACGATGGTACTACCATCTCATAGTCAACTTTCAGCCAAATACAAGTATGTGATAGGGGTCAAATCATTGTTCAAAGTTGGTCCAAATTACAAAAATGCCACTATACTTTAATAAGTAATAGTGGAAGGTCCTAGAATTTTCATAATTTTTCACGACTTTGGACCCATTTTTAACCCCTGTAAAATTCTCATTTTGTGTTGAAATTGGACCTATGAGAAGGGTTAGAGATCCTTTATTCATCTGATATGGTATGACTTCTACAAATTTCACTAGCCTTTATAAACATTATTGGTTTTTTTTTTTTAATTCTGGGGAAATAAGCAGTCACAAGGGTCAGTAGGGAGACAAATAACAGAAGACTGCTGATGAGAGGACTAAATGTCACTTGAAGAAGAAAAATAACGTTTTGGGAAAGACCATCCTGTACACAGCATGAATATCTGTTGGGAATACAATACAGATGAAAAAGGGTAATTGATATGGCCTTATCAGCCTCAATTACATCCATATAGTACCCAAAAAAAGCATTGTTATCCAAGGAACACTGAGAAAAAATGAGTATAGGGCATAAGTACGAACTTCTTGAGGAAGAGTGTCCAGTAAGGGAAGATGCTCATCATCACCCTGCAAGCTGAAGTATGTACTATGTAAGTATGTAGTCATTGAAAATAAGTCATCATTCCCCATCTTTCAGAGTTCAGGAGGTTCTAAGTCTTAAGAGATGGACCTCGCATTTTGCAAGAGTGACTCACCAAGGAATCAAGCCTTATATTCCTCCACATAAGCAACATAATGAATCTTCACATTCTTCAAGGTGGAGAAGATATTGGGGCTCAATTCATCAAACACAAATGGAAAAATTGAAACGATAAGGCTGAAATTATTAATTGCAGAGGAATATTGTGGGACCCATATGGTGCAATTCAGATTATGTTTAAGAGTTATAATTGTTCAGTAAGCACAATTCCATAGGTTGGCTGAATCAATGTTCACCAAGCCTAATTCCATAGCTTGGTTGAATCCATTTCGGAATTATCTTTTTATTTTGTTTATTTATAATGGCTATAATGGCTCAACCATTTCTTGTTGTCGATTTGAAATTGAGAATAGACAATGCAACCTAGGGTTATGGAACCCTAAATTTGGGTTGTTATGGGCCCACCAGATTGAGCAACAACTCATTTATAGCCTTGTAGGTGCAGTGGCAATTTGTAAGTATTCTTAACAGTTAAGATCTATTTAGGAAAGAAAACAGAATCTGGACTAAACCTTAAATAAAACTAGAAGTGAAGATCTAAACTGGAATTTAAAATCAGAATAAGGGTAAAAGAGAGACAAACTCTGTAAGAAGGGCCTTTTCTGAAATATTAAACAAGAAGGGGGTCAAATGTAATCAACCTCAAGAAAGAAGGGGGTTTCAATAATTTGTACTAGTGTTGGCCTCACTTGCTAAGTTGCTATAGCTTACAATCCAGAAATTAGAGAGAGAAAATGAAAATGATGTTAAAATGGGACATGTCTAAAGGGGCTGTAACTTGTTAGATGCAAGGCAAACAGAACTGATACTTTGAGAGCAGCATCACCCAGCCAGCTGGACAAATTCAGTCCAGACAACACTACTTTAGTGGAGGCTGAGATTGTGAGATGGATGGTTGCAGGGAAAAAAATCAGAAAACAGAGTAGGTTACTTAGTCAGCCAATAAACTGATGTAATAACTGTTAAGCAAAGACAGAATTCAAAAGAACGAAACAAATAAGGTCAGCTATGGAACTTGGGACCAAACAGACAGTAACTAATCAGACATGGAGCTTTAAAGCTTTCTGAAAGTTGTCAGGAAAACATAAATACATAATACTCTGCAGAACAGGCAAGACTACTGTATCGGGGAAAAAAATTATGAAAAGAAAATAAGGGAAATACATTTAGAGGACTTTATACCATGAGAACTACCACTGAGCTGGGAGTAGCACTACGGAGATATGTCAATGGATGAAGGGGGGTAATGAGTTTTTAAAGAGGATTATACAGATTAACTGATTAATAGAAGAATGTTATTTGAAATACCAAATATTAATCTCTCTTGTATGTACCAGAAATATAATTATAAACAGGCATAATTTTCAGATATAGCTATTTAATGAGAGAACTAGTATGAAACAATATAAACATTTAATTAAAGAATCATGCAGAAAACTTGTTACTGAAGCATCCTCAGTCCAGGGGATCCATGAAATTACTTGTTTCAGAAAAATTGCAAGCTTTTTCACTTCAGATTTTTCTTGAATAAGCTCCCCTTCTCTTTGAGTCAACTGTACTGCTAAAGCTTCCACCTACAGGAGTAGAGTACATGTTTTGAAGTTCATCACATAGCCAAATTGAAAGAAAAAAAGGACACAATAGTCAATTTAATCATGAGCTGAGAATTAAAATCAATACCATCAGACGAAACTGACCAAAGAAATATTTCAGAATCCAAAAAATATTATAGTTGATATATTGTAAGTGTATTATGAGTTAAAAGGTACAACACAATTTATGAATGCTAATTGCACTTACGAAGTGAAGAGAAAAGATTTGGATGGCTTTGGGTTACTACACCTGATCACATTTAGCTGGGATAATGCTTGGTTGCATTCAGATGATTGTGAACTGCACTTCATAGTTGCAAGAATGCATAAAGAAGGAAGGTGAGTACATCAGGTTAACATCCAGCAATTCAAAAACGGTTGGTTAAACCCTTTAAACATGGATTCTGAAAATTCAATGTTTCAATTCTGATAATGATTATTTTTATATGAATTAAGTTGAATCCAGTTCAAACTAAAGCTAGTTTTAAAGTGTGTAAATATCTGAATCTCATAATGGATTATCAACGAACCATATTAACCAAAAGGATCCCTTCACTTTCTTCTTCTTTTTTTTTTTTCTTTTTTTTTTTTTTGGGGGGGGGGGAAGCATATAATTTATATTTCACAAGAGTTATTAAATGTTTATCATCCATGTGCATATGATATATAGCAACCACGATCAACATAACTACGACTCTACGACACAAATGTTGATAATGAAACAAAATTTACCGCAGAAATGCACCAATAAACAATTCATAACATAGCCTGCTGTTCTCTAGGGCAACAATATGTTTAACATAATGGACCAGAGCTTCCCCCCCTCCCAACATATTCATAAGAGCAGGCTTTCTGAGTTTGTGAACAAGATAAAAAGATATTTGAATTGTATTTGCAATTGACTGAAAACCGAATGCATCATTCAGAACCACTCATAGTGGCTACACTGCAGCTCCTTCTGTTTATGTTTCAAGGAAATGCATCAAAGCTTTGCCCACTTGATGGCATCAAGAACCTTCCAATTTTTTAATATAATATAATACAAATATAAGAAAAATCAGAATAGAAAACATAAGCAGCATTAGCAACCTGTTTCCTTCAATGTAATATATGATCCCATTGAAATAGACCAAGCTAACTAGGACCTTAAGCCTTTCTACAGTCAAGTACTTGCATTTATGTAGAAACAGCTTGGAATTTGAAACAAAATAATTCATTCTGACAAAATATAGAAACATAATCTTATTGTAAATGATCTTTCCAAAAATCAAGGAACAATAAAAGTAAAAAACCCACTTAGATTTGTTTCATTTGGTATAGGGGACATGAGAAAGAACCAACAATTATATACGGACAAAGAATAACAAAAATGTACCATAGAGATAGCCTCCTCTACATCATCTTTGTTTCGACCTGCCACACGCCCTCTCAAGGATTCCAAGGCATCTCTAAGCTTCTTCAGGAGGACATGTTTCTCCAATGAAGCTGCCTCTCTGCGTCTAGCCTGAAAATCCATTAAAATCCAAGTATTTCAGATTCTGAGTCTAGCCCAAATTCCAAGAAAGACCCAAAATCTACAGTTTATACTCATTGTTTCCAAGTTCAATCCCTAATTCAAGAGTTAAAAAAAGAACACAAAATTAGAGGCACAAACCTCATCAGATAATTTAGCAGCAGCAGCCAAACCCTTCTCAAATTTACTGGCAAGGTCACGAACAGACAAACGTTTTTGCTGCTCTATAAGCTGGGCGGTCTCCCGTGCAACAACTTCTTTCATGGATGGTACCTCTTGCCTCTCCTTTGGTTCTAAAATCCGATTGTTTGCACCAATTTTATAGTTTGGAAACCGATTAGAAGGAAAGGTCACATCAGCCGCGAACGACAGAACCGCATCCTTGTGCATTGTATCTCCAAAATCACGACTTATCCTCGTCATTGTTTCAATATAATCCTCTGCTCTCCTTCAAAAGCAACAACAAAGACGACAACAATGAATACCACAGCCCCACAAATAAATAAATAAAGCAAACCCAACTTCATGGCAAGCTGCGACCTCACAGCATAGAATCCAAAGGTCACTGAGCAGTCCTCTCAACCTCTAAATAAAACATTCAATGATCTATAAGAAAGGAACATCCAACTTATTTAACTAAAATGTTATCAGAGAGTTAAAAGTTAATCCACAATAAGAGCTCAAACCACTATCTACATTGCTAATCTAAGATTCTTAACAAGCAAATTTCCATGAAATGCGACTGAAGAACCAAAATTTTAATTGTCCTCCAGCTTCCAGAAACATGAATTATCAAAGCCGAGTGTAATAATTTCCAAGCACCAATTTATGACCTAAGGTCCGTCCACAATTAACCAATTACCACCCCCAACCCCCCCCCGGCGAACCATACATCCAAAAATTCAAAAGTAAAATCCCCCCACGGAAGGAAAAAAAATATGGAACCCCCCCAAATACGCTACCTTTGAAGCTTGATCATAAAAACCAAAAACAATCAAGATAGAACAACAAAGGGAAGGGGGGAAAAAGCTGTCCTCGCAAATATGGTCTTCGGTACAAACAAAAAAATTAACCAAAAACCGTCAAAGCTTCAAGGTCAGCTCTAAAACAACTCATTAACACATAGACACGCGAGAGAGAAAGTCAGAGTGACAGAAACAAGCCCGAAAAACATGTGAAAAATGTTGAACAAAGCATGAAAAAAAAAAAAACTCTCACTTACAGATTATGTAGCAGTCCAATAAATCATTCAAGAAAATAATAACTTTTTCGTTGTCGGATGATTCAGATCCTCTTGGATCAGATACCGAACTCTCGATCAGTCGATCTTCTCTTGCAAAGGGGGGCTTGGAAGAAACTGTTTCCGGGTGCTTATCAAGGGAGAAAGAAGGGAGAGAGGGTTGTAAATAGCATAGAAAAGAGAAGAAGCAAAAGATGGTCGCTTTTAAAAAAAGGAACGCGGAAAAGAAAGAGAGAAGGTTCCATGGGCGGGCCTGTCCATAGCCTCCTTTGACGGCCCACCTTTTTGTACCACCATTATAATATGGAAACTGAAAACTTGCTGGAAGTCGCATCCAAAACTCCTCCCTCGCCTGTATCTCAAGTTTATACTCAATTGGAGTCTTTTTTTTTTTTTTAATGAGAACTGAAGAACTAAATTATAACCAAAGGGTCTCAACTCCTCAAAGAGGTCATTAATTCAACTTTTCAACAGAAAATCTTAAACTTTTGAGGGATTTCAGTTTTCCATAACAATTTATGGGGATTAGGCTCTTGGAAAATGCAGAGACTGATTATTAAAATGACATGAAGATATTTTTTTTAAGCGGGTCAATTGGAGAATGCAAATGATAAATAAAGCTTCCAAAACTCCACGACTGTTCATGATGACAATGCTGGTAGCCTGGTACTGGTTAGCGTGTTTAATGATGTGGTTTCGACTTAATAGTTTATTCAGTTCCAATTCAATGCGTAATGGTATGGGTAAAACCAACGTTAAATTATTTATTAACAATTTTAAAATATTTGCCAAAATAAATTATCTTTTAGTTTTGGATTGTTCGGATTTCAAACGGTTTCACCATCACAAAGGGAGAAAAAGGGAGAGTTAGGAACAAGGTTGGGAGGAACAAGGGGGGATTGGGAAAGCCTAAGAAATCATTAAAAACAGTTTTTATCATATCCGAATATGCACTTTAATTTAAAATAAAAATATATCATGTGAAGAGCATTTCCTAAATTAATTTTTATTTATTTATAAGAGTAGAGCTCCAACACTAAGGGATTAAGGTAAGAGGTCAATCGGTTTTAATAGTTTCATACCATTGATTTAAAAAGGTTTCTTGGAACCGTTCAATTGAACAGTTTCATTTTTAAACCAAAATTGTACCGTTAAATTAATTAGTTTCATTCTTTAAATCATAATCCAACTACTTAATAATCAGTTTTTTTTTCTTTAATTTAAATGGAAAGTCACATCCAAAACTCCTCACTTGGATTCCAAGTTTATGCTCAATTGGAGTTTTTTTTTTTTTTTTTTTAATGAAAGCTGAAGAACTTAATAAAACCCCAAGGGGTTTCACCAACTCAAAGAGGTCATTAATTCAATTTTTCAACACAAAATCATTAACTTTTGAGGGATTTCAGCTTTCCTCAACAATTTATGGGAATGAGACTCTTTTGGACAATGCAGAGACTATTAATGGAATGGCATGAAGGTTTTTATTTTAAACTGGTCAATTGGATATTGCAAGTGATAAATAAAGCTTTCAAACTCCACGATTAAGACTCTCTTTGGTATGTATTATAGAATTAATTATATAATACATTGTGATATATTTAGTTGTTTGGTATGATTTATGATATTTATTTATATTTAAAATAAGTTATTATAATCTGAAATTTATAAATAGATTAGAAGGTGTTTATCATTATTGTAATAATCTATTATTATTATTATTTTTTTATCTAGTGGTACCAAGGTGTTGTTATTTATGACTCATAATTTATTTTTATAAATGATTTATTTTAAATAACTCATAAACATAAATATAAACTATATGAAAGAGAGTCATATAAAACATTATGATATATGCAATTGTTTGGTATGATTTATGGTACTTATTTATATTTAAAATAAATTGATATAATATAAAATCTTCAAATAGATTAGAAGGTGTTTATCATTATTGTGGTAATCTGTTATTATTTTTTAGTCTAGTGATATTAAACGGTTATTATTTATAATCCATAATTTATTCTCATAAATGATTTTATTATTATTAACTCAAAAATATAAATGTAAACTATACCGAAGAGAGGCTAAGAAAATTCATGACAATTCTCATATTGGTAAGGGTGTTAAATGGTGTGGTTTCGATTTAATAGATCTATTCACTTTCAATTCAATGTGTAATGGGTAAAACCAACATCGAACCATTTTTTAACGGTTTTAAAATACGATAGTTTATCAATTAGTTTTCAATTGTTTGGATTTTAAACAGTTTCGCTATCACGAAGGGAGAAGAAGGGAGAGTTAGGAATGAGGTAGGGAGGGAGGGGATAGGGAAAGCCGAAGAAATCATTAAAAAATAATTTTTATCATATACGAATGTGCACTTACAATTTAGAGTAAAAATATGTCGCGTGAAAACATTAAACTAATTTTATTTCTTTATAGGAGTAGAGTTCCAACACCAAGGGATTAAAGTAAGAGTTCAATTGCTTTTAACGGTTCCATACCATCAATTTGAAAAGGTTTCATTTTTTAAACCATAATCGAACCGTTTAATTGAACGGTTTCATTTTTAAACCAAAATTGTAACGTCAAATTAATTAGTTTCATTTTTTAAATTGAAATCGAACCACTTAATAATCATTTTTTTTGTTTAAACAGTTTGATTCAATTTCAATAAAAGGTTATGGTTCATTTTTAACACCCTTAGCTTATATTATAAAAAAAAATACATGACAATAAATGGGATGATATATGATTGATTTAAGTAAGAAATTTAAGAAGTGGCCAGTCAAGATGATTCTCTAAATATCGAATAATCAAAATTATCACATCCCCACATGGCACTACTAAGTAGGTTATAAAACATTTTGCATGCCGCCCAAAGCATTGTTTTCTCTCCGCTGGAATCTCTACTTGAGAGGGGGAAGTTTTTGAGGAAAGTTTACCAATCGACATAATCATAAATGACTCCTGTCCCCTTATAAATGCCGATTATAACTCTGACTAGTCTTGGATCCTAATCTAACACCACTAAATTCAGGAAAAAATTTCCAGCAATTCGAGTAATATGAATTTTTCTGTTGCTAATTTCTTGTACGCCCATATGGAATCAAGTTCTAATGAAAAATATATTTTAGAAAATACTATAAACTAAGAAGGGATTTTTACAGAAAAAAAAAAAAAACTAAGAAAGGATTTGTAAATTCATTGGAAAAGGAAAAGAAATCCATATGGCATATGAAAATGGGAAGCAGGAAAAAATTTTCCACTGAATTTTAAGGACTGAATTTTAAGGAAAACTCAGTCCAAAGCTTTTAGTTTAAATGGAAATACTTGACAGAGCTGACTCATCCTTGCTTTCTTTAATGGATGGACCACCTGTTTGTGCCTTATCAATTTACAAAAATGCCAATGCTTCCAGCTCTGTTTTGGCCTTTGGTCCATGACTTTTAGTGATTCAGGATTAGGATCCACCTCGGCCTTCACCTAACGCAGAATTGGTCAGGACTGATCCAGTCATCTCGCATCAGCTGGATCAGTATTGGCCAATTCTCAGCTGCACCAAGGTCAGTTGGGTTTTTTAAAATCACAGTCTAATCTTAAGTCCATTTAATAGGGGTGCTTACCCGACTTAGGCTTTGGCGGACCAAGCTTCAGCGGGTGTGTTCTTGAGAAGAAACGATAAGGTTTTTAGTTTTTCTCCACCCCATATCACGATAGTTGAAGTATTCCCTTTCTTCATCTCTTTAAACCAAGCTTTAGCGGGTGTGCTCTTGAGAAGAAACAACAAGGTATTTAGTCTTTCTCCTTCCCATATCACGACAGTTGAAGTGCTGACTATGATGTGCATTTTATCCTCGGCATCCTTTCAGTGTCAAGTAATTGGGTAGTTGATTCTTCTGTTAATTTATTAATTTTCTTGCATCACTGGAGAAGGAATATAATAGATTTTGTGTTCTGCGGTTCTGCTCATTTGAATGATCGAACTGGTAGGGGATCTCTCATATTTCCATGAATTTGTTTGTCTTCATATCATATAAATTGACTATGATATTAATATTATTGCTGATTAAAGCTTCTCAAAGTTATTTTCCAGCTATCCATAATAATGTATGGACTTTGCTTGGATTTATTTTTATCTGATATACGTTTTTTTTTTTTTTTTGGTAAAATATTTGATATACTATTTAGTGTTGCATAAAGGTTGTATCCAAATGTAAGGGGTGAGAAGCCTCCTTTTCAATGTGAAACATGTAAGAAACCTCTTTAATCAAAAGCTAATCAGATCGGATGATCAACACTCTTTCTTCACCTTTCTTGGAAATTTGTTGTATGTTTAAGGTCAATCAGGGTCAATATCAGGGTCAATCTGACTCTGAATCAGGGTTAATCAGGGTTAACCTGGCCCTGTTAGGGTCAATCAGGGCAGGTTAGGGTTATGCCCGACCCTGCTAGGTTCAGGGTTAGGATTGTACAATTTCTGACCTTGGCAGGGTTGGACAGGATTAGGGTTAAGTTTAAATAGTCAGGGTTAGACAGGGTTAGGGTTTTGAAAAACCGGCCCAACCTGGCCCTGTTACAGCCCTACCATTTAGTTGGATTTAGGCTCGGCCTGGCTCTGTTTTAAGGTCTGAAAAATCTAACTTTGACTAACCCTGATTAACCCTGACTATGAGGAGGGAGAAGGGAGATTCAAGGGTTGGGAGAAGAAGAAGAAAGAACAGGATAAAGAAGAAAAAGAAAAAGAAAAAGAAAAAGAAAAAGAAAAAATAACAAGAAAAGAAAGAAGAAGAAAGAACAAGAGAAAGAAGAAAACGACAAGGCAACGTGTGTCAGGTCGAGCCATGCTGGGCTCAACCCAAGGCCTCAACCCTAGACTTCACCTACCCTGGCTTAGGGCCATATTCCTAACCTTGACTCGCCTTTAAAACTGATGTATCTCAGCCCAGGCCCTATTCGGGCTCAGAGAGTGTCAGGGCGGAATTAGGCTGATGGGGCCCACCTTGCTCCCTTAATCCAATGTTCCAACAATCCAATCAAACAAGGCAAGAAGAAGCATCCACTTATTATTTGTTCTCCTTTCCTACGTACGGTAGAATATAAAAGGATTGGGATCCTCTGTAGTGAGCCCACTCCTGTAGTGAAGATCTCATTTACTTAAAGTAGATCGGCATATATCTCTATCCACTTAAAGTGCATCGGGATATATGTAAATCCATTTTGAGTGGGTGAGATTCTCAGTACAGGAATGGCCTCACTACAGAGGATCTTTTTTTCTTAATGTAAAAAGGCAATAGAAGGATCAGCCCTCATCCATGGTTACCTCCTAAAAGTTTTTTTTTCCCTACTTTTTTGTGGTCATTAGAGATGTTGCAATGGATATTTTATATTTAAAAAAATAATAATAATAATTTGTATCTACTATATGTACAAGATAACATTTCAAACAATTACAACTGTTTTCTTTCTTCTTCTTCTTTTTTCTTTTTTTTTTAGATAAAAACATCTTTTATTAACCCAGACAAAGAAAACACTATAGTATACAAACTTCCTAAAAAGAGATGGCCAATCAAACCAAACCACTAGCCAAAAAAATACAACCCAACAACCCAACAACGACAATCTCACACCTACCACAAAGGCCCAGTATTAAAAATGAAATATGATTGACATGTTCAACCTTCATTTTCTATTAATGATAATAATAATAGGGAACCAGAAGAAAGAATATCCGGAGAATAGTTCACTTACATGTACTTGTATTCTCCCTGGGATCCCATCACGGTCCATATTCAGTGGATCCCCTCTCCTTCCCCAAACGAAAGAACAATTCGTTAGGGTTTCTCCACCACGATCAGTGAACTTGTCGGAATCTTATCAATGAATCCGCCAGAATCCAGCAACGCTCTTTCTTGATTCAGATTCTAGGTATGGGTGTTGGGTATTTCAAAACCCATCCAGATTATCCTCTCTTCTTCTTCAACATTAACTTGAGGAAGAAACAGTTCATATCAACTGATTGTGCAAAGGGAGATTCTCCCTCTCAAGAGTCCAATAACATAGCTTATCAAACTCATTCTTATTCAACTTAAGGCGCTTCAAACAACAGAAGTAACCTTCTCCGGGCAAAGCTTCTTCACCATCCGTGCCTTCAAGTTAGCGAGATTGATCAACGAATGCTACTGTGAAGGTTGCATTTCTCAAAACATGGAGTCCATATAAGACTTACAGAATCACAAATTGTCCTTGCTGCAATATAAAACCCTGAAACCCCAATAATTGCTAATTCATCTAGAGTTTGCTCCCCTTTCAATAGCATCTCCTGCACACACCTGAACCAGGTTTTAGATCCACGGAAAACTCAAAAAATTAAATTATTTTCAGTTCTTTTCTTCAATAACATCTTTGGATTATGCCTATGGATATATAACTACTGAAAATTTTGACTCTTTGTGAGGGATTCAAATCCTCTCATGCCCCTCATGCCGGCATGAGGGGCATCCAGTGGTTATTATTCGCTGTGTGCGTATACCAATACATCAGTATGTGCGCACAGTAAACTACAGCCACTAGATTTTCTCATGCTTGCATGAGGGGCATGAGAGGATTTATTTCCCTTTGTGAGGATTTGTTAGTCTGTCATTCTCTTTCCAGGTCGGTCCAATCAATCCTTGAATCCGAAATATGTGGGCTTCCCCCTTTCTTTCACCAACATAGTCCATATCTTCATTTCCTTCTGCTGTCATCCTTTTTCAAACTATAAAATTTCCAGCCCTTACCTTCTTAGAATTTTCATTCCTGAGTGACTTAATCTCCAAATGAGAGGAAAGAATTCCGCTTCTATTTTCTTCCACTATCAAACCCAATTGTTATCTTCCTCTGTCACTCCCTGAACAAACAAAAACATCTTCTCTTGTTTTCTTGTATCTCTTTATACTCCACTGTAGATGCTTGTCAAGAACCATGTACTTGTTTGAGAAGCCTATTCCAAATGACTTCTAGAAGGAGGGACGAGAGATCATTGTCGGCCATGTTGGATTGCAACCCCAACAACAACAACATCAACAGTAACAATGGTAGCAAATGATTCTGGCAAAGAACAGTGGGGAAGACCACGAGTGGAAGGCGCCCAAGCACAGATACCCTCTCCATCTGTCCAGTTGAACATCGGACGATTAGGATTACATTGGGATCTATGCCCGGTGTATCCCAGCCTTCCGATGTTCGGCTGGACGACTGAATGGATGGAGAGGATTTCACCAGGCGTTGAAGAGTTCCAGGAGGAGACCCAAAGACGTGTCCGATAGTTTCTGGCGAAAATGGAGGGAAGAGACTGTAATTATTTAAAACTTTAGGGTGGAGCTGGAATTATAGCAAAGCTCCGGCGATATACCAGTAATTTACCCTTTTTGGCATTCATGATTTTTGTGTCACTCACACGTCATAGCTATAAACTACATTTTATTTGACAATCATAAGCTCTATGTTGTTAAACCTATGTTGTGAACGAGATTTTCCCTTCTTATGATGTAAATGTGAAATAAAATTCATTCTACAACACATTTTGATAAGGATGTCAAAACTGGGCACGAACCGAATTACACTAATATAACCCAAACCCAGCCCAGACCAAGCCCTTAATGGGCATATTTTTGACACGGATTTGTGTTTCTAATCCGGACCAGCTTGATGGGCGGCTCGTTATGGAACCCGAGTTAACCCGATAAGCCTTCAATAACGACCCACTAAAGGAGGAAACTTATTTGAGAAAATCAGCATAACCTAACATGATATGTTTCCAAGGGCAACAGATTCCCGTGTCAACGTTTTCGCTGAAAAATATACAATCATGTTGCATGATAATTTGAACCACTTCAGATCGTAATTCAACCCAGTAAAGAATTCATTGAGAAAGATAGAAATATAGAATGAACGGTGACCTTGTTAGAATTAACAGTTCCAAGGTGACAAAATGATCATGAAATAACTGAGCTCGTAATCGTCCATGCCCACTCTGGACAATGGCTTAGTCAATGGATCACATGTTCCTAAAGATCAAATCACAGCTAGACCACTCAACCAAATTATCAGTCCAACCAAATACATAAACCATGATAATGGACTGAAAATCTAATCAAATTTGAGGTATAATTGTTAGATTTATGTGAGCTTAATTAATTATCTAAACTAGTCAATTCAGTGGGAGTCTAATGAACACGGTAGAACCAGTTTGGTTTGGTTCGTCACATGGTATGAGATAGGTTTTGGTAACCTTAATTTTATTGTGGGAAAGGTTTTAGGGTTACAGTTGTATTCTATAAATATTGGGTTAGAGTCCCACAGCCACAGTTAATCAGTTATTTCTGCACTCATTAGTAAGAGACGTCAGGATATCCTCTGGAGTCTGTGGAAGACTGTAGCCGAGGGATTTCGATCAAAGCTTTGAGCGACTTGGAGGTTATGGGAATCGATCTCTTCATAGATAGATATATCTTTATGTTCATTGTTTATAGATTTTTTATTGTGTTCTAGGATAATTGTATGGAATGGAATGAGTTTGATTGAAACCTTAAACACATAATATTCTAACAATAATGTTCAAAAATTAAATTTGATAACTACTAATTAGACAGAAAATACTTCTTAGTTACCAGCATTACAAAGAAAAACACAGAAGTATAATACTTCTGGCCCAATAAGCCCCGTCCAGACTGAGTCAACCCAAAACCACCTCGATAAGCCTAGCCCGATAACAAACCCACACCAGACTAGCCCGTTAGTTATTGTGTCCAGCATAGCCCACCCCAACCCGAACCCTTAATGGACATGTTTTGGGCTGGGTTTATAAAGCCCGATACCGGTTCAGCCTGGACCGAAACCGGCCCAAACCGGCCTGTTGACACCCTTACATTTTAACCTTGGGATGGATGAGACTTAAATATAAAGTTAATGGAATCTTTCATTTCATCTCATGGTTTTCCAATTATTTAGCTATAATTATTTTTAGAAGGTTTTTTGTCCGACTATGTGGCACCTAAACCAACGTGAGGACCAAAAGGAGCGCACGCCCATGCATCTACTAGGGGTGGAGTGGTCATTTCACCCCTTCTTTGTCTAGGAGATATACACAATCGAACATGAATGTTTTTCCTTCTTTTTTTTTTTTGTGGGAAAACATTATTTGCAAAGCGGTACTCTCTTAACCCTAAGGAGGTAACTCAGTTGACAAGGAGCCTACACTTCAAGAAGTGGAAGGTTCTGAGTTTGACTTTTCTTACTATCTTGAGCCACTCATAGGGGCTGTTAAGTATTTTTTCTTTCCTACTTTGGGAGCAAGCGGAAAGGTTCTCATTTAATCCCAAAATGACTCGGTCCATGTAGTTGTGGGGTTAATATGGGCACTTGAAATTAGTCAGGCCGAAGGTCTGGATACTGACCGTTAGCAAAAAAATAAACATAAATAAAACTTCCCTCTCTCACATGGAAAGTGAATGACCATTCTGTCCTTGATCATTTCACCCATCACATGAACAATGCGTTTAAGGGGCAATTTTAGAATTTGGAAGGGGTGCCTTTATGTCTATCTAAAGGTTCCAAGTATATGAGAAAGAAACCTCTGGCCGTAAAATTAACATAAAATGTTTTTTTTAATCAAACTATTTTCTGAGCTTGAACCGGACTTTGATTTAAATTGTTGTATATTTGTAACGTTGAACTAACCATTTATTTGGAAATAAGAAGTTGGGGACGTTTAACAGTTGAATTGAAGGGTATTGAGAAAATAATTATCGTTGTTTGTTTGCTAAATTCTTGCATAATTACTGTTTGGATTTCTCGTTTTTATTTGGTTATAATCTGCCTAACACATGCCTTACCAATAAGTAGTCCCAACTTCTAGATTTCTCAGCCTATTCGTAGCTAAATAGATTATTTTCTTAAAAAAGAAAATGTTTTACATGGCGGATTCAAATCGTCTCATCTTTGAGATTCGGGAAGCGTGGCGGCGACCCCACTGGATGGTCGCCATGTGGAGGTCGGATGAATCCGACCCCTCCGTTCGAGTCAACAAGCCGAGCCGACAAGAGAGTGTCGACTCGAACGGAGGGGTCGGATGTCGGATTCATCCGACCCCCACATGATGACCATCTAGTGGGGTCGCCGCCACGCCTCCCGAATCTCTGGGATGAGACGATTTGAATCCTTACATAGCAGAAACTGAGTGATATAAATTAATAACATGAAAGATTTTGGTAATTCCATTGAGATTTTCTCCACTCTTGCAATTTTATTTATTTATTTAGATTTTCTCCACTAAGATGCACTAAAAAAAATGCATTATAGTCGTTAAGCGAGTATACACTTGATATTGATGGGGTAGTTGAAATCTCAATGGGATAACTGTTAGGATCGGAAGAACGCAAACAAACAAGAAGCACACGAAGAATTAACGTGGTTCAGCACCCCATCGTGGGATGCCTACATCCACCGAGAAAAGAGTGACTTCTTCTATTCCCAAGAACGCCTACGGAATCTCTACTTGACAGGCCTATCTCATCCGTCACCCTTACAGCGTCTCCACTATCTTGTCCGAGGAGAATCCTCTGACCCTTTGTAGCCTTACTTAGGTTTTCCCACACGGAGACAATATATGGGGAAACCTAGAAACCCTAATCCCACCACAATTATAAGTTTATCCCCGACATGTAATAAACTCATACCCTAATACAAATACTACCCCTATAATTATGTGGACCCCACGGAATACAAGACACCAACCCAACAAACTCCACCGGCTTGGATTCCGCAAACCACCTTGAAGAAAACCGTGATGTTGATTCACAGAAACCGTCTCTGCCAAAACGCTACACCCAAACCGATAGCCCACACCCCGTCGGGTGTCCCGCACGACTCACCGCCAGACGATGTGAAGTGACCCACTCTCCCACTGCGCAAGACACCGGAAAGATCACCGCCACTCACAGCCCTCCCGCAACCCGGTGCATCCGGAACCCGAGCTCTCACCACCGCACCTCCATTGCGGCCCTTGAGAACCGACTCCTTATCCCAGCCCTTTGCAACTCGAATTGCACGGAACCCAAGCCTCTCACCTCTGCACCTCCAATGCGGACTTAGAGATCCGACTTCTTGTCCCAACCCACCGGACTCCTTTACCCGGTGCGGCAAAGATAAACCGGCCATTATGAGCACCGCACCAGATTCAATCACACCGTCGGATCCAACACTCGATCCGACTAGATCCTCGAACAGCTACCATCGTCCCATCAACGAACACGATCTTCCAGCCGCCGTTGACCATCCACCCCGGAGCACCAAGACCCACGGCGATACCACCCGGTGTAATACCATCCACTCGACTACCACCAAGATCCACGTGCGATCCTATCACAAGCGAGAATGCCACAGTGATAACATCTTCCCCAAATTTATTTCCATACCAGGAAATCTTACTAGATGGAGATTCACCTTCGCCATCTCTTCTTGTCGGCACAAAACTATTATTTGAAGAAACAAAGGATGCAGAAATTTCACCCAAAGAAACGGAGGCTGCTGTACGGAGCGAATAACTTGACTTAGAAAACTCCAATAAAAATCTGACCGTACAGATTGACGAACTATGTGTCCTCTACCTTCTGTCCAAAAATCAGCCCAATCGGACCACGGATGACCTCCCGATCATCTTCTTGATCACGGCTGCGCAAATCACCTACGCCCGAAAAACGCTACTCTTTTTTTTCTTCTTATGATGCTAAACCCAACCTAATCCGTTTTGTCCTATTTAAAAGATAAAATACAAGACAAAAAGAATGGGTTTAAAACACACAAAGGTTTTGACCTTTATCTACAAACCCTAAGCATCATTGTACTAGGGTTTCCCATGGAAACCCTTCTCACGGATTCAGTCCTTTTTTTTTTCTTCTTCTTCTTCTTCATACTGCGTATCTCCTTCGTTCTTCAAAGAACCCTAGCTCTGATACCACTTGTTAGGATCGGGAGAACGCAAACAAACAAGAAGCACACGAAGAATTAACGTGGTTCAAGACCCCATCGTGGGATGCCTACATCCACCAGAGAAAAGAGTGACTTTCTTCTATTCCCAAGACGGCCTACAGAATTCTCTACTTGACAGCCTATCTCATCGTCGCCTTACACGTTCCAGCTATCTACTGTCCGAGGAGAATCCTCTGACCCTTGTAGCCTTACTTAGGTTTTCCCACAGGAGACAATATATAGGGAAACCTAGAAACCCTAATCCCACCACAATTATAAGTTTATCCCCGTATATGTAATAGACTCATACCCTAATACAAATACTACCCCTTATAATTATGTGGACCCCACAGAATACAAGACACCAACCCAACAATAACTGAGTCAGTAAGGAGCCTACGCCTTAGGAAGCGGAAGGTACTAAGTTCGACTTTTCTTACTGTCTTGGGGCCACTCACACGAAGGTGTTAAGTGCTCTTTCTTCCTTGCTATGGATGCAAGTGGAATGATTTTCATTCAACCTTGGAATGATCCGATCCATACGATTGTGGGGTCAATATGGGCCTGCGGGATTAGTAGGACCAAAGGTCTGAAAACCTGTCGTTAGCAAAAATAAAAATAAAAATGGAATAACTGAGTATTAGGACCATTAAGTAGGATTTCACCACTTTGCAAGTTGACTGGTAAAAGAATTAATCGCCACAAACTTTATAAATAAAATAGCATTGAGGAGAGGAAGAACTTTTTGTGCTCAAGTTGTTGTCTCTCTCTCTTACCTTAGTAAGTGAAGTATGTTTTTCTACATATTTTGCAAGAATTATTGGATACGTTGCTGTTTTGTCATTTGCTCATTTCTTTGATCAAGTTTCATATTCCTTTACAAACATTTGTTTGGTTGGATAGTTGATCCTTTGCTTGATGAAGCAGGGTTGGAAGGAGGTCTCCAATTTGAATCTTGCTTCTGTTCCCTTCCCTCCCACTCCACCCTCCCTTTAGTCTATGGAAACATAAAAAAAATAAAAAGTTCCATATTCCTCTTGAGAATTTATGATTGTGAGTTAAAATATAATCCTAAATCCCTCTAGTAATTAAATAAATATTCTAAGAATGCATGAGGAAAGAATTGTGGTTTGACTGAATGGGTGATAAAAAAACATTGCTCAACAGCATATAATACACTAACCTCTTCATATGGGGTGTGAAATGACTATCCCATGCCTGGTCATTAACATCCTATGTGAGAGAGTGTAAGGGCCGGCATGAAATCTGACAACGATCCTATAAATCATTCTATAAATTATACCAAAGATAATCTTAGGTACATGAACCCCAATAAAATATGCCTAGTCTCATCTTTTTCTTGGGCAATTCCCAAAGTTTCAAGGCCAATAATAAAGAGATCGATCACAACTACTAGTCTACTATTATAATCAACTCCACCTAGTTCTATTTGTTTCGTTTCACAATTTTGTCATGTAAATGTAAATTTTCTTTTTAACATTTTCTATCAAAACAAGCATAGAAAATCAAGTATTTTAAAAAAAAAATTCCCCCTTCTTTGTCATACGAAAACAAAAAGAATGAACACTCAAGAGAATAGTTCATCTGCATATACTTGTATATCATCCATGAATCTTATCACTATCTACATTCGGTGGTCTTCCACTTTAGAGATGTGTTCCACACTACGCTGCATTGGCAGTGATGAAACCTCATGAAAAATACATATACATGCAAGTGATCTGAACTCAGCCGCCATTACTCCAACCTTTTTCATATACATGCAAGTGATCTGAACTCAGCCGCCATTACTCCAACCTTTTTCATATACATGCAAGTGATCTGAACTCAGCCGCCATTACTCCAACCCGAAAGAAGACTATAAGGAGTCAATAGACTAATAGAAGGAGACGTGAGGATGCAGTTTAACTTTACGTGGATGTTGCTCAGCCATAATTTGTATTTTGTACGAATGGAATCTCTTTTGAGCTGTGTTTTTATTGATTTGTGCTCTAGGAAATAAGATTACTTCACCAACTCTGGACTGATGACAGATCTGGGTTTTCTCTTCTTCTGTTGTGATTTGGCGTCCAAATCGTCTTCTGCGGTCTCATTCCCAATGTATTGGCAGGCGGCTGATCCCAAACCCTTGGATCAGCGGCAGAACCGCCTGCCGCAGGAGACGATTTGGTTCCTGTGATTTGCTATTGTGTGATGAACCTCTTCGCAGGAGAAAGGAAGCAGGACATAGAGATCAAGGTAATAATTACTTTCTCATTATTCACAAAATCATAAGTCTGATGATTAACTGAAATCATGAATCATTCATGTAACAGTGTTAACACCGAGAAGAAGAGCTTTAGCAGCACCTATCTCTAGAGTCTGTTCTTCACAGATACATTCACATTCTCAAGCTTTTTGATGCAGTTTTCTCTTAAGTTGTCAGAAGAACAACTGATCAAGAAAATGTACTTGTATGCTCTTTCCATTGTAGGAGCTATTCTCCTTGCTCTTCTTGTTAAGAAATTTCTTGAACAGAAGAAAACTGTTCGCTCCAAGAAGATCAATAAGATAGACGCAGCCTCTGCAGAGGCAGAGAGTTCTTGTTCTTCTTCCTCTCCTTCATCGCTTGATCAGTCTGGTTGGGATTACGAAGTGTTCTTAAGCTTTAGAGGTCCAGATACTCGCGATAACTTCACCGGCCACCTCTACAATGCCTTGGTTGATGCTGGAATACGTACCTTCATCGATGATAACGAGCTCCGTATCGGAGAGGACATTGGTCCAGCGCTTCTTTCAGCCATCCGGCAATCGAGAATCTCTATACCCATTTTTTCCAAGAACTATGCTGCTAGCAAATGGTGCCTTATTGAGCTTGCTAAGTGTGTTGAGTGCAAAAGAGAGATGGGTCAACTTGTGTTGCCCATTTTCTTCCATGTTGAACCCTATGTTGTTCGGTACCAGACTGATTCCTATGCAAGGGCTTTTGGGAAACATAAGAAGCGTTTCAGTGATGAGATCTTGGAGGAGTGGAAGAAGGGTCTCAGAGAGATTGGGGCTCTGAAAGGATGGGTTTTGAACAGTGAGCATGGGTATTACTCTTCTCCTCGATTTGGTCTGGTTATTTATTTATTTATTTATTTTTTGAACAGTGAGCACGGGTATAACTCTTCTTGATTTCGTCTGGTTTTTGACTTTTTTTCCTTTGTTATCAAATGCTTCTTTATTAATTAACAGATACTCGAGTTGACTGAAAAGAAACATTGTCTTTCTTACATGCTAATGCCCATTTCCCCATTGGATGGGAGAAGTCAGAATCTAAATAAAAAAATATCAAGTAGAATCTCCAATTCAACTTCCTCTGTTTTCCCCTTTAATTTAATGTCAATACGTTACTGACTGCGCACAAGGTTATTTTAAAAGGGTGACTTGAAAATTCTGAACTTGGATGTTTAAGAAATGATACCTTGTTTATGTCCAATCCTTCATTATAGTCCCTTGTTGGTCTCTATTTTTCTGATACCTTGTTTTGCCTTTTTTTTTTTTTGTTATAAATTCGATCGAATTAAACTATTTTGACAACTGAACAGAGGATCTTAGGTCCCTTTAAAATAAAAATTTTCAGCCCCACCTATTGCCATGTGATAGTTATTTGAGGACATATTATTTTTACTTGTGGTTGAAGGGATGCTTAGAACTTATTCCCAACTATATTTTATATATGGATTAAAATAATTTTTTTTATTGATATTTTTTTATTTATGGGGTGGGGTGGGGAAGATGGTAGAGACACAGGCAAATTTATTTTTTTTGAAATAAAGGGATGCATGCGTTTGAGAGGTGAGCACAACCTTCATGGTTACTTTATAGGCTCCTGTCAGTCTAGTCCATTATCATTGTGGACGAGTCCATTTTTTTTTTAAAATAAATAAAAATCTTAAATCATGGTATAAGGCAAGCTTTGTTCAACTATACATCCAGCTGGCTGGACACATATACATGCCTATATGGAATCTTATGGGAAATCACTTTTTTCTTTTCCAATAGTTGATTTCAAAGCTCCACAAAAAATATTGTTTATGAAGCACCTCCTTTTCAAGTATTTTGGTAAGAGTTTACCTCCCACACTGACATTTACATCTTCCCCATGGCAGTTTAATTAATTTTTTTTTTGTACATGATATCTATGTTCCCCCATCACTCATAGGCCAAATTTCATCTCTATTATATTTTGCCATTTTTTTTGGTAAACATTATATTTTGCCATTTGCTAGAGTGAAATTTTAAAATTAGTAGTCGATTCTTTTGAAATAACCCGTATCTTAGGATTCACCTACATGGCAAGACATATGATAGGGATGGACCAAACCATTTGACATGAATCCGATCTAAGGATTTTTTTAATTTATCATATTATGATCATATGGTTCATCATTTCGATCGAAGACAACTCGGTTTTGACCTTGATCAAGATGAAATTTGATGGTTTTAACAAGTTTCGACAGGTTTATGAATCACTTGAAAAATAAATGTGTTTGTACTGTGGTGGATTTCTAAATAAAAAAGAGGAAATAGATCCATGGGTTTGATACATTGTTTTGTTATAAAACTTATGCTTCTTTTTTTTGGGTGAAAAAACTTATGCCTTCTTATTACTCTTTTCATTCATTTTTTTCTAACAGTTTTGACCAAGAGCTTCAAATTTAACTTAGAAAAAAAATACCTTGGAAATCTCAGTTATCTAAGTCAGTCCGAGATTTTGAACTTTGATCAGAACAATCAAGTAAGTCTTCCATGGGAAAAATGTTGAACTGATGTGGTCATATTGCCACGACAGCCTAACATGTGTGCTAAATGGGACTTGCCTTCCCTTAGTAAGTGATCTTGTTTGCGTATCATTGTGTGAGAGACTGGAAAATCAAAAGGCAGGCATCGGAGGTATGTGCATCTCCATTAAGCTTACAAAAAAAGGTTGCAGGTGAATTGAAATATTGTTCCAATGGAAACATATTATTTTATCTGGAAAAGCCTTCTTTTCCTATATATGCAATGAAAACTATTTGTTGTGTGTCCAATGTAAGAGACAATCTTGTTGAATGAATAAGCTATGGTTATCTCTTTTGGTACCTTAATCATTTCTTATTATGCTTTGATTTGAATTACTTTTGGCAGGCATCAAGCAACCCAAATAAAATTAGTTGTTGCCTCAGTCTTGAGTGGATTGAAAAAGAAGAACCTGGTTGTTACTGATTACCTAATCGGAATCCATTCTCATGTAGAGAAAATGCTGAGAATGTTAAATGTTGAGTCGAAGCATGTAAAGATTATAGGGATCTGTGGCATTGGTGGTATTGGAAAGACAACTATTGCCAAGACTATTTACAATCAAATCTGTCATCACTTTCAGGCATTTAGCTTTCTTGCGGATGTTAGAGAAACTTGTCAGCAGCCAAGAGGTATCATCAATTTGCAAAATCAACTTATCTATGATATCTTAAAACAGAAAGACCTAGGTGTTATGTCTGTTGATGGAGGAATTAATGTGATTAAAGAAAGATTTCGTAGTAAGAAAGTTCTCATTGTGATTGATGATGTAGATCAAATTTATCAATTACATGCATTAGCAGCCAACAATGATTGGTTTGGGTTGGGAAGTAGGATCATAGTTACATCTAGAGATGAGCAAATTTGCATTGTTTATGGAGTGAATGAGATTTACAAGCCCAATGAAATGGATTTTGATCAATCTCTTAAACTGTTTAGCAAGCATGCCTTTAGGAGGAGTCAACCTCCTGTAGATTATATGGAACTCTCAAGAAATGTGGTACATACTGCTGGAGGACTTCCCTTGGCTCTTGAGGTTTTGGGGTCTTCTTTAATTGGTAAAGGAATAACAGAGTGGAAAGAGACACTGAAGAAGCTGGAAAAAATTCCTCATGGTGAAGTCCAAAAGAAATTGAGAATAAGTTATGATGGATTAGATTATGAACAGAAAGAAATATTTCTCGATATTGCTTGTTTTTTCAATGGAATGGATAAAAGAATTGCAGTTCATATATGGGATGACATTTTCCCAGAAGCTGGAATCAACATTCTTCTTCTCAAGTCTTTGTTAGATATTGGTGATAATAATGAGCTGAGGATGCATGATCAGCTTCGAGACCTTGGTAGAGAAATCGTCCGCCAAGAAAACCTCAAGGAGCCAGGGGAGCGTAGCAGATTGTGGTCTCATGCAGAGGCCTTTGACATTGTTGATAAACTAGAGGTATGATCCAATTACACATACTACTCGTTTGCCTTTCTTAACCCTTACTGATATGTTTAACCATGAACTTCGAGTAAACAGTAGCCCATTCAAAAGATGTAATTTTGAACTTTTCTGGTAATAATTGTTGAAGTATCTAATCTAAAACCAGAAATGTCTTAATATACTACTTGGTTTCTCATCCTAATATCTTAAGTTTTTGGATTGGATACTTCAACAATAATGATACAAACCAGCATTATGATAAATTTTTTCAGGGAAAAAAATCTGAGGAACCTTCCCCATCTTTCCATTGAGTAATTTTTAATGCTTTTAACTTATTTTCTGCTTTTCTCATTTAAGGTGCTCTTTTGGCAGGGTACAAGAAAAATTGAAGGTCTCTGCCTTAATTTCAACCATTGTTTTGAAGATGACTTACTTGAAGATGAGTTAGATAGGTATTGTCTAACAGACAAAGGTTTGGCAGCACTGTCCAGGCTACGGTTGCTCCAAGTCAATTATGCAGATTTTCTTGGAAACTTTGAGCATCTTTTTAGAAAGTTGAGATGGCTTAGTTGGGTAGGATCACCTCGGGAGTTCAAAGCAACCAATTTTCATCTTGAGAAACTTGCTGTTCTTGATTTATCAAGCAGTGAGGTCACAGAAGATTGGAAAGGGTGGACTGAAATCAAGGTGCTATATAATTCCTCTAATTTTTTTTTCTCTTGAGATACGTAATACATTCCACAAAAAATTGATCTGCTAAAAATGACTAAATTGTTTTGCAGATGGCAAATTTGAAAGTTATAATTCTCAAGAGTTGCTTGAGCCTAGTAAAAACGCCTGCTTTTTCAGCATTCTTGAGGTTGGAGAACTTGATTCTTGATCACTGTAGATGGTTGGTTGAAATTGACAAATCCATTGGGCATCTAAAGGGACTAGCTTTCTTGAGCATGGTGAACTGTGGTGAACTTATAGATCTTCCAGTCAGTATTGGTGAGTTAAGTTCTCTTGAAAATCTTATTCTCAGAGGCTGCAGTAATCTCAACAAATTGCCTATAGAATTAGGTTCAATGAGAGCCTTAAGAGAGCTTGTCATTGATGGAACTTCTGTGGAACAAATACCTAATTCTGTAGGTTTTTTGAGGAGCCTTGAAACTTTTAGTGCAAGCCAGTGTCAGAGATTGAACATACTACCCAATTCTATTGGTGACTTGGAGTCCCTGTTACACCTAGTATTGGGTGGTACAGCTTTGACTGAATTGCCAGACTCAATTGGATTACTGTTCAAATTGAGACATTTAACATTAGAAAGATGTGGATCATTAAGAAAAATTCCAGATTCCATTGTAAGATTGCAGTCACTGATTGAGCTCAACTTGGCCTACACTGAGATTGTAAAGATACCTGATGCCATTGGGAATCTCAGGAGCCTGAAATTTCTTTATCTTGAGTCTACCATGATAACGGAGCTACCTGCTACCATTGGATTGTTGGAGAAACTTGAGGTGTTAAATGTGAGAAATTGTCATTTCTTAGGAGGGGAAATTCCTAGTGATATTGGGAAACTACAATCTCTAACTGAACTCAACCTTTCCCACACAAAGATTGTAAAAATACCTGATAGTATTGGAAATCTGAGGAATCTGAAATTTCTCTACATTGAGTCTACCAAAATAACAGAGCTACCAGTTGCTTGTGGATTGTTAGAAAAACTTGAGTTGTTAAATGCCAGCAATTGCGACATCTCGGAAGAGGGATTTCCAAGTGATATTGGAAGCTTGTCTTCTTTGAGAACCTTGAAATTAGACAACACAAGCTTTTGTCATGTACCAGCAAGCATTTCCAAATTTCCCATACTCCAGAGGCTTGAAATACGTTCCTGCAAAAAGGTTCAATTGATCTCGGTGCTTCCATCCAGTTTGAGTTATCTAGATGCTTCACATTGTACATTGCTAGAAAAATTACTTGATCTTTCAAGACTGACAAACCTGGAGGATTTAGACCTTACATACTGTGAAAATCTAACCAGTATTCAGGGTGTTGAAAATTTGGAATCCTTAAAAAGATTGCAAATGTTTGGGTGCACATCAATAAGAAGATTATCAGATCTACCATACTTCAAACTTGACACTATTCAGCATGAGAAGTTGACTGGGATTAAGGGCCTTATACAACTGGAAGTTTTGGAAACTTGGGACTTGGGAGGATGCATTTCACTGGAAAGATTACCTTATCTATCAAATATGAAAAGCTTGACCTCATTAGACCTCTCTGACTGCTGTAACTTATCTGAGGTTGAGGGCATTGAGGGATTGGATTCTTTGAAAAGATTGGAATTGTCAGGGTGCATATCATTGGAAAGATTACCATATCTAAAGAATTTAAGAAATTTAATGAAATTAGACCTCAATCGGTGCAAAAAGTTGGTTGAGATTCAGGGCATAGAAGGTTTGGATTCTTTGATTGAATTGGAGATGCCATGGTGCATATCATTAGAAAGGTTACCACATCTTAAGAATCTCAGAAATTTGACCAAATTAGACCTTATTCATTGTGAGAAGCTGGCTGAAATTCAAGGGCTTGAAGGGCTGGATTCTTTAAATGAATTGGAAATGTCATGGTGCATATCATTGAAAAGATTGCCATATCTAAAGAATCTGAGAAGTTTGGCCAAACTAAAACTCCTCCACTGTGAGAAGTTAGCTGATATTGTTGGCTTTGAGGGCTTGGATCATCTAATTCTATTGGACCTTTCGTGTTGTTTATCATTGGAATCATTACCATATCTGAAGAATTTGAGAAATTTGACAAAGATAGACCTCAGTCATTGCAAAAAGATGGCCGAGATTCAAGGGATTGAGGGCCTGGATTCTTTAAATGAACTGGACATGTCATGGTGCTTATCATTGAAAAGATTACCGTATCTCAAAAATATGAGAAGTTTGGCCAAATTAAAACTCATCCATTGTGAGAAGCTACCTGAGATTGTTGGCTTTGAGGGCTTGGATCATCTAACCCTATTGGATCTTTCATGGTGCGTATCATTGGAATCGTTTCCATATCTGAAGAATTTGAGAAATTTGACCAAAATAGACCTCACTCATTGCGAGAAGCTGGCTGTGATTCAAGGGCTTGAGGGCCTGGATTATTTAAATAAATTGGACTTGTCATGGTGCATATCCTTGAAAAGATTACCATGTTTACGTAATCTGAGAAGTTTGGTCAAATTAAAACTCGTTCACTGTGAGAAGCTTGCTGAGATTGACGGCTTTGAGGGCTTGGATCATCTAATATTATTGGACCTTTCATGGTGCGTATCATTGGAATCATTACCATATTTGAAGAATTTGAGAAATTTGACCAAAATTGACCTCACTCATTGCGAGAAGCTGACTGTGATTCAAGGGCTTGAGGGCATGGATTCTTTATATGAACTGGACATGTCATGGTGCATATCCTTGAAAAGATTACCATATCTAAATAATCTGAGAAGTTTGGCCAAATTAGAAGTCCTTCACTGTGAGAAGCTTGCTGAGATTGATGGCTTTGCGGGCTTGGATCATCTAATCCTATTGGAACTTTCATGGTGCTTATTATTGGAATCATTACCATATCTGAAGAATCTGAGAAATTTGACCAAAATAGATCTCAGTCATTGCGAGAAGCTGACTGCGATCCAAGGGCTTGAGGGCCTGGATTCTTTAAATGAACTGGACATGTCATGGTGCATATCCTTGAAAAGATTACCATATCTGAAGAATCTGAGAAATTTGGCCAAATTAGAAGTCCTTCACTGTGAGAAGCTAGCTGAGATTGATGGCTTTGCAGGCCTGGATCATCTTATCCTATTGGAACTTTCATGGTGCGTGTCATTGGAATCATTACCATATCTGAAGAATTTGAGAAATTTAAACAAAATAGACCTTAGTCATTGTGAGAAGCTGGCTGAGATTCAAGGGCTTGAGGGCCTGGATTCTTTAACTGAATTGGACATGTCATGGTGCATATCATTGAAAAGATTACCATTTCTAAAGAATCTTAGAAGTTTGGCCAAGTTAGAACTCCTCCACTGTGAGAAGTTAGCTGAGATTAAGGGTCTTGAGGGTTTGGATTCTTTAAGTCTATTGAACATGTCATGGTGTACATCATTAGAAAGATTACCATTTCTAATGAATTTGAGAAATTTGATCAAATTTGACCTCAATCACTGTGAGAAGTTGGCCGAAATTGAAGGGCTTGAGGGCTTGGATTCTTTAACTGAATTGGACATGTCATGGTGCATATCATTGAAAAGATTACCATATCTAAAGAATCTGATAAATTTGATGGTATTAGACCTTATTCATTGTGAGAAGTTGGTTGAGATTGAGGGCCTAGAAGGCTTGGATTCTTTGAAAGTATTGGACATGTCATGGTGCATATCATTGGAAAGAATACCACATCTAAAGAATCTGAGAAAATTGTCCAAATTAAACCTCATTCATTGTCAGACCTTAGCTGAGATTGCAGGTTTTGAGAATTTGGATGCTTTAGAAACATTGGACATGTCATGGTGCATATCAATGGAAAGATTTCCAAACTTCTCAAACATAAAAATGTTAAAGGTATTGCGAGTAAATGGCTGCAAGAGGCTCAATATTATTCATGATGTTCAAATAGAATCCCTAGAAGCATTGGAAATGGCTGGGTGCATATTTGCTGAATCCTTGCCGATGTTGAACTTGATTGGTTGTATGTCTTTGAACATGAACAGCTGCACATTAATGGAAAGATTACCGAACCTCTCTTGCTTAACAAATTTGAAGACATTATGCCTTGATTATTGTGAGAAGCTATTAGGGATCGAGTGCCTTGATGGACTAAAATCCCTTGAAGTGTTGACAATGAGGAAGTGCATATCATTGAAAAGATTACCAAATCTATCAAAGTTGAAGAAACTAAAGGTGTTGGAACTTGCTTACTGCAAGAAGTTAACCAAGATTGACAGTGTTCGGAAATTGATATCTTTAGAAAGATTAGATATTTCAGGGTGCATATCAGTGGAAAAACTGCCAGACTTGTCAAGTTTAAAAAAATTAGTTGAGTTATGCATTGAACATTGCGAGAAGTTAACTGGGATCGAGGGTGCCAACAGATTGGAATCCTTGGAAAGAATAAATATGGAAAAGTGTGTATCCGTCACAAGATTACCGGATCTTTCAAGCTTGAGGAAACTACAGGTGCTAAAACTCAATTACTGCGAGAACTTGGTTGAGATCACAGGCATGCAAGGATTGAGATCTTTAAAAGTTTTGGACATGTCAGGGTTGGTGTTAGTGGAGAGATTACCAGATTTGTCATACTTGAAAAGTTTAAATACATTACTCATTGAACACTGCACGAAGCTGACAGAGGTTCTGGGTGTTGACAGATTGGAATCCTTAGAAATTTTCAAAATGGGTGGTTGTGTATCTCTAGAAAGATTACCCGATCTGTCAAACTTGAAAAACTTGAAGCAATTAGATATTATGAACTGTGAGAAGCTTGAGGAGATCAAGGCCCCTGAGGTATTGGAATCCTCACAAATATTACGATAAGACTGCTACCTCTTTTCTGCACTATTAGCGAGGTCAACAAATCGTCTAAGTTAGCTTCAGTTCCCATCTCTAAGGTAACTTGTCTGGGCTTGAAACAAATTTCATTGTTTTCTAATATGATAGTAATCTTGTATATTAATGTTTTTTTCATTTATATTCTCTTTTAACTGATGCAGATATGTTAATGGTTGAATAGCAGAGTTAAGCATTGAAATTTTTTGCAACCACTATATACATAGAAGCAATCAGTCACATGCTGAAGATTTTGCTCACCAAATAAAGGGTATTATAGTTAGAGGCTGAAAGCAAGATTTAGCCAAAATGTGGTTGGTTCAGGTGATGCTCTCTGTGCCTCAGTAGCTTCAGATCAACAAATCCTTGTTATTGGTGCCAGAAGAGGTATTGTTGAGTTATATGACCTGGCAAAATCTGCATCCATTTTTCACACTGTATCTTTGTATGACTTGGGGTAAGTATTATGCAAAACCTATTTCCCCCCTTTCTAAACCATCTGGTCTCTCAAATGTAGTTCTGGTTTAGTGGTGACCATTCATTATATGTTTGTTTCTTTTTTCTTTTTTATTGGTCTATCATCATCCTTTCCAGGGATCTGAACCTACCAGTCATGAATCTCATAACTATGCTTGCACATCAATGTTCTTCATTTTCTGACTGCCCGATATGGATATGACATGCTTTTCTGCTGCTGTCTTTTGTGTTTCATTGTGTTTCAATATTTAGCCTGTCTTTTATTTATGTGTTTAACTGATTGATTACTAGTAAAGGCTCACTTGTTAACTTTTGCATTAGATGTTTTTAAATTTCCCCTTTTTGAATAATCAAGTTGTTGTGATTATCTGTAAATTTCACTAATATCTGCCTGCAATTGTAATGATATAATACCATTTCCTAGCTGTTTGATGTTTATAGAATGGATAATGTTTCAGTTATCTCATCCTCTCAATCTTTTTTGCTCTTATTATTGTTGTATAATGAGATTAATAGTCTGTTGTTGTTGTTTACACTAACTTTACCTAATGACCACTGCAGATATTCTGTAGAAGATGCTGGTCCTGTCAGTTGAATTGCATGGACACCTGAGAATTCTGCATTTACTGTTGGATGAATATTTAGAGGACTTTCAGTTTGGTCTGTATCTGGGTATCGTTTGATGTGTGCAATCTGTCAATTCGGTACACGTTCTGTAACTTCTCTAATGGTCAAACCAACCTAGGATTTTTAAGATGAACATATGATGGTGGCACCTCACCGTTGCAGTGTAGATAATATGGACATAGGCTTTACACTATTGAGGAAGGGTCTTAAGAAAGCGTTCTTGCATTTTCTTTGGAAAATATTCCCTTAACAGAGGAGTTTCTGGTAAAACATTTTTTTTTCCTGGGACAATATTTGATCACCACTACCCAGACCCCGCAGTGGCAGGAGCCTCGTGCACTGGGTACGCCCTTTTATTGATTGCTTGTTATGCTACATCTTAACCTTCTAGTTATGTGTTCAAGTTGTATAGTTCTGTATTTATTTAGTTCTCATGGCTATATTGTACATTGATGTTCCTGAACAATTGTGCTGTTTTTGCCAGGTTAATTATATCTCCCTAAATTGGCATGTTTTATATGTTGTTCTAAGCAATGATGGAATGTACTTAGCAGGCTTCCATGGGTTGATCTTGTATGATCTACATAATAAATAATTAAAAAGGGGTGTTTTTGGAGATATTATCCAGGAACATAAAATCCAGTTTCAATGATTGTTATGACGGGAGAAAATTGTTGTTGTTCGCTGTTACGTTGATTCTTCTAACACGTGAGTACTTTTTCCCAACTGTGCATCTCCAACTGTCCTTCATTTTTGCTAGAGTGTCATGCTTATATTTGATTTTTCTTGATGTTTGATGTGAATTTATCTGAAGCTGTGGTGCCACTTGGATTGGAGTGGCAAGTAATCGTAGCTTGTCCTTAAATTATGTCACACCCCAATTCCAGCTGAACCAGAAGTGTGAGTGAACCGTCACTGAACCAACGGTTCACACCAGGATCTCAATAAGACCGTGTCCACTCATACAAACCATTGTACATAACCATAATCAGAATATAATTAAGTACAGCGGAAGTCTTAACTTAAATGAATTGAGTACTCTATTGATAACATAGTTGTCAAGGCGTCGCCTAGGCGTCCGGGCGGTTTGTACAGGCCTGGGCGCCAGGGCGCCTTGTGGTCGCCCAGGCCAGACAGGAACAACATTTATCAAGCAGTACTTGCCCAGGCCAGACAGGGACAACATTAAGTAAATGTTTCTTTAATTTTATATTTCATTTACTTAAGATATTATTCATAAATAAGTAAATACCCCCCTATTTGAATCCAATAAAAATAGTCTAAAATTCAAATTCCGAGGAAGGAAAAAAAAGTCAACCCCCTGTTCAAGAACAAAAACCATATTTTTTGGGTGCGGCGATTTTCAACTTTTAAATGCTAGGCTTTTTTCTAAATATAAAAATTCTATAAATCTTATTATAATAAATCATCACTAAAAACCAAGAGTGCGCCAAAATAATCTTTTGCTTTGATGCCCAAAAAATAATTTGCATTCAGACGACTTTAAACAGCATTCCCGTATTCCGAACAAGGTTTAACCGGAGTGTAACTCCTTCATTATAATTTGGATTCAAGCAATCTCGGATTTGTTGGAAAGCTGATTATGTTAGCTTTCACACGGTCGAGATTGCTTGAATCCGAACTATATTAAAGGAGTTACACTCCGATCAAATTCGTTAAAAGTACGCAAATGTTAGTCATAAATAATTGTTTACTTAACTCTAGACACAATCCCAGGTCTTAGTGTACATTAGTAAACTTGGGTCCACACCACATATTAATTAAGTTATGTCTTAAATGTTGATTATTTATGTAGAATGTTGCATATATATAAACATTAATATTTTAGAAATAAAAAAATGAACATTAATATTTTAGAAATAAAAAAATGCCTGGAAGCTTGGTGTGCCTAGGCAACGCCTAGGCGGGCGCCTAGGCGCCTAGGCGCCCAGGATGGCCCCAAACGCCTTAGATCGCCTTGTCGCCTTGACAACTATGATTGATAATTTAAATAAATTATCCAATTATTTAAAACACCAAAACGTAAATAATTATCCTTACCTCACTTATAAATCCAACTGAAAATAAGTAAAATAAACAAATCAAATATCCTAGAGGTACACGTAGAAAAGGCATTCGCATGGAGCGTTATGCTCGTCCTCCCCTGCTTGCACTTTCAGGGCAGCAACTCTTCCATATACTGGAGCATCCACGTAGTCCTCGACAGTGTAACCTGCATCAACATCTAAAAACATGTATATATACAAGGGTGAGCTCACAACTTAGCTCAGTGAGACAATCAGACAATGCAACATACATCATGCATGAGTAACATTCACATTATGGTCTGGTTTTAAGTTTGTAAGGTGCTATAGAAAGGATTGGGGGCCACCGCACCTCTATACACGAGTGTGTGAATCTGCCCAATGGATCAAACACCACTGTCGTCCCACATGCACCCACCATGGAATAGAGATAGAATTAAAGTGTCCGGATCAAACACCGCCAATACTTCCCCTGATGCCCTACCCATACCAACACGTAAGCCTCTATTGGAGAGGACTTGCAAACTGGGCTCGCAACTAATCAATCATATATGTCATCACACTAGGCCCTATCCCAACACAGCTCCCTACGGCATAGAGATAGGGCTAGAGTCTAGTGGCCAGGCCGGAGACCACAGTGCCACTTCCTCCCCTTGATACCCTACTCGCACCAAGCATGCTAAGATAGAAGCAATACGAAAAGGTGCTAGTGTGAGGAATGATCTCAGACCCCAGGCTTTTCCCGTTCCACATACCAACGAAAACAATCACATGCCTAACAATTACATCCTAGCATAACGAGTATGCATGATTAATATAATAACTGAAAGTAAAGATGACATGTGAGTATGCACAAACACCATTCTACAGAATCATAATTACTAACAACGTTTTACTGTTATTAAGTTATTAGGGTTTAGGTCCGATTCCCTTACCTGACGCTTGATTGCTTGTTTGTTCCGCGTCACCGAATCTAAACTTGCTAACACAGGGTCCTACACGATGTTAGGGTTGAATTAGAATAATTTTCTTAGGGTTCACGTTAGTCGAAAACCAACTGGTATTGAAAACACTCTCACAGTGCATACCGGTCGCAAGTACCGATAGCGACACTGTGGGGAAAGGTGCAACCGGTATGGTCGACCGTCCCCTGCAGACCAGTATCCGAGAGGTACCTGTCGCAGTACCGGTCGCATATGGTGCGACCGGTATGGTCGACCGGTATGCCTCCGGAAGACCATCAACTTGGTGTTCACCTTCCGTCGGTCACCCCTTATTGGTTCTAGGGTTTCTCCTATGCATTCTAGGCCTGAGCAACGAGTTAGAGTTTTTTCATATTCCATTCAAGTCTTAGTTTCGATGATCCTTAGCCTAGAATGCGAATCTAGGGTTCATCGACTGTATTAGGGTTTGATGACAAATTTAAGGGTTTTAGATCAATACCTCGCCTTGCATGGTATTGAGATGGTATTGACCAATTCATGATTAATCATCTATAATGCTTAACTCAGAGAGAAGTTCAAGCACTTACCGTTGGTTCGCAACTATGGTGTTCTTTGTCCAACGGCCAATGCCGGCTCCTCTCCCTCCTTCCTTAGCTCTTTCTCCTCTGTAGGGTTTGTGAGTATCAATCAAAGAGTTTTAAGAAGGTTTAAGAGTCTTTAAATAGACTAGGATAGAGTTTAGGAAGTTTCCTTACGTTAGGAAAGTCCTTAGGTTCGAGATTTGGAAAGTGGGACCCACAGAGATCCGTTTTCGGATTTAACCAGTCTGCCCGCGCAGACATACCGGTTGACCGGTACCATCGACTGGTACCATAGACCGGTATGAAAAATATCATACTTTTAGGTCCGTTTTCGTAGCTGGTTGTCATCCGCTCGTCCCGTCTGGCTCGGTGATGATTGGAATATTTGTTACGACATGAATTAAAGGTTTAGATCGGGTTCATGGAGTGCGGGTCTTACAAATCAGGTAAGATTTCTTTCTCCCCTAGGTTCCAAATTTCTGTATCTAGGATATCCTACCGATCCTTTTTGTTTCTTCTTAACGAACAACAAATTCCTAATGCCTTTGCAGCCAAAAGAACTCCTCTCACACTTTTTCACTATAGCCTTCCCAATATTAGCTTGTCCTTATATCAGGTAGGATTTCTAGCTCCACTAAGTTCCAAATTTATGTATCTAGGATATCCAACCAATCCTTTTTGTTTCTTTTTAAAGAACAACAAATTCCTAATGCCTTTGTAGCCAAAGAACTCCACACTTTTTCACTATAGCCTTCCCAAGATCCTGATTTAGCTTGTCCTTAAATCAGGTAGGATTTCTTGCTCCCCTAGGTCCAAATTTCTGTATCTAAGATATCCAACCAATCCTTTTTGTTTCTTTTCAAAGAACAACAAATTTCCTAGTGCCTTTGCAACCCAGGGAATCCTCCACACTTTTTCACTATAGCCTTCCCAATATCCTGATTTAGCCTGGCCTTATATCAGGTAGGATTTCTAGCTCCACTAGGTTCAAAATTTATGTATCTAGGATATCCAACCAATCCTTTTTGTTTCTTTTTAAAGAACAACAAATTTTCTAGTGCCTTTTGCAGCCATAGGAACTCCCCACACTGTTTCACTATAGCCTTCCCAATATCCTGATTTAGCTTGTCCTTGAATCAATTAGGATTTCTTGCTCCCCTAGGTTCCAAATTTCTGTATCTAGTATATCCAACCAACCCTTTTTGTTTCTTTTAAAGAACAACAAACTTCCTAGTGCCTTTGCAGCCAAAGGAACTCCTCCACACTTTTTCACTATAGCCTTCCCAATCTCCACAAGCTCTAAATGGTTTGCTTCTCTTCCTTTCCCAAACGCCTGTTCATTAAACAATGATTCACAGTCATTCTCATATAACCCTTTCAAAGGGTAGACCGATTTAATCGTTCACTAAAGGTGGTTACCAATATCATACTTCCAGTTGCCCCAACTTTTAATAGTTTATTAAGCTTTTCTCCCACTTATGAGGATGTTCATTCCAGACATCATCTAAGACAAGTAGATATCTATATTCATTAAAACGTGTAGGTCTGTAGCATTAGATATACATGTATCCAGATGCCACAGAGTGCAATATGGCCAAACCATAGAACACGAAATCGATGGGCTAGAATTACTCAAACTCTTTACTTACAATTTCTTTTCAGATTCCCCCAAAAAAACCGACTTCCACATTTCTTTCTCCCCTAATACTTTAAAATACCTAAATTACCCTTCTCTTAAGCAAAGAATCGGATTCTCCACTGGTTCAACATATTATTGTGATTCAATTGAACCGAACCACTCCCACTGACAAGGTGACACAACTTTCTCGTCCGTTTTTTCTTCTTTCTCAGGTTCTCAACAAAGGGAAATGGAATCTTCTTTTCAACAAAGATCTCAAAATCCCAGTTATCCTTTAAACCAATGTATCTTCTTTTCATTCTTTGTGTGATCCCACCAAAAGATCAATAGTTTGGTATTTGAGTATCGTCTCATGTTCGCTCTCCTCATTTATCGCACTCTCTCTCTCTCTCTCTCTCTTCATTCATTATTCTGCCCCTTGTTTATGAATCGGTGACTTAAGAGTCGCTTGTGTGATATTTTGTGTGAAGTTTGATATAACCTGAGGATTGTTAATATTGAATGTTGTAATTTCTTCTTTGTAAGAGTGAATTGACTGTTCGTTCCATTTGAAGAAAGGAAGGATCCCAAAGAATTGATCTTTCTTCTAGTTAGGTAAGGAGGGACAAATATGAAAATAAGGGCTTTTGCTCGGAAGATTTGTGAAAAATGCCCATGGAAATACCTTTTTATCAAATAAAAATAGACACAATGTAACTTCGTCAATATTGTCACTAAGAAATGGAAAGAAACCTCAGAAACAGAATAAAAGGGGCAAAATGAGGAAGAAACAGACGTAGAAATAGAAAGAACTTCCAATATGTAGTGACATAGTCATTCTCCCAATAAGTGGGTTATCCTAATCGATTAGTTAACATGTTGGTTAATCGTATTTTCGTTGATAAGAATCGATATGTTTTTTATAAGGTTCCTCCTCCGAATGAAATTCAATGGGGTCCATAGAGACCATGTCTTCATCCATATTGTTACAGCCATAGATATAGCTGTTTTGAGAATATGCCCCTTGTTAGGAGCTACTTTGGCTCTTGTTCAAGAAGTTTGGTTTCAAACTCTGGTTTGAACAGGAAGCACCACCGCGAACCCCAATTAGATTGAGGCATGATACGTTTTTTAGTTATTGGGAGCCATATATATTGTATGGGTGAACCATGTAAAATTGTTGTGTTGTATATCTCTTTTGTCTTTTTTGTCATTATTGTTTTTCTGTTGTACCTAACATGTGATGCCAATCATCAATATTGAATTGAAACTGTTAAATGGAACTAATACTGGTCGTTAAAAATCGAACCAAAATGTATATAATCGGTTTGATTTGGTTTTCAACAACGGAAATTGGTTCGGTTTTTTTTTTTTAATTGAAAATTGTTAACAAATAGATTAACCAATAAGAACTACTTTGTCGTCAACTGTAGATGTTACCCCTTCAATAGTTTTACATTCATTTCTCTAAATTTTGATGCAATCTCAATGAAATGGGTGAAATATTTAGATCTCCATTGTCATTGACTGTAAATGTTACCCCATCAATGGTCTTACATTCATCACTCTAAATTTTGCCGCAATCTCGATGATACCGGCGAAACATATTGATTTCGTAAATAAGCGAATGGAAATGTAGGTGTGAAATTCATCAAAATTCCACCAAAATATTTTGGTATTGAGTGAAAGCTAAATTGGAATTTTCAGACTTTGATTACATTGAGTGGTTAAAGTACCCTAAGTAGCAACTGAAGAAAAAATGTCCGAACATATCAATAGTGAAGTCTCCATAACCATTTTTCAGTTCAATATTTACTCGTTTCTCTTGGTTTTTAGATATACCATGCTTCTCTAAGCTTTCCTATAAAAAAAACCAAAAGCTTAGAGGACCCGTCACCATAGGAAAAAGGGTTTTTGCAACAATTTTGTGAAACCAATTAATACTCTATTATATCTTGAATGAACCCAATTAAACTAGGCTCGGATCCAATTATACTCTTTAGTTCATGTATTTTTTTGATGCACACCCTTTAATTCATGTAATTATAACTATCTCATACTTTGGAATACCGATATATTAGATTGCGCATCGAGTCAATTCCAGCCACTTGATCACGATTGAAATTCCTCCAACGACAAAGGAGGATTTTCGAACCCATTTTTCTCCCCATTCCAAGATGCGCTCATCTAAGTATCAAACCAATCATGGGTGAAGACTCACCAATAAATAAATAAATAAATAAAGATAAAAAGTTTTGTATACAGCTGTATACATACAATGCATGACAAATACAAATATTGTACAAAAACCGTCTCCTTAAATAAATAAAAGGGAAAATTTCCCTCACCTCCCGTAAGGTATATCTTAAATCAACTACCTCTCTTATTTTTTAAAATAAGTATCAACACCCCGTTAGTCCATTAAATAATGAGATGAATTGTAACTAATGTTTTCAATGACAATATTACCCTTGATATTATAAAATACAAAAAAAAAAATCAACTAACCCCCATAATAGTTTTGAAACATCACTTACCACCCACACGTTTCAAAAAAATCAACTACACCCAAAAAACTGACAGAGGAGATAGAAATCAGTGTTAGACATTTTTACCCTTTATGTTTTTAATTGAAAATTTTCAAAAGCTAGTAAAATTATTAATATAACCCTTCTCTTTCCTTTCCTCTCTCCCTCCCTCATCGTTCTCCCTTCTTGTGGAGCCATCGCATTCAGGGCATCTGAACCAAGGGGTTTGGCCGGAGAAAGTAGAGAAGAAGACGAGAGAAATTTTTGATTTTCTCTCGGGCGATGGCCCAATGGTCCGATAGAAATGGTGATTTGGATTTTCTCTCCAGCAATGGGAAACCACTTGAGCAACCACATGGACAGCCCGAAAGTTGATTTCCCTAGCATATCTTGTGGCAAGACGTGAACCTGCAAAACCCCCCGAAAAGAGATCTCAGTGAAAGAAAAAAAGATATTTAAAATTTTATTTATTTATTTATTTTTTGTATTTCTCTACAAAAAGATGAAACATTCTAAGGAAACAAGGGGATTCTCGAGGGATTCGTTTGTGTGCAAATTCCAATCCCCCTCGTCCTCCTTTGTTTTCCTCTGGTTTTCGTCCGTTCTCCTGTTCTAAAGTAGGGAACTGACCTGGCGGTGTCATAGATTTGTTAAAATTTCATCTTCTTGTCTCATCTCCTCAACTTATAACTGCCTCGTCCGCCTCTCCACCTTTTTCTGCTTATTCTGGTTTCTAGGGTTTTTAGAGAAGCGAGAGAAGAGTCTAGCCATTGATGTCATCGATGTCTCCTTAACTTCCGCGCTTATCTCTGGACTTACTTTCGTTTTCTTGTTGAAGATTTGAACTTTGTTGGTTGTCGACCATGAAGCCTTTCGAGTGTCGAATTAGGTATTCTTCGATCGGTTCCAATTTGTTATGTTTTTTTTTCTTCTTGCCTTTCTCAATAAGCTAAAAGTTTGAGTTAGATTTTTGAACTTCCTTTTGCGGTTCTTCTGATTTTTGAATTGTTAGTCATGTTGCATTGCTAGGATAAATTGTTCTTCTTTATTTTTATGAGTATTTGTTGGTTTTTGTATTTTTTTTTCCCTAGGTTTTATTGGATTGTGCACGTGTAGAGAGGTTGATCGTTCGAGGTTTGGTCAGGAGTCAGAAAAAGGTAAAGTTCCCTTTCAGTTTTGTTAAAATTTCAGGTTTTTCCTCTCAAATAAATTGGAAATCCAAACTACTAGAGCTATTGAAATTTCAGTTTTTTTAGACGAAGATTGTTGTCGGTCAAAGTTTCGTTGTGCCATTGTCGAGGAAGAAAATGCTTGCATCGTCGTTGGCGAAGATAATCAGAGAAGAAATGGTAGATCTGGAGAAGAAGAAGAAACATGATTTTAGATGACATTAGCAATTAACGTGATTCATTTAACGGAGTGGATCTATTTGATTAATAATGGTAAACGTTTGGGTGGTAGTTGATATTTTTTGAAAGGTGTAGGTGGTTGGTGATCTCTCTAAACTACTTTGGGGATAACTAATTTTTTTTTTATAAAATATATATATTTTTTATCCTTTTGATTTTTTTTTTATAAATTAATTAGACTTTAAATTATATTTTTATCTCATAATCCCAGGCTCCCAGCAACGCTCAGCGGAACACTCAGCCATCTCCCCGAAGTTCAGTTCCTACTAATTTACCTTTCACTGCCAATTTGGAACGCAGAGAGCCAAAGAACGTTCACCTGTTGTTTTCTGTTTGCTTGTGGCCTCTCTGTGCGTGGAAGCTTCTAAAGCCGTCGTCGTGGTTGGCTTTTTTAACACTCAAGGTTTCAATCCAAGCAGAAGCGCATTGGCACGACAAAACCGTAGTTTTACAGGTGAATCCTCCCTGCTCTATTACCGGCCCCCTCTTCCCCCTCTACCTTTTTTTTTTCCAATGGCACGTCAAAACCCTAGGGTTAGATTTTTAGCTCCTTTCATTTTTTTTTCATTTTTGTTCCACCTCAATTTTTTATGCCTCGATTGTTTTTGCAAACCTTTTTGGCATAAAACCCTCCCTCCGCAATGCCGACGAAGTAGAAGGAGAGGCTGACAAGCAAGAATGGATTGATTTTCAGGTCATAGTTTCATATTGGATTCACTCATTAATCTGTTCTGACTAGGATTTGAAAACTTCCATAATATACCGTAAGTAGGAAATCTGAATGATAACTAATCAAATTTCATTTTCTGGCAACACGGGTCATGGTAAATTTTGAATCATGAATCATGAATCATAATTAAAGGGAAAGGTAAATGAAATGTCGACTCAATATCTTGAGCGAAGATAAATTATGAAAAAATTTCAAGGACTACCCAAATACTTTGAGAAACATCATTTACCACTTAAATTTCTGAAAACATCATCTACCACGGTGCCACCCAAAATTCCAAAACGTTTCCCTTGACGAAAGAGAATTGAAATTTTGTGTAGACGTTTATACCTTTTTCATTTTAAATCGCCCATTGGTTAGTCCTCTGTTCTTTTTCCTCATCTACTTCATCCCTTTTTTTTCCCCTCATTTTCCTCATCCCATGTTCTTTCTTTCTCAACTGAACCACCTTGTTGCTTTAATCTAGTTTGAGAAACATCACCTACCACCCAACAGATTAACCGGCAAAGTATCGACCATGTAAAACCAGTTTGTTAATTGGTGGAAGAAACAGGTTTACCATTTTACCTTCGTCATTTGAGTCTTCGATCCTTCGACGCTTTGTTTACTTCAGAGTTTTGATAGTGAGTGAAGCTCTGAGGCTGAGTAGAGAGGGAGATAAGAGAGAAGAGAGAGAAGGAGATGATCGGTCGCTGAGTAAGGTTTTTGCCGTCTCTATTAAAAAATAAGGTTTTGCCGAATAAGGTTTTGCCGTCTCTATTCCAGTCCGCGGAGCCAATATCGGTTGCTAATCGCAGGTAATCTTTCATCTGAAAGTCTATATTTTCAGATTTTGACAAGAACTAGGGTTTATAGTTTTTTGTTTTCCCTTCCCTTTTATTTTCCGCCAGGCCTTCCGGCCTACCTTTTGAGCTTTGCCTGAGTAACCCTGTGTAGCCAGGATTCAAATCCTCTCCTCCCAGTAGTTGGGGAAGAGGGGGCGGTGACCTACCTTAGATGAGCGACACCTGGATCGCACAGCAACCCAACGGTCAAGATGGCGTTGGTCCAGGACTGACTATTAAGAAGTCCAAAACACCGTATCAGATGCTCTTTTTGAAAACCAGACTTGCCCACCCGTGAGTTGAAACGAAACAGAGAGGAAAATGTACCTGCGAAAATCTAAGCTTTTTGTTCCTTCATTCTCCTCTTCACCTTCATCTTCATCTTCATCTGCCTGCTGCCGTATCACATGGAATTTTTGGAAAACCAGACTTGCCCGCCCCTGAGTTGAAATGAAACAGAGGAGAGGAAAAAAATACCCGCAAAAATCAAAGCTCTCTGTTCCTTCATTCTCATCTTCATCTTCATCTTCATCTTCATCTTCAACTCCCTGCTACCGAAGAAATTCATCTGCCTCCTGCCGAAGAAACACAAAACAGAGGAGAGGTGAGATAGTCTGCGAAAACACATCTTCATCTGTCCTCTTCATCTTCATCTTCATCTTCATCTTCATCTTCATCTTCATCTTCATACCATCCGAAGAAAACAATTCGTTTGCTCAAAACATAGTTGGTTTTCTAGTGAGTTGTATGGAAGTCCACGCCCTGACTTTGAAGGTTAGGGTGAGGCTCGGGTACAGGCTCTTGGTTTGTTTGATGAAGTATCTCATTTTAGCCTCCTCAATTTTTAGTTGTAGCAAGAACGGGGTATTAGAAGGCCTAGGGGTTCAAGACGATCTGTAGTAGCTAATTTGAGACCCACTAAGACATTGTTTGTTATTAGTTTTGACCCAGTTCGTACTAGGACGAGAGACTTGGAGAAGCATTTTGATCCATTTGGAAAAGTACTGAATGTAAGGATCAAAAGGAATTTTGCTTTCATTCAATTTGAATCACAAGAAGATGCCACCAAAGCACTGGATGCAACAAACATGACGTATGATCACCTGCCCAAATCTACATTTCCATCATTGGTAGACTCCAGTTCTCAATATTCCATTGCAATAACTTCAGTCGTCTGTGTTATTAATCTATTTTATTTCTCAGGTACTGCACTAGTGATTTCATACCTTGACTTTGAAGCTCTTTTGCAAATTCTTCTTCTCTCAGGTATTTTTAACTTAAATTGTTTTTTTGTAAAAGGAATGGATATTAAGCTGTTCTTCTGCAATTTATTTTCTTTCTTTGGTTCAGGTACTGCAATACTGATTTCATACCCTTATTTTGAAGCTCCTCTGCAGATTATTCTTCTCTCAGGTATTTATAACTTAAGTTGTTTTTCGATTTAGGAATGTTAAAGTTTTAAAGACAGAAGGTTAAATTCTTTTTTCTCTGGTTCTAGTTGAAAAATTGGATTGTTGCACTTCTGCCACTGTGCAGATTGTTAAAATTTTAAAGATAGAAGGTGAAACCATAAGTGAACTTGATGGATCATTGACTGCTAGGGTGTATTATGATCAGAATGTAGCTCTGGAGGAAGATAGAGCAACACCTTCTACAGCTGTAAAGGTAGAGCATGTAGCTCTGGAGGTAGGTAGTAGAACTCCTTCTGCATCTGTAAGAGTGCAGTCCTTGTTCCTGAGTCAGTGTAATCATAGTGATACTGAGCATGGTGAAACTGCAAACAAAGAACAAGTTAAAGAGGACAATGCTCTCAAATTGGATTTAAAAGAGGATGTTCATTTGGTAGAGAGTGAAAGACATTCAGTTATAGTTGAGGTGAAACTGCAAACAGAGAACAAGTTAAAGAGGACAACGCTCTCAAATCGGATTTAGAAGAGGGTTTTCATTTGGTGGAGAGTGAAAGACATTCAGTTACAGTTTGGGTAAGTTGATTAAGTTGCACAAGGTTTGCATTTCCTTTTATTATTTGTTTTGTTTTATGCGCACTGATGAGTTTGGGTTGATTTCCAGTATTGGTAGATGTAATTCTGTGGCTCTCTAGCATCTGCCTAGTTATTCCTGACCTTTATAACTTCTAGTGAAGGATTATTTTCATAGACCTTTATAGGCATTTAGACTCATTCCATTGTTTGCCTATCTGAAAATAGCATAGTGGATTTGTTGGGATAAAAAATTTGTTTTAGAACTTGCATTCAAAAACAGGTTTGTTTTTAGTGGTGATACGGTATGAATGATTCAATTTTCTTTTCTATTTGTTCACTATGGCTGGATTTAGAAGCTAAGGTTTGTTCTTTGTGGTGATTATGTATTCCCTCAATCGGTCAACTATTTCAGTAATTCATTTTTTTTTCTCATTCCCTTTTAAGACATTTGGCAACCATTTTGTTTTTTTCTTTTCTTTTAAAATTGTTTGGACTAAAAAAAATTTCTTCAGTTTTTTTTGAATTTTTTTTTTTTTTTTTTTTTTTTTTTTGAGTTCTTGTAAAATAGATTTTAGAAGACATGTCCATTTTGGAGGAGAACCAAAAGTAAATAAATGTCTTCTGTTTAGGGATTGATAGCTTTAAAGATCCTTGAAGACTAGCTGACATAATTGAGCAAGCTATATCTATCGAAAGTGAAAGATTCAATGGCAAAGAGGTGTTGTGTCATTTGCTGAGTTTGGGCAAAGGTACTTCCTCTATATAGCTGAATTGACCATTACAAGAGTCTGGGAAAATCAATACAACTGGTTGCTGTAGTTTGTGCAAAGGTACTCCCTTTTCTATTAAACCATTCATTAATTTTATCGTACTTTATCTATGGTTGTTGTAGTATGTTTTCTTTGACATGTGTAATTACTTGACACCACGAATTCTATCACTGAAGTTTTGAACCTTGTGGAAGGGTCAACTGATTCCATAACATTTAGTAGAATGTTTATGCAATCAGGTTTAGCAGTCTTTTTTAAGAACTGGCTTCGTTTGTTTGTTTAAGCACGTACAAGGAACACCATTTCTACAACCTTGTTTTAGGACAGTGGATTTGTTGGGATAAACAAAAGACAGCGAAAAGGTAACAATATTATAATCATCCAAAGAGCATGATGCAAATGAAAGAAATGATTCTTGTATGCATGTTGTGAAGTTATTGATGTGAAAGCACTGATTTTTTTTTTGGTTGAATGTTAGTAGATCTTCTGAGCACTGAAATTTTTAAATTTATTTTTTATTTTTTTAATGTTGAATGTTAGTAGATCTTCTAAGCACTGAATTTTTTTTTTTTAATATTGAATGTTAGTAGATATTCACAAGATAAAGATTATAGGCAATACCTTGTTTTGTTCTCATGGCATGTGAATTGGTAATTTTTTATTTATTTATTTATTTTTTATAGTTTACAATGGGAGATCAAGAGATTGGAAAAGATGATGATAGTACACCCAAGATTGGAATGATGTTCGCAATAGAGGAGAAAGCATATGAATTCTATAATGATTATGGGAAGAAGCATGGGTTTTAGCATCATAAAAGAATCCTGTCATTGGAAAATGGTAGAAGATAATAGTAAGAAACTCCTAACTTCGAGAAGATTTGTATGTAATAAATATGGGTTGAGGAGACATGACAAACGGGATCCAAAGACAAATAAGCCTAGAGCAACTACAATAACTGCATTCCATCCATTACCGTTGATGCAGTTGCATCTGCAGGTAGGGAATATATCTTCTTACCTGGGTTAGTTTTGTCGATTAATTTATTATTTTATTCCTAATTGTTAGCTATCAGGAGATAAGAGTCCAAGCTAGTTTAGACCATGTTTTCATTTCAGGATGCAATTACGAGATTAGGAGTCTTTGTTTTTTTTCTTCATATATAAGCACCCCGTTGAATCTCACAGTGGATTGAATGAAATTTATGCATTTATTATACATGTGCTGCAAGTTGTGGTTGCATGACTAGGTTCCTCCTTTCCCCCTCTCTGTTCGATTCCGGATCTGCTCCCTTCAGGCTGTTCTCTCCTTCTGATTTCTACATCTGATTTCTTGTCCTAGGAACATTCATCTCACTTCGTACTGTAATTCTCTATCTTGCCTCTTTATTGTTGTTTTCTGCTTTTATTTACTTTGTTTCCTGTGACTGGCATCATTCTCTGCTGTAAGGAATTGGATAGAACTCCTTGGTGCTCAAGCCTTTGGTAAAATACCAATGCTTTGACTTAAGTTAGTGAAGTTGTTTAATGAATCATAATTTTGTTTAGCTTTGTGGTGGTTGTATGCTTAGTCTGCTGTAAGGAATTGGGTAGAACTCCTTGGTGCTTAGCTTAGTCTCTGTGGACATGTTGGTGTTTGGCTTTGTAGTGGTTGTATGCTTAGTCTTCTATATTGTTTTGTCAACCCTCACATGAACTGTAATGTTGAATTGCATACCAGATTGCCACATCAACTCTTGACATGGCACCATACCTCACTGCTGTGCATACCAGATTGCCACATCAGCCCTGGACATGGCACCATATCTCACTGCTTGTCAAGAGATACTTCTCTAAACGTATTTTTCTTTCATAGGTAAAAGCATATGTGCTTAGATAGAGTGGAATGGTGGCACCATGCAAAATGTGGCTAGTTGGCAGAGATTTCTTCATTTACAAGATGGATTAAATATGGCACGAGTGGTCATCAATCGGAGCCATCCAATTCATACACTTTCGGGATTGGTCTCAGGTAATACATTGGGACCCTTATGACAACTCCACCATCCAAATGACTTTTATCTCATAATTAACGTAACTTATGACTGTTATGATCCCACTGAACTACAAGTGGCCCCTGTATTAATGGTAAGATGAGCAGTTGTAAATTTTTTTTTTTTTTTAATAATAATGATAATTGGAAGTTGTAAGTTATGACTGTGTAAAATTAGCATGGAAAGAGCTTCAACTATTGAGTAATGATGTGGAAATAATAGGATGGTTTTGGTATATATTTTTCAAATGCATTCTAGATTAGGAATAGTGGTATACTCTGAATTGTATTGGTGGTAAGGATATCTGTTTAGGCATTCATTCTCATATTTCTTTCTCAAGTTTAACTTTGTGTTTCAATGAAAGACTTTGCAATGTTTCCTTAGATTAAATTTATTAACTAATGTTATCCTTTCCTTGTTTGGCAGCAAGTAGCCAAACCAAACTATGAAGGTACAATTTTAATTATTTGAAATTTTTTTTTTTGTTGTTCATTGAATGGCTGCTTACTCTGTTTTTTGTTTTTGTTTTTGTTTTTGTTTTTGTTTTTTTTTTTAATTTCTCCAAATGATCAGATGATGCTGTTCTTGTAGCTGATGAGGTTGCCATTTTGATTCATTCTATCATCCATGACTAACTAGGATAAAGCTCTCCAACTATTGTTCCATTTGTAATTGTTTGGATTCAAAGTCACAAAAACAAGTTTTATGTAAATAGGGATTTTTGTCATTTGATCTACTCTATTTCCTTGATGTAACCGAATATCTTGGCTTGCCATCAAGGTTGTGGTTTTTTTTGTTGGTCAGATCAATGTTGTGTTTAAAGTTCTATTAAAACTCTCAAGGGCCTCTCATTTGAACCTTGTGTGGAAATGTTTGATGGGAAAGAAGGCATCATAAGAGCATTGATGTCATGGTCCAAGATACATTTTGATATTAGTTTTTCAGCCTATGGATCTGTATTGATATGGTCGTTGTTTCCTATAGTGGAAACAAAAGATCATCCTCTATGTTGTAAAGGGAATAGAAGATCGTCACTTATATTAAATATGAAGCTGTAACCATTCATTGATCAATTACCGCCATGACAAAAAAACTCCAATTTTGTAGCTGCTGCATTGTACCATCAAATATTCAGTTGATTCTTGCTCTAGGATCCTAAACTCATTGTCAGGTGACTAAAACAAGTTCATTCAAAATACATAGGTAATCTTGGATCATCAAAGTCAATCCAAACCTACCCAAGTGACTAGTATGATTCATGTGGTTAGGACTTGCTTTCCAATGTTCCCTATAAACAGTTCATTGATTAAAAGGGATTACAACATAAGGAAAATAGTTGAACAATCTGGGACCAAGACCAACTTAGTATTCTGACATGGTTCAACTATGCCAAAATAAACCAGTTTTAACAAGCTCGGATACGCATCTTAGTTCAACCTTGGCTGTCAGATCAGTTAGCATACCGTGGTCGTCCATCTATTGTAAGAGCATTGGAATTGGTTCTCAATAAAGTAACCGTTATATATCTTGTTCATTGATAAATTGACTTGGAGGTACACAATACATTCAATAGTTCAAAAAATTGAAATGAAATTTATAATAAAAATATCCCATACAAACGTTGTCAACAATCAGATTGAAACACTGATCAATCCTGTCAACAATCAAATTGAAACACTGATCAATCTCATTTACAATATAATACAACAACCAATACTACAATTAACTCAACTAATATTACCGACTAGACAACCAAGCTGGTTCTTAATCTAATTGAAAAACAATAAAAATAAAACAAGGTGAAAACAACTCTATTTTAATGTTTCTTCAAGTTTAGTTTATCGACAACATCAAGGAGTTCTTCATACATCCCAGTACGACGTCCATAACCCCTAATTACTACTCTCAAATATCCTTTTAAATATTCTGGTGAAGGAGGTGAAGCAGTTGTTATATTGGACGTTGTACACTTTGACCTATCTCCTCGGTTGGCATATTGATCATAGAACCCTGAGAGCTTTCCCCTGTCTATTGATTAGATACAGTCTCTCCTCTTTCTTCTATCCATTCAAACATCCACAACCACGACTGTCAGACTGCAATGCAATTAAACATAGTAGTAAGGAACAATGTATATCATGACAAGAAATATTCAAATGACAAAAACTTAAGGTGGTATTTAAACTCTTGTAGACTGTGGGCAACACCAGAATGGTCGTCCTTTGTTGATGATAGCTTTTGCTGTTCTAACTTTGTACTGGCCTCCTCCACACTTACATAACTTGTACTGCTTCTACTACATAAAAAAGTTTCAACAATGTTGCTGGCATGTGTAGTATTTTATGCCAACATTTTTGCCTTGAGTTGTAGTGAGTGTGGCGCAACGGCCACCGCACTTTTCACATTTTGGAGCCATCACGTAAACAAAACTACAAATTGTTGAGATATATGTGCATTAAGCCTCTGTATATGTAAATAAATTAGCATAAAAGAAAAACTCAATAGTCAAGCCATGGCATAATAGTATGGCAAATATCTTTTTTTATATTAATACAGTTAAGCCATGGCACAACAGTATGACGAAAATTATTGAGATTAACATAATCCATCCTGCATGTTAGCTTGATTATGATAAAATCGGCTCAATCTGTTTCAGAAGTTTTTGGCTTATTGTTCATTTACTTATCTGCTATTATTTTTCAAACTGTAGGAACAGTACAAATTCCAAATATGTAATTACATCAAAATACATAAACAGGAAGAATGAAATCAATTTTCACTTAACCTGGTTGTTTTTGTGTTATGATTTCCTTTTTCTATGTTCTTCCTCTACTTAACCTCGATGCAAGATAAAAATACCAATAATGGGGATTAGGATGCAGGTAGAAACCAATGAAGTAAGCAAATTCAACAGATGGGTTTGAAATAATTCCATAAGAAAAGAAATCATGATGAATAGAAGACAGAATCTAGCAATATAGTTAGTTAAATTTGAATGAATAAGTAGGACATAAGTCTTAACACAGTATTAAGAATAGACATGAAATGAAGAAGGGAGATATGGAAAAGGGTTGATAATTGTTTCAGAAAACCATAAGCCAGAATTAAAGATAACTATAGTCTAACTAGTAGAGAAAAAACGTCAAAAAGCATATAAGAAAAATCAAAGTCAGTCAAAAAATCAGAATTAAGGAAACTACAGCAAAATTCTGGAATAAATCTTAGGAATTAAAACAAAAAACCGAGTACCCAGTTGCATATATACAAGTAAAAGAGACAGAAAAATATAGAATTAGAGAATTTATATAAAATTCAGTAGAAATATCAAAAACCCATTAGAGAACTTAAAGCAAAGCAACTCTAGAACACCAAAAAGGATACTATGTAGTATTATATTGTAAAGGAAGTTAGCAGACTAAATTGCAGCTGCAAGATACTATGTGTGGTTCTCGAGTTCAGGCATGGGGATCCCTATGACCCTGATAATGCTTAGAGGCCTATAATGGCCTGGTAAAAAGATCATGGGATGGTTATTTTCTTCATTTTATTTCCTGCATTTGTAGTTCAATGTTGACAACATTTTTTTCTCAGATATATTTCTTGTGAGTTGCTTTAAGACAATATAATGAGATATTCGGTAGGAAAATATTTGGATGAATGCTTGGTTCACCAACTTAACAATCCGGATTGGTCAGTTAGTAGCCTCCTATACAAGTCATACTTAAGGATTACAAACAGTTAGATATCCTAACGTTAAGTACACAGAAACCCTAACCCTAATCGTATTTCAGAAAGAAACGTAGACTCGAAACCCTATTGTTCTTCCTGCTAGCATATCCTTCCATCTATAGTGCATGTATGGGCCTGTAACAACTGTTGATGGTTGCCGTTCCACCATATTTTTCTTTTAAACATGTATGCCTAAGTTACGATTTCCACCCATTAAGGAGATGGTGGAGGTGGAACTGGATATGAATCTCGGCGTCGACGTGGAGGTGGAATCTAGGCTGCACCTATCGTAAACCGTGCAACGAGGAGAGGGTTTATCGGGGATGAGAGGAGGTATGGTATTCTTACAAGCCTTTGGGGATTCGCAACTCACATACAAAGAGAGAGAGAGAGAGAGAGAGAGAGAGAGAGTCTACATACCTAGAATGGTATGAAGATGAAGATGAAGATGAAGAGGACAATTTCCAGATTTGTTTCGTTGACTGTCTCTCCTCTCCTCTGTTTCGTTTTCTTCGGTAGCAGGCATATGAAGAACTTCGGTAGTAGAAAGATGAAGATGAAGATGAAGATATAGAGAGCTTTGATTTTCGGGATTTTCGCACCCTTTTTTCCAGATTTGTTTCGCGGACTGTTTCTCCTCTCCTCTGTTTTGTATTTCTTCGGCCGTAGGTAGATGAAGATGAAGATGAAGATAGCTCTGGAGCTTTGATTTTCGGGATTTTCGCAGGCCTTTTTCCTCGAGTGCAAATCCTCTCCTCTGTTTTGTTTCAACTCATGGGTGGACTGTTTAAATTTCAAAAAGAGCATTTAATACGGTGTTTTGGACTTCTAAATGGTCAGTCCTGGACCAACGCCATCTTGACCGTTGGTTGCTGTGCAATCCAGGTGTTGCTCATTTAAGTTAAGTTAGGTAGCTGCCCCTCCTCCCCAATTACTGGAGGAGAGGATTTGAATCCATGTAGCCAGTATTGTTTTCTATTTATGTTACTCAAAAGTCCCAATGGAGACAGGAGGAGCATTAGTATCCCTAATCTGGATTCTGGAGTCGCAATTAACAGATTTTTCCCAGTTCCCCTTTCCCCATAGAAATTGAGCTATTAAACCCATAGAAAAACATGCCAATTGGTCCCAAAGGATGTACTACTTAGCATGATAACATAGGAAAATGGGAGACTTCCTACCCAGGAGGAAAGTTGGCGATGAGTTCTTCCCCACTCTCGGCTTACCTTTCAATGGCAGATTCATTGACCAATTTGCACCAGAACAAGAAGGGCATTATTGTCCATCAAAAAATAAATTTGAGCTGACATCAACATCAAACTGCTCCGTCTTAACGGTTTGGGTATTTTGATAAACGTTTTGAAATTTTAAGTGGTAATTGATGTTTTCAGAAATCTTGGGTGATAGGCAAGGATCGTAATTTCGGTTTCGTGCCTGGTTTCGGCCAGGCCCAAAACCAAAATTTCGGTGGTTTCGGCCAAAATTTCGGGGAAACATGCTATAAAAAAATTACAGTTTCGGGTGTGGTTTCGGTGGCTATAAAACATGCTTTTTGAGTTCAATTTTATTATGTAATGCAATTTTTACCTCTATAACATATCTATTGAATCATTTGCACGAAAACAACATTATAAATGGTAATTCTATGTCGACACTATAACATGATAACGTACGCAAACATTGAAAAGGATAGTGAATTAAAAATTAAAGAAGAAACAAAATTTAATGTTCAAAAGCATTCCAAAACACTAACTTTAATATTAAGATTACATAAAATAAAGAAGTCTACTAAAATGAATCAAATCCAAAACGAGTGTCTAGGCACATCTAATCTCGGACCCTGATACCATTGTTGTTGTCGATAACGGTTGCATCACATACGTGTCCCACATCATAATGTGGGACCAGCTATCATCTACCAATTGCACCATGGTCCTCATCCCTGTGGAACCGGGATACAAACTCTCTCCTGTGAATCGATGGGATCCGGCCGTGGCTCGGGCCGCGTCTCCATGTCATGTTCTATCTCCCTTAATGTTGCACTTCTACTACCACCTGTACCACCATCACCACCTGCACCACCATCACCACCATCACTACTCCCACCAATATCACTGTCATCATCATCACTGATTTGTGTACGTGTCTGTGTGGGAGTAGGTGAACGAGTGGTATCATCACTAATATCATCTTCAAATGGTCTGCGTGTTTGTGAATGAATGTTACCCTCCGATGCCATAAAGTCATCAACATCCACTCGAAGTTGGAAAGCAATTTGACTATTAGGCCGACCTTCATGCTCATCTAAAAAGCTCACCTCGATCCCTCACCCACTCATACAAGGGATCCTCCACCTCTTCGTCCTCCTCGAAGATCTCACTCAATTCGATCGGGGTTATATCTTTTTCCAAGCCGAGACGAATGTTTTCTTCCCTTAATCTCATATTGTAGTGGACGTAAACGAGGCTCTCTAGCCTTTTTAACATCCAAACGGTTCCGCCTTTTTGTGTGTATGAGGGAGAATGTGCTCCAATTGCGCGCAACCGGAGGCGTAACACGTCCGTGATAGCACTTTAATTGCTATCTTGCACGGTTTGGGGAGTCTCTTCCATATAAGACCCACCATTCGCTACATGATAGAATAAAATGGTTGCATTAGAATTATAACTTAAAAATACTAATATATAATTCATAAAAAAATAAATAAAATTAGAACCATTGGACTCACGAGGCGGTTGTTGAACGTGCAAGAATTGCGCCTCCCTCCCAAAACATCCGATTGCATCTCTGAAAGATTTGATCTAAATCCATTGCATTAAGTATTAGCATTATTTTGCAACTTGTAACTTTCCATAATAAATATTACATATTACCATAAGATAGATTAAACACTCACCTCTTGATTTGCATCAGATTGGATACGTGGATCAGGGTTAAGCTTTGCCACCACATCTTGAACTGCTTCTATCAAATCGTCTCATCCCAAGCTTGTCTTTGTATTGATACTTGGGATTGAGATAATATGCTAAAGAGAATAAAAATTAGTATTTTCAAAATTCAACAAATCCTCTACAACTTATAAAAAGTTAAATTTATGTAAAATAAATAAAGAACTATTTCCTTACCAGCCTTATGTAGTGGATGTGAGAGTTGCTTCTCCCAACGCTTCTCAATGATTTTGATAAACCCTACAGTACCCCTTCTATAGGCATCTACAACTTGGGCTTTCATCAGTTCCATTGCTGCCCATAAATGCGGTAGTGTGGGTTTTTTTTGTGAATCAACCATTCTTAGGACTTTGACAACTGGCTCTAATATCATTACAACCTTCTTGATCATCCCCGTAATAAGTCATCTCGAAATTGTTGACTGCGCTAACCGACCACGAGGAGTAGAAGACCCAGGCCAATTAAACCATTCTTCCAAGCAAACATGGATCTTAGACCAGACTTTTTTTGTCTCAAAGCTTTTTTAGAGCAATGTAATTAGTGGCAAACCTAGTCAGACCTGGTCTTACTAAATCCCCCCCACATTTTGTCCTCAATAATTGGAGAGCATGACCATGGTTGTAAACAAAAGTACTCACCTGTCTTGCCTTTTCTACAACATCATTGACAATACTAATACTCCCCATATCTTTCAACATAAGGTCTATGCAATGAGCAGCACATGGAGTCCAAAATAATTTATACCTATGATTGTTCATCAATCTTTCCCCAGCTTTCTTGAAGTTGCTGCCATTATCTGTGACAATTTGGACCACATTGTCTATCCCCAATCTTCGCAACCACCTCCTTCACGGATTGTAAATATATGTTGAATCTTTTCTATGCTTTGAAGCATCCACAGACTTTATGAAAATTGTTTTTCCATCACACGACACCATAAAGTTGATGAGAGATTGTCTAGTGGGTCCTGTCCAACCATCACACATGATTGTAACTCCATAATTCTCCCAAAATGGCTTCAAATGATTTACATACTCTTCGCATTCCTTCTTGTGTTGTGGTAAATATTTGTTGTAGAGCTCATGAGCTGTGGGCCCCTTCACTCCTAGGCCAGCCATGCTTACCACATCTATCATGTTCTGATAATATGGACCAGTAGTAGCATGTGCAGGAATATTATTATAAAAAAACCACTTAGCCATAGCATACCCAATCGCCTCCTTTGAGTTTGTCCAATAATGCTTGAGATTTTTTGTCTTTTTTCTTGCCCGGGAAATAGTGCGGGATCACTAGAGAGGATTTCTATTCTTGGGCCATGGCGTGGTAGTGGGGGCTGTGATGATGACCCGGAAGCCCGAGCCTCTCGAGATCTCCCTAAATGGTGGTGGGATCCGTGGCTGGGGATTTAGATCTACTGTCTCTCTCCTCCTCCTCCCGTGTCCGACCCCCCGGAGCTCTGCGGATGCCCACTAGAACTAGCTCCCGAACATCCGCCTCCTCCTATCCCTCATCTATCTCTAATGTCCGTTTATTGGCACTCATGGCTCGTCTCACATTCTCTTCCTCTAGATCCTGGTACTCGGGGTCATCTAAGTTAGGTTCCTCTGGATCATAGTCCTCCTCGCCGAGTACAGGTAAACTCCTCTCTAAGCATGCATCTTCAAATTCCCGCCTCGCTACCCTCTTATGTGTCTTCCTCCGTATCCCACCCTTCAACACCTCACCATGGCCTTTTTAATCTCTACAGGGACACTGGACATCCGGGTTACATTACCATCCCCACCGGCTAGATGCCACTTCAAACGAGTGGCCCCACCTCCTCCAATTTTTTCTTACAGTAGTTGCATTGGGAGGTCCTTTTGTTAGCATCAAGGGGAGTACCATGCCTCCATGCAAGGTCTCCGGATTCTTGTGAGATAGACATTATGCTGCTAATAGCCTAACACAAGTAAACAATAATGAAATCCTAAATCAGCAATTTAGACGGACATTATCTGCTTAATAGTCAAATATTCTACGATTCTTCGGACTACTAATTAAGAAAATGATCTATCATGTTGTATAACATCCGCACCTTCCGAGTGCAAAAAAGTGATCCTTGAGCTGTAAGAAAATAAATTGTCAAAAAAGAAGGGTAATATATTGCTTCATATAGATCGGTGACACAATGATCTTTTAGATTATTGTTAATTATTTTAGCTAGTAATACACTGATCCCAGAATAAAGGCATGGAAGTGGATGTAGACAAGGCATGAAGCCTGTTGCAGAGGTCTCTCTTAAATTCAACTAGCACAAACATGATGGTATTACATAATATGATACTATCAAAACACCAGTAACAAAGCATACCCATTTTGTGGACCATCCAGAATTTAGATCAAAAGAAGAATGGGGCATGGTAAGGTACTCTTGGCAGTCTAAAATAAACTCTCTTCATCAATTATAGTTAGAATCATGACTTGACCGTGGCATTCGGGATATGAAATACTCAAACACTAATATAATAAATTTGATGCACGTTTTTGAGACAAGTTATACTAAATTCAACAGCTACTTCAAATCTCAGATATAGAGATTGTTGAGGCTCTTTTGGAAGTCCATTAAAAAGGGCTCTTGTGAATAGGCGGAAATTAGTGTTGTAAAAAAGAGGGTTTACTTTTGCTGAATCAGCACTCTTATTGATTAGAGGCAACTTTTTAAGGCTGAGGAGGACAATAAGAAACATGGATACCAAAATGTAGTCAATAAAATTCAAAGTAAATGACAACAGCAAGACATGGCACTTGCAAAAAGTTTTAGCAATAGTGCATTTTCACTGTTCCAAGTTAAGTAATCGTGGTAATACCAGTGATGTGCTTCCTTAAAATTCTTGTTTTGCTAATTAATATATGACAAAACGTGCATAAGCCATATGTTTTTTGTTGAAGATCTTACCCTATATGTAACAATACGCTTGCCTAAATTCATGTTGTTTCTTTCCCCCTTAAGCTTTCACATTGTCATTGGGTGAATGTTCTACAGTTCCAATGGAACCCTCACAAGACAAAAGTCCCTTTTTTGCATCCTTCCCTAGTTTCACTCTTGTTATCCTGCTGCTTTAAACTCGACCAAACCGATAATCACCTTGTGGATGATTATGAAATGTTGTTAGTCTTCCGGGTCTCAAATGGTCTAACAGGACTGTCAAATTGTTTTGATCTCCTGTCCTCAGATAAGGAGGCTGTATCAGCACTTCATTATTTAGCTAAAGTTTCCAAACGTCATATATTAATCTTGAACTCCATTAAAATTTGCGGTGAGAAAAAAATAGTTGAGGAGAACGTCCAAAGAGAAGAAAACTAATTGGTTTTTTCTCCCTATTTAGGCTTTCAGTTGTGAAGAAGTGCTTGGTGGAGCTCCCCGGAGGATCAAAGTCTAACGGAAGAGTACGAACACAACGGAACCCTAGCTCTCTTCATTCAAATAAAGAAAGCTAGTAGGGTCTCGTTGAGTTCTCACTTTTTTTATGTCTACAACCCAGCCCATTTGATTTCTAGTGAGATGAACCGGATCCGGAATATGAACCCGAAAAGAATCTATTAAACAAATCACTGGAATACCCGGTTACCAATTATCTACTCTCTCACTGTTCAAGCCTCCAATTGTTCAGGAATGGTTTTGTTTTCTTGCCGAATTTTTCATTCAGCTATGTCTAAAATTGGCATGGGACAATAACACTATTACACTAGTAATGATGTATTTCACCACAATAGAGCATGAAGAGCTTGCCACTCCATCTCCAGAAATAAAGAAGTATCACCTCCTTCGCGGTAAATAGAGATTCTTGAATTTCTGATTTGTTGATAAAAGTTGAAATACTCAAACACTAATATAATAGAGATTACTGCATTGATATGTATCCCACCTATTGTTTTTCCTTTCCATATTATTTGTTGATCTTTAATAGAGAAAAATAACCATTTTTCTCTCTCGTTTTTTTCATTATCAGCTACTCCTAGCAGATGTTTCATTGCTTCCAACAAAAGTTATCAATTATGTATCTAGGACTAATAAAATGGAGATCAAGGTTCAAGGATACTATGAACTACAGTGAGTAGTCTACAAGACCATGAAATTTTTACCATGGGGTTTACCCATTCCCTGCAATTAGTACAAATAATAGTTCATTAAGAGAAAAATGGGTGACGAAACTCTCAAATAAAAACCTAGCTACAAGAAAAACATCACCACTTTTTTTTCCTTTTTCGTAATCAAGTCCTACACAAATGATTATAGGTTTTCCACGAGGTACCCCCCGCATTCTCAATCATCTCGGTTAATCCACTATTCCACTTCATAGAAGTAGTTGCTTTAGACAATGTGTATGTTGAAAGTCTTTTTTACTTCCAGTGTTAACAAGATCGTCAATTCAATATTTGCTTCCCCTCCTCTGGTAGACAGTCATATGTATATGTAAATCATGACCATATGAATACACAAGAACAATAATAATGGCTCACTCCTGCATATGCATATATTGAAAGGCATATTAGTCATATGGAAGAACAAAACCTAATTTTGATGGGTGCAGAACTAAAATTTATAGGAATCAAATTCCAACCGTACAGCCTCAACATGATTTCTCGAACTCCCGTATTTTCTCTTGATTGAAACTTAATTGCTATGGCAAAGAGAAAATAACAAAAAGTAAAACAGAGGAAAAGATAAAAGATTTCCATGTGGAGAATTCCTTGTACTGGTTGTGCCATGTTCTAAAGGATCAGATAAAACTAACAACAAACAGAGATAATAGTAGCGGGATAAGGATGAAGGAACTAAAAAGGCACCTGGGAAAACTTACGGAGAAGAGACGAGAGAGAAGATCAGGTGCTCAACGACGGGTGAAGTATCAAACTCTACCATTCTTACGGTATTTAAAAAGAAGAAAAAGTTTGAAGGGGTTTCAACTTTTAACATAGGAGTCCAAAATATAACTCAAACTATAGAACTAAAAACCAACTATGTTACGCAACTTACAATTCCAAGGTTGCTGGCCCGAAAGAAGCCTTCCAATTCCTTTGAAAGAAGATCCGACCCGGCAAAACCTTCTCTAATTTCTTTCTCGGGATCCAAAATAGAATTCCCAGTGCTTCTTCTTCAACAGGTCCATTGCCATCGTTACCAATCATGGCTGACAATCTCTAAACAAAGAAGAAGAAAGAAGGTAGAAGGAGATATTGAAGGATTTCTAAGCTATTTCGGCATCCGCAACTCCTTTTTGACGAAAAATCGTGAAAATGAGCTGAAATCCCTAAACTATATCAGCGTCTTCAACGGATCCATTGCCATCGTTACCAATCATGGCCGACAACCTCTAAACAAAGAAGAAGAAAGAAGGTAGAAGGGGAGATATTGAAGGATTTTCGAGCTATTTCAGCGTCTACAACTCCCTTCTTGACGGAAATCGCGAAAATGAGAGCTGAAATCCCTAAACTATATCAGCGTCTTCAACCCATTGCCATCGTTAACAATCATGGCTGACAACCTCTAAACAAAGAAGAAGAAAGAAGGTAGAAGGGGAGATATCGAAGGATTTCTAAGCTATTTCAGGTCGCAACTCCTTCTTGACGAAATCGCGAAAATGAGAGCCGAAAGCCCGAAATCCCTAAACTATATGTCGCAACGAAACCAGTTTTGTTAAAATCTCGGTCGAAACATGGACTTCGAACCGAAACTTTCGACGAAACATAAAATTCGAACCGAATTTATGTAAAAAACGAACCGGCAACCATGTTAGTACCGTTTTAGGTCAAAATCGAGATGTTTCGGCCGAAATCCGAAATTTCGGCCGAAACTCTGAACCGTGGTGATAGGTGATGTTTCTCAAAGTATTTGGGCAGTACGTGAAATTTTCCCATATATTATCAATTTCCAAAGATTTTAAAGTCAAACCGATTTGCAGGAAAACAAGGGAATTAATTCAAAGTTACATGCATAAGCTCCGTTAAATCGTGTTAACCCAAAGAATAAAAAATAACAGTGATGCATCTATTGAAAACATTATTTACGACATCATTTAATGGACTGACGGGGTGTTGATGCTTATTTTCAAAAGTAGGGGAGGTAGTTGACATTTGGTGGTTTTTTTTTTTTTTTTGGTTAATGATAGTGGTGGTTGATTTAAGAATTAAGAGTGTATCTCAAGGGAGGCGGGAGAAATTTTCCCAATAAATAAAGATAAAAAGATTTATAAACAGTTGTGTACGTACAAAACATGACAAATACAAATATTGTACAAAAGCCGTCTTAGTAAATAAATAAAATAAATAAATAGAGTAAATGATAGGTACCTCTCCTGTAGTCCTTAAATCAGGTACACCCCAAACCTTTCAAACAGTCACAAAGACACCCCCTTCAATCAAAATAAATTACAAAAAAAAAATCATTTCGTTAGTGAATTTTCGTTAACTGACAACCAAAGTTAAAAGTTAAAATTTCAATACCTGAAATACTCAAATGGTTAAGTTAATAGACCATTTTACCCCCTTAAATATTAACTGGCCATAATATTTCTTAGCACAATAATTTTTTAGGTAATATTTAAGGGCGTAAAATATTCTGTTAACTTAATCATTTGAGTATTTTAGTTATTAAAATTTTAGCTTTTATGTTTGGGCGTCTGCTAATGGAAATTTACTAATGGAATAGTTTTTTTTTGTAATTTATTTTGATTTAAAAGAATATCTTTATAATTGTTTGAAAAATTTAGGATGTACTTGATTTAAGGACAAACTACATGGGAATACTTATAATTTATTCAAATAAATAAAAACATGGGCGAGGAAAGGAACCGTGGTTTAACCAAAAAAAAAAAAAAAAAAAACTGTGGGTTGTTTTTTATGCATCTTATGGGTGAAGAGAGAAACCGTGGTCGAGGGACAACTGGATTGCCCATTTTGAGTAAATCTATTTGTAACCAAGATGGTGAGAATAGTTTTTGTAACCATTTTATTTGCCCTTACCCATAAGACACATACAACGTTTGAAGATGGGGATATTTTGTAATTGGACTTGAAAGTTTGTAACTCCTACAACCTACAAGAAGTTAGATTCGGATCCATATCCTCTCTCGCCTGAGTTTGGGCGGGAGACTTGACAGTTCGGATGGATGGTCGCCACCTGACTCTCGGATGGATCCGAGACCTCCATCAGAACGGACACCCCTGTCGACTCAGCTTGTTGGCTTGAGTGTCGGCTTGAATGGAGGGTTCGGATCCACCCGAGAGCCAGGTGACGGTCATCCATCCGAACCCCAAGTCGACGATTTCTATACTTTAGATTTCATCCTGAAATCAATACAGGGTTAGTTATGTAATTTGGTCTTCAGATTGTGTGGAGCTGTCAAAAGGGACGGACTGACACAAAGAATAATTGGTAATTACTATTCAACCATGGAATTTATTAGAGTGCCATGAGGGGATCAGGGTTCGTGTGAATTTACATCTTTGCAACCCTTGTTCATATGACAGTCATGTCATTTTTATAGGGACGAAAGAAGTCTGGTTACAAATTCTGTTTGTAACCTTCTTGGTTACAAATCAGATGCAATATATTTTTCTTTAGCTTTTCATTAGCTGTGGGTTCGGACTTATTCTTCTTAGTTCTTACGCCCTTCGTTGCCGCCGATTCGATCTCTCTGTCTCTCTCTATAAAACCTTGCCTTCAAATCATTTTCTCTGTTTGGTTATGACTTTTGAGTGAGGAGTTGGAACCAGAGCTCTTTTTGGCCGCCATTTCCAGGTCAGTAATGACTCCTTGAGTCTTAGTGCGTATCTGCCCCTCTTCTTCTTCTTCTCCTCCTCCTTTTTCTTTATGTTGTTGTTTCTTTTAGGGCTTATAGATAAATTGATTGATATCTGATTGTTCTTATATTCTGTGTTTGGACTTAATTCTTGACATCTTTATAGTGTGCGTGGTTACTTCTTCCTGGGTTTCGGAACCCTCTATTTTCAACATTTTTTCTTTCTATTCTTTATGATTCAATTTCATTCTTCCTGAATGCACTGATCGGCAATTAATTTGTTTTTACAGAAAACCCTTTCAGCGCTAACAGAAATGGCATCAGAATCAGTAGACCCACCTAAGACCCCTGCTCAGGATGACAGTAATGACACTGAAACTACCAACGTTGTGGAGGAAGAAGGAAAGACTCTGAGTAAGAAGGCTGCCAAGAAGGAAGCCATGAAACAGGAAAAACTAAAGCGTCAACAAGAACTAGCAGCTGCTGCCTCTGCGAATGCTTCTGAATCTGACCCTCTTGCGGGGAATTACGGGGATATTCCGCTCGTGGACCTGCAATCGAAGGCTGTGAGTGGTCGAAAATGGACTGCAATTGAATTTTTGAAAGAAGATTTGAAGGATAAAGAGGTTTTGATTCGTGGCCGAGTGCAGACTACCCGTGCTGTTGGGAAAAATATCGGATTTTTGGTGTTAAGAGAAAGAGGTTTTACGGTCCAGTGTGTCGTGACTGTCGCACCAGAACTCGTTAGTAGACAAATGGTAAAGTTTGCGACGAGCTTGAGCAGAGAATCTTACGTTGACGTTGAAGGAGTTGTCTCAGTGCCCGGTGTTGCAATTAAGGGTGCATCACAGCAGGTAGTTTTCCATCTTTTAGTTCACGGGATGTAGTATTTATTTTTTTAGAATACAAGAGAATTGACTCTTCTTTTTACAGGTGGAAATTCAAGTGAGAAAACTTTATTGTGTTGGGAAAGCTATCCCAAATCTGCCTATCAACATTGAAGATGCCGCCCGAAGTGAAGCAGAAATTGAGAAAGCTTTACAGGTACTTTTGTTTGATTTATCTTGTGACCATAGCTAGTAAATTTGGTGTGGTATGAGATAAACTTGCGTGATAGTGCATTTTTTGTGTTAAGCATACACCCTATGCCATATTTTATACCTTAGCTATGTATTTTGCATATTTCCCTGTAATAATTTGTTCCTTTTTTTATTTTTTTATTTTGGCCTTATTTAACCTGAACTGTAGTGCAATTCTAGTCGCTGAATTTATTAACCATCATCTTGATATTTTCGATATGGATGTTTGAGAAAATTTCCCAGAAGCACTGCAAATGTTTCCAATGTTTCCAGCTGTGGAAAGCTCCATTGCTGTGAGCACCAAACATTTGGAATGCTTCTGCAGAAAATCCCAAAGTGTATTTTAGTGTCTGAGTGAATAACATATGTTTACTTGTTGGGGTCTTTTTCTTTTATTGATGGATCTTCCATTGAATGGTGCAGGCTGGAGAACAACTTGTTCGTGTTAATCAGGACACACGCTTAAACTTTAGAGTTCTCGACATTCGTACACCTGCCAATCAAGCGATTTTCCGTATTCAGTGTCAGGTTGAAAATGTAAGTGCATGTCTTCTAAACCAAGGTTTATTTATTTATTTATTTATTTATTATTATTATTTATTTATTACTTGCATGATCTTCATGTAATCTTAAATTTTAAAATTCAAGGTTTAGGTTTCTTTCATATGCCTTTGCAACTTATTATTCTTTCTGGTCCACATAATTGAAAGTTCTGTCCTGAAATTGAATTCTAAGTGAGTATATCTTTACTTTTGATTCGTTATTTCTTGATTTCCATCCCCAATTGTTTGGTGAACAAATGTGCAGAATATATGAATGTGGGAAATATGCAAATGAAGCAGAAGATTTTATTATGTTTAGCAAAGATTACATGGTTAGTTATTGAAATATTTGCATGTTTAAGGAGGCTACTCCCACTGCTAGTAGGCTAGTAATCTATGGTAAAACCAGTTAAGGTGAATCACTACTGCTTAAAATTCGTTTAGGCATCATTGTTTCTAGGGTATAAACCATATAAAAGAAAATTTCATCTTTTTTTGTGAAAGCAAAAGTTTTTACTTGAAAAATTTTCCTTTGTGGGTTTTATCTGGAAACCAATAGAGCATTAAGTTACAAATTGGATTGGATGTGGGATACCAGGACTGTTTTAGAATGTGCCTTCAATCTTTTCTTATTCTTGAACATGTTTGGATAGGTCCTGGTGGCCACTGTTCCAGCCACAAAAATGTGCTAATCTGCCTGCTCCTTGGCATTGGAATAAGTTGTCCACAGAATGACATGGTTCTGAAGAATGTTGGCTTCATCAAACAGGCCCCCCTGCTTCTGATGAGTCTATTATTACTAGTGGTTATACATCCAAGGATGAAGTTTGAGAAGTGGGAGGGAAGTGCGAATATTAACCTGTCTACTGGTCATGCAGTAGGATGGTCTTAAAACTGTAGTAAGTTGGGTTTGTAAAGAGGCATTTGCTTATTGCATGAATAAATTCATGTGCAAGGCATAGCCCTTCCATAAAATCAACTCAGCTTTATCCCAACTAAATGAGGTCAGCTACATGGATCCTTTTCTCCAATCAGGTCTATCCTAAGCTATACTCATTTTTAGTCCTAAGCTTTGCATGTCTTCCCTCACAACTTCTTTTAAAATCATTTTAGGCATAACCGTGGCTATTTTAGAACCTTCAATCTGAAACAAATCACCCTTCCATATTGGAGCATTTAAAGGCCTCCATTGTACATGTATATGACACCTTGACACCTCAAACAACTTTCTCGCAACTTCTCATGTATTGGTGCTGCTCATAAAATGTTTCTTATTTGTTCATTTCTTATTTTATCTTTTCTAGTTTTACTACTCACCATTGCAACATCCTCTTTTTAGCTGCACTAAGTTTGTTTATATGTTGTTTCTTTACTGCTCAACATTCAGCTTCATACATCATTGCTGGTTATGTCTCATGGTTTAAAATTTCGGTTTTGCCAAGCATTTCGCCCATGACCAAAACCAAAATATTAAATTTCAGGTGAAATCTGGTATATTTTGCCTGGAAGTTTTGATTGGCCATTTCGATGAACAATTGGTGATATTTTGATTTGAAACTTCAGGGAATCCCTAATTAAACATCTCTAAACATGTTTGAACATTTAGACTATGAAAAAACTCACCTAAAATGGTTGTTTGGCTTTAGACCCTAGGTTGCAAGTGTACACCCTGGTCCTTTCAATCACAACAGCCTTGTAGGTGGGAAATTTGAAATTTCGAAAAGAAAAAGGGGTTTGTTAGCATTTTTAGAGCTCTTAGGCAAAGGGGGTGAAAGGATGCGAACTTTTGATGAAATCTATCAGATTGTTTTGCTTTGAGCCTTGAGGTAGAATGTATATTCTTTTTCTGCTTTGGATCATTGTCTGTTAAATTAAAGTCAGATCATTATTGACCTTGCTAAACTGTATGTGATTGTTAAATGCTCCAGCTTACATGCTGGGCCCAATAGCACCTCAAGGGTGGAGGAAATTCCTGCAATTGATCATGGTGGTTTGGATTATAGGTTGGTTACATAGTTGACCTGGCCACCTCACCTAGAAATTTGAATAGAAATCAAGTATGCTATCATGCTAGATGCTACATGATGGATTTAATAGCACCTTGTGAGTTCCTGACTGTTCATGTTTGTGTTTCAGTGTGCTTGAAATTTCAAAAATTGTAATGTAGCAGTTAGGTCATAGGTAAATTTGAAGTCACGGCCAATGTAATGCAGTATTGTTAAGGAGCCAGCCAATCTAGCCTGGCCAGCCAAGCCGAGCCAAGCCAGCCTGGCCATCCCAGGAAGCCATAGCTAATGGCTGAGCCATTGACTGGTCGGCAGCCATATAAACTGTGGACAGCTGGCCAGCAACTGTCCTTCCTCCTTCCATAATTTATTACTTCCCTAATGCTTAAGATATCATGTAAGCAATGTCTCTAATGCTAGTATTTATATTTAGAGACTTGCCTAAGTTAGGAGTTTTATTTTTTTTAGAAACTTTCTATTCTATGTTTAGGAAAGTTTCTTATTAGTTTTTGTTTCATTTTAGAAAATTTGTAGCAAGGAAAGATTGTATTTTCCTTCCATGAAAGCTAGTCAATAATGGAAGGATTGTTTAGTCTCCTTTCCATATTATGTAAAAACAAACATCTATAAATATAAATGAAAAGGAGAAGAATAGTTTAGACTTGAAAAATACAGAAACTGCTCTTGCGTTTCTGGTTGAGTCTCCAGGTTGTGAGACTCAATTGACCCCCCTTATTCCCTTCTCCTCTCTTCTCTCAATATCTTTCTCTATCTCCCCTACTGTCCCTTATTGCTTGCACAATTATCATCCCTAAAGATCCATCGGTTGCTGATATCAAGGAGTTACTGTTGCTGCTGTAAACCCAGACCCGTTTTCAGATGATAGCAGTTTGAAGAAAATTCATAACTCTTTAGCCATTGGTTGAATCGATCTCAAATTCGGATATAGGTGCAAGTATATCCTACGCTACAATCCTTCCAAGTTTTGTGACCAACCAACAGTAGGATTGCTCTCAAAGATAAGTTCTCTAATTCTGGTTTCCTGGTTTTGATTACATTCTTATTGGGACTGGTTGTAAAAAATCCTATTGCAAGGGTTAGGGCCTAAATTTGATTATACACCCTAGCCTTTGCATCCATAAACTTAATCACCAAAAAAAAAAAAAAAGAGAGAGAAGAAAGGCTGTTATGAACCTTCATGCAAGTATATGATGACATAGTTTACAAAACTTAATAAGTGGGTTATCTAGCACTTAGTGAGCCATGATATTCTTATACCTTACTAGATAACTGAGGAGTTGAATTCCACAGTGCTTCATTAATTTTGTGTTGCCTATTGCGTGTTTATCTAGTTGGGGTTCAGGCAGCGAAAATTATTTCTCGGAGTTATTGGAGGATAATAAACATCTTTCCTTAATGAATGTCCTTTCTTTGGTGGTTAGTTGTTTCTTGGTGTATATATAGGTCATAGGTGACGTAGCTTCTTATAACCTTTATGGAGATCTATGATACTAAACCATACGAGTTTTTGGGGGCTGTGGTGTTAAAATGTATTGCTTATGGGAAGATCATATACCTCTTTCCTCCATGAATGCCTTTTCCTGCAGTAGGTCATGGTTCCTGAATTACATGTAGGTCATAGGTGAGACCTAGCCTTACTCCATATCTCTGTCTCTCTCTCTCTCTTTTTTTGGTTTGGTGTGTGATTAAGACTGTCAATGGATTGGATTTGATCTAGTAATCCAATTTGATGAGTGCTTACTGCTTATCATTAGGGGTCTAATACCAATCCGATCATGAGCTGATCAATTAAGGAGTATCCTAATTTTGAGACCGTTTAATAATTTTTCCTTTTGTTTTTATAAATATACTATTGTCTTGTGTAACTTTTTGGATCAAAAAAATATCAATTATAAGATGTTACATAATCAGAGTGGAATGGGTTCGAAATGAATAGTCAAATCCTTATCGGATTCAAATTTGGACCACTATGTGCTTGTTCTGTTGGCTTATTGAATCAGCTCAAAAGTGATTGAATTTGGTTCATATCAGGAGTGTTCCAAATTGAATCCAACCTGTTGAGCCTTATGTGTGATTGTGTGTTTTTGTATGTTTTGGGGTGTGGAGTAAAAATATAATCTTCTTAGCATGTTTTTAAGTTGATTGGAAGGATTGGCATGTTGTTACCTTGTTAAATATATGAATTGTCCTTTCATCCTTTAAAGTGACACTCTAATGGTTTGAAGGGTAGTAATCAATTCTTCTGTTTTTTTTTGTTGTTGGGGATAATTCACAGTTACCCCTTTTTTAGGTCTAATTGTTGGTGCCTTCTCTGTGATTTCATAATTTGATTTTCATTCATATGCACTTTTAGAAGGTGTTGTTCTTTTAAGGTGTCTCTAAAGGGGATAAGTGGATATTATAGGTTTCACATTTATTTACAAGTCTACATGTATTTATTTATTTCTTTTACTCCTGAGTTTTTATTTTGGACTCATCTTGTTTCCCCTCCCTCAATTTTTTCTACATAGTAGATTCCTCAACTTGTGTAGTAAATTAAACATATTTGCTGATTCCAGTTGCATCATGTTGCAGATATTCCGGCAGTTTTTGTTATCTGAAGGTTTTGTTGGAATCCACACACCGAAGTTGATTGCAGGTTCAAGTGAAGGTGGTTCAGCTGTTTTTAAACTGGACTACAAAGGTCAACCTGCTTGTCTTGCGCAGTCACCTCAGCTTCACAAGCAAATGGCAATTTGTGGGGACTTTGGGCGTGTTTTTGAAATTGGACCTGTTTTCAGAGCAGAGGACTCCTTTACACACAGACATCTGTGTGAGTTTACAGGTCTTGATGTTGAAACGGAGATAAAGGAGCACTATTCTGAGGTAATTGGAATAAAATTTTTCCATCACCCACTTTTGGTGAGAAACTTAAGGGGCAGAAACCTGGATTGAAAAGCCCTTGGAACAACACTTTTTCAAATGATGAGGTATTATGTGCCACTTGGGATGGGTTTCTTATCCTATGACAAAATGTCTTTACCTTGGGAAATTCAAACATTTTTGTTAACCACAAGTTAAAGGATCAAGCCCTTTCCCAAGTGATAAAGTTGTTTTGGTGTTTTTTGTTGAACTGTGCTCCACAGGCTGTTTGACTAAAATTAAATGTAATCAAGGATTTTAGGAACTGAACTTGTTTGTGTAGGTAATGGACATTGTTGATCGCTTATTTGTTTCAATGTTCGACAATTTGAATGAGAATTTCAAAAAGGAGCTTGAGGCTATTGGAAGGCAATACCCATTTGAACCTTTGAAGGTTTGATATATCTTTAACATCCAAAACTTCATACTTAGATTATGAAAGGATCCTTTTTTTTGTTATTACACATACTTCTGGTGGTAATTTCTTGTTTGATGTTACAGTACTTGAGAAAGACTTTGCGGCTTACTTTCCAAGAAGGAGTTCAGATGCTCAAGGTAGGGACTTAAGGTTTGCTTTTATTATATGAACTGAGGTTAACTTCTTGAATGTGAGCCTTTTGGCTGGAAGGGATTGTTAGATTGTCTGGACCTCGCTGCTTCAAGAAAGGGAAACTCTCCAAAGATTTTGCTGATTAGAAATTGTCATATTTATGTTGCTTCTGAATCTTCTGCAATTAGTACCCCCTCCCCCCAAATAAAGAAGTAATGCATTCTTTAATCACTTAATTTTTTAGCCAATTCTTGATTTTCTTCCCTCAAATCACACTGCACCTTCTTTTTCTTTTTGAAATGAAACCCAACACCTTCAAAACAGGTACTAGTTGTGGTTACTTTTCATTTAGTTCCTTATACATTACATAAACCATAATCCTAATGCCTCAAAACAAACGTTCTCTAATTTTCATACTCTCGTTGCTGGATTGTCAGACCAGCTGCACTCATTTTTAAGTGTTGGATTGAGTTTTTCAACTAGCTTTCCTTTGTGCCCCAGTGATTTCTTTCTCTGTTGTAGTAATATGGTCTTGCCCTTTTGTGCAGGATGCTGGTGTAGAAGTCGATCCTTATGGTGATCTAAACACAGAGGCCGAGAGGAAACTGGGCCAGTTAGTACGAGATAAGTAAGTGATTCCCTCTCCATGTGTTTCTCTGTTTATCTACCTATTTTTCTTTCAAACTACAAGTTGTGGTTGAATGATTGATGGCTAACCATGTTTTGCTTATTAACATAGGTATGACACTGAGTTTTATATTCTTCATCGCTATCCTTTGGCTGTTCGACCATTTTACACCATGCCATGCTATGATGATCCAGCGTACAGTAATTCTTTTGATGTCTTTATTCGAGGTATTGAGAACTTCACCGAAAAGTTTGCCAATGAATTTATTGTTCTAGATCTCTGGTTTGATTGTACTATATACTTCAAAAGTTTGAACTTCTTTCATCTCTCATTCCATATAACAAGTCTCTGTACCCATCCCTTAAAGACCATTTTTAAACCTGCTTCTTTCTTGCCCGTCAAAGAGATTACATAGATATGACAGGTTTTAAGTTTCATAAAGCAAGGGAAATATTCCTTCCAAACAAGGAATGAGAAAAGTCTCCCAAAACGGTGTTAGGAAAGCTGTCCCAATGAAGATACAATCCCCCCTTGCCATCCCTTCCTTCCAATATTTATTATTGTCGCATGCACCCTTTTCATTGCATTTGTAATTTGTTTAATACCCTATGGTTCAAGACGTAAAACAACAGTAATCTCTGCAAAGATTGTTCTTACTGTGTAAAAGAAAAAAACTTTGCATATATTCAGCCTCCAGTGTTTATTTCTGTACTCTTTAGCCTGGTGGTTAAGTATCCAGCGGTTGATAATGGAGACTTGGGATCAAGCACCCTAACTTTTTTCCTGGATAAGAGATGGAAGTGATAATATAGAGTGAAAACGGATATTTTTTTTTATTAAAATTATCAAACTAATCTTATCATTGACACTATTTAATCTTGTCTTAAAAGTTAAAACTGCATATAGGGTAATCGATAAAATGGTTTTGGCTTTTCCCTTAAAAGTAGGAATGTCCTTCCCATAGTATAATTGTATGGATTATTGAATTCTATGGCATTCTTAAACATACAAATGGGTCTTCTGGTTTACTCATACTAAAGAAATTGCAAACTTTTTTAATATTCCCTTAAAAATGACATGGAAAGTTTTCTCATGCTTTTTCATGTCCACTGGTTGATATTTTGGGCTAATTTTTCTTTTCATGAACCTGCAGGTGAGGAAATCATTTCTGGTGCTCAGCGTGTTCACATACCAGAGCTTTTGACCACTCGTGCTGAGGCATGTGGCATTGATGTCAAGACGATATCAACATACATCGATTCATTCCGGTATGTTTTCCGTGGCAATGCTTGGCTATGACACTGCCAGTCAAAATCAACTAGCTTTCCTTGTGCTTGTTCTTCTTTTCGGAAGAAGAGAAGCACGCGGGGTTTTGAAATGGCCATGAATCAACTTGATAGACAACATTTTCCAGTTTCTTTATTGAGTCTAGAGCAAAATTGGATGGTTTGTGCTGCACTGTTTTCCACTTGTGCCATCAAGTGGCATCATTACCTTGACTAGACCGTCTTAAATAACTTGCTTGTATTCTAGAGATCTCAGAAATGCATAACCACTCTTTTATATACTTATTTCCTGAGGAGGTAGTTTTAAGGACTTTTCTAAGTAAATTTGGGTGAAAGTTAAGTTACACTTTTGGGAACACATGATGGTTTAGTGCATGGTTTCAGTCAAGTAGAAAAAAAGATCATAATAAGAGATGATCTGAATGGATATGTAGGGAGAGCTCATAGAGGCTATGAAGGTGCACATGGAGGATATGGTTTTGGAGAGGAATTAGGAGGGGACTTCGGCTTTAAATTTTGTTGTGGCTTATGATTTATTTGTTGTAAACATATACTTTGAAAAGAGAGAGGAGCATTTTGTTACCTTCCAAAGTGGGCATTATAGCAGCCAAATAGGTTTATTTCTAATTAGTAGGTCCAATAGGGTGTTGTGTAATGATTGTAATAATATACCACGAGGAAGAGGGGGGGGGGAACCTTCAAAAGTGGGCGTTATAGTAGCCAAATAGGTTTATTTCTAATTAGTAGGTCCGATAGGTGGTTGTGTAATGATTGATATACCCTGGAGAGGGGGGGCTAACCACACAACATAGAGACACAAATGAGGCATTTTGGTTCTGATTTATGGTGATATTCAAAGCTGGAATAACTATAGAGACATAAACCTAATGAGTCATACTATGAAATTATGAGAGAAAATTATTGAAACTTATATGAGACATGAAACTACTATAACGGATAACCAGATTGGTTTAATGTCAGGAATATCCACGACATAAGCTATTTACTTAGGAGACTCATCGAAAGATTTAGGAATTGTAAGAAGGATTACCATATGGTTTTTATTGACCTACAAAAAGCTTATGACAGTCATTAGAGAATTAGTCTGGTAAGTACTAGAGAAGAGAAGTGTTTCAAGTAAATATGTGGATATAACCAAAGATATATATTATAGTGTGGTGACTATTGTAAGAACCATTTGGTGGGGAGGGGGGGGGGGGGTTCAAAGTATTGAATTTTCAATTACAATTGGGTTGCATCAATGATCAACTTTAAACCTCTATTTGTTTGTGCTTATAATAGATGATTTAACCATAGATTCAAGAAGAGGTTCCTTGGTGTATGTTTTTTGTTGATGATGAGGTGGAGAGTGGAGACTAAAGCAGGGATTAGTGCCAAGTCGTAGTTATGGAGATTGACCTTGGAATCAAAAGGTTTTGAGATAAGTAGAACGAAGGTGGAGTATATAGTGTTTAACTTTAGTTACACAAGGACGGATAATAAAGTAATGAAAATTGATGAGAGGGAAATACTGCAAAATAATTATTTTAGGTATCTAGACTCAATCATAAATAAAGAAGGTGATTTAGAGGATGATGTTTCATAAAGAATTAAAATAGGATCGATGAAATGGAAAGATAAATTTGGAATGTTGTATGATCAATGAACTGAAAATTTAAAGAAAATTTTTATAGGATAGTAATTTGATCAGCTATGATGTATGATGTGGAATGTTGGACAGTTAAGATGCATCATTTAGATGAACCAAGTGTAGCTGAGATGAGGATGTTGAGATGATGTATGACACAACTAGGAAGGATAAAGTAAAGAATGATCATATTAGAGTTGATTTGGGAGTAGCGTTGATACGTGATAAGTTTTGAGAAAGTCATTTGATGTGGCATGTCCATGTTCAACGAAGGTCTTTAGATGATCCAGTATGGAGGAGTGGTTTGATTCAAATCGAAGGAACTAAAAGAGCTAGGGGAGGACCTAAAATGACTCTAGGTGAGGTGGTGAGGTAAGACATATATAGCTTAGGTCTTGTTTCTAACATGACCTCGAACAAAGCTGATTGCCCCGGGGGGGGTTAATCAATGTGCCGTTCCCATTTAGTTGGGATAAGATGAATCAATAGAAGAAGAAGTAGATGGACCGGGTTTATTATTGTTGTAGTTTTCCTTCGCAATAGTCAAGGAGTTTTGCCTTGAAAGTCAATCCTTTTTGAGTCCGTGCAAGGGTTAGCTCATAAACCAACCATTGGATAGGTTTCTGAACCCAATGGACTAGTCATGTGTCAAATTTGGGTTCCTATCTCAAACACTTGGACCACTATCTTTAATTTTTGGATGCTGTATTTTGATTGTAGAAAAGTATCAACTAATGTTGAGCTTTTTAACCAGTTTTCTAAGGTTTATAACTTCATGTTGGAAATTGAACTGCGGAAGAAATTAATAGACAAATTGATGATGGTCATATGTAAGGGTGTCAACGGGCCGGTCCGGGCCGGTTTTGGTCCGGGCTGAATCGGTGTCGGGTTTTATAAGCCCAGCCCAAAATATGTCCATTAAGAGTTCGGGCTGGGTTGGGCTGCGCTGGACACAATAACTATCGGGCTGGTCCGGTGTCGGTTTGTTATCGGGTTGGGCTTATTCAGGTGATTTCGGGCTGGTTCGGTTCGGACCGGGCTTATCAAGCTTATCGGGCCTATTTTATATGTAAGATATATAGCCTATTTTATTATTTCTATAATTCTATCTATAAAATTAGCATCATTCCTTCTATATGCATGTAATTCAGTAAATTGTAACAATTAACATACTCTTTTCAATTATAGATTATATAATCTTTCCGATCAAGAAGTGAACTATAACAATGTAATATAATCCACCAAAATTTAAAACCATTAAAATTAAGAAATTGGGCCCGGATGGACCTTACCGGTGTTTGGGTTAGGTATTATTGGTTCGGGCTAGTTCGGGCTTCTTAACGGACTGGTCCGGTCTGGTTTCGGTTTGGACTGAAACGGTGTCGGGCTTTACAAGCCGAGACCGAAACCTGTCCATTAAGGTTCGGTCCGAGTTGAGTTCGGGTTATATCAGGCTGGCTCGGTTCGTGCTACCGGGCCAGGCCCATTTTTGACATCCTTAGTCATATGTGAGGGTGGGGCGCAATGGTAAGGTTGCTCCATTGTGACCTAACTGGTGGTCATGGGTTCAAATCTAGAAAGAGCCTCTCTGCAATCCAGGGGTAAGGCTGCATACATAATTTCCTCTCCAGTCTTTGCAGTGGTGGGAACCTCGTGCATTGTGTAAGCCCTTATTGATGGTCACATGTCCACAAAGCAAGTTGTCACTGTGGAAGATGTACTTATCATCAAGAAAAGCCTCCCTTCCTTGGTTGTGTAAAAGAGATTTTCCGTAAATAACATATGGTTTCCTTCAAACTCCTCGTTATCTAAATCCCAGGTTGATAAGTTCATGAGATGAAAAAGCTTTTACTTGTACTTTTTAACATGATTTTCTAATACAATGTCTGCAACAGGTATGGTGCGCCCCCACATGGAGGATTTGGAGTCGGGTTGGAGCGTGTTGTGATGCTCTTCTGCGCCCTTAACAACATCCGCAAAACATCACTTTTCCCTCGTGATCCACTTAGGCTTGCTCCATAGAATTTATCTTAATTGTGTTCTTTGAAGTTTCCCTTTTTCCTTGTAACATTTTCATTGGGTTATATTCTTAATTTTACGTTGGATGTTTGCATTTTGCTTCATGGGCAGTTTATCTTTAGTACTTCAAGAGTGGAATGCTTTTGATTCTTCTGGAGTCCTTCAAGAGTATATCTTAAGGGCTCATTTGATAAAATTTCTATTTTTGGATTCTTGATTCTGGTTTAAATTTGGATTCTACTCCAAGCTACTCGAGGATTATTTTGGAGTAGAAATTTGTTTGATAACGCAATTCTGAAATGGATTCCAGAACATTTATGGATTAGAAACATGTTTGATAACACACTATCCCCCCAATCGAAGTCTAGAAAAATAGTTGTGGTGGTGGTGGGTGGTGGGTGGTGGGTGGGGGTGGCGGTGATGGTGGTGGTGGAGGTGGTAATGGCTATGGTGGTGGGTGGAGGTCGTTGTGATTGTGGTGGTGGTGGTGGTGGTGGTGGTGGTACTGGGGCGTTGGTGGCGGCGGTGGTGGGTAGTGGCTGTGGGTGTGGTGGCGATGGTGGATGGTTGCGACGGTGGTGGTGGTGGTGGTCAAGTGAAAGTCATGTGAGAGTTTATTCCTTTCTTTTTTTAAAAAAGTTGATCCAACAACTTGGGGTAAGTATTTATAACTCTAAAATTTTGGATTTTAGAGCCATTCTGAATCCGGTCCACTCTGTCGGAGTTGGAATCCAGTCAGACTTATTAAACGTGTTTCTACTTCAAAATGGTTCTTTGGGAACCAGAATCTATAGAATCCAGAAGCAGAAGTTTTATCAAACATGCTTTAAATCTATATTTCTTGCTGAATTATTTCTCCAACCGCAGCTAATGGTGTTCTATGAAGGTTCATTTGCTGCTCTGATTTTGTGGTTATCAAAACATAGCTCAGCATTGATCTAACAATTATGCTGAACTGCAGCTATGACAATAAAATAAAATTGCATCCTTTTAACTCTTGGATTTTTATCAATTGGGTGAGCATTGTCACAAAATTTCTCTATGAATATTAGATGAAGACTCATGTTACAGAGCATGCCTTTTACCATTTTGTGGTGCATAATGGCCATTCTTAAGCCAAAAGAGAGAGGCATTTCTGTTTTGAGCTCAAAATACTGAATAGACTAAAGAATGCATTCTAGAATTAGCTGTGTTCTTTAAAAGCATTCTGTATAATTCAAGAAAGAAAATGCATACCAACACTGAATTTGTCATCTCAGAATGTCTTCTGACTTAGAATGCATTCCAAATGTAGCTTTGGGTTATGTGCATTATTTGGCATAACACGTTTTGAAATGTCAAGAACATCATTTTGTATACATTCTTATCCTCAAATCCTCAAATGCGTGTGAGAATGAAGCTTGTTCTAGAATGCAATTATTAACCGAATTTGTGTTCGCATTTGTAAAGTCAGATGTTTGGAATTTATCCAATGGGTGTATCTTTTTATAAATAAATGGAGAAATGAGAAGTTTTGTTCTGAAAATGATTTTCCATTATGTTATCTGTATACATGTGAAATGAATGGATTTTATAATCATTGAAAAATAAAAATAAAAAAATAAAAAAAATATATGTTACACAAAAATGATGAACAAAAAAGCTTTCTAACTTCTTCACGATTACAATTAGATTTTCTATTATCTAATAATTATGTAATCTTCATAGAGGGACTCGAAAAAGAAGAAGAAGTATTAAGGAGGAGGGCATAGAGGATCTCGTTCCAGGCATCCGGTACACCGGGGAGGCACCAATGGATGCAGTCCGCGTAGGAAACCGGATTAGATAGCTGTTCTTCAGTGACAGTCCCATAATGCTTCTTGTATATGGTAGGGTGGGCTTCTTTTCTGTACTCCGACATCTGTGTGATATTCAACACCTGCACCTTTACTCCTCTCCTTCCCAACCCTTCGATTGCTGCTTCCACTAACCGCATCATCCTCGCATCTGATCCTCCACCCCAGTGTCCTTCTCTTGTTAGGGGCTCGGTTTCATTGTAACAGTTCCCTTCCCCTCCACTTATCCACTCATAGTTCCTACCATACCAACACAAGATTTATACGTATACACACATATCCAACAAACAAGAAAGTAGTTCATTTGCATGTACTCGTATCTTTCATGGGATTCCATCATCGTTCATGTTTAGCGGATTTTATAATCCAAAAGTGGATCCCACACCCCATTAATTAACGACGATGGATTCTTGTGAAGAATACACGTACTCATTCAATCAGTTTAATTTCTTACCACAAGTGTGTAGGTGATAAGCTGGCGAAGAACAATTGGGTCTTGCTACGGTCCACATGAAATTCCAGCCAATCCGACCACGTCTTCAGTGCCATCTCATAGCTGCGTAGCATCTCTACCTCTTTGTAAATTGCATCTGAACTATCCAAAGAGCCCCACCTGATCATAAACAGTCTAGGGGTGTCAATCGGGCAGTTACGGTCAGGTCTAATCAGTTTCCATCACTTTAAGATTAAAAATCAATGATTGTGTTATTTAATTAATTGATTCTCATAAGTCAATGAAAAAAAAAAAAATTTAAGAGAAATACAAGCCATGAAAAGGGAGGTAGACACGTAACAGAGGCATATGACCAATTAATCAACCACTTAATCGGTCAGTTTCTATATTTGATTGGTTTTTGGTCGGGCCAAGCCGGTTTTTTTCTCAGCACCATGACTGACTCCTTAATACATCATTCAAGACAGTGATTTCACTGTTTATTATACAATTGGTCACGTCTCGGTTCTTTTTTAACCAATGCGATCTGGGTTTTAACACCCCTGATAAACACAATTTCCATCCAAATTCTTGATTAGATTTATCCACAGAAAAGAGATCAAAGTTATGGGTGTCGAGGAGATTGATTATTGTACTTACAAGAGCTTCATTGTGGTTCTTCTCCACCAAAGATAGCTGTTAAAGACCAGTATGTCTGCATCTGTCCAGTATCTAGCATGCTTTTCTATTGCTTGGATTCTTACAATCCGATCAGGTAGACGATGGTTAAATGGATGATCTGAGTTGGATTCCACCAAAAGTGGAGCCCAATAGAACTGGATTGATGCATCGTACTCCTAATAAAGAAGAATCTTGATCAGTTTTCATTATTGGAATGCACTTTAGTCCTAGAATACATTCTAAAATAACAAAACAACGTTTGGCTTATATTCTTGTTTTTGGATCATGGAATGCATTTTCTAACGGAACCCATTATGGAATCCATTATCTAATTTGAGTCTAGAATAGAAATACCTCGCTCTTTAATCCATTCTCTTTCTATATTATGAATGCATTTCTAAGATTACATTCTAAAAATACATAGCAAATGTAGCCTAAGTTAATTGCATATATAGACTCACCTTGGCCTTGAAGGTGATCAAAGCACCATCCTGCCCACTCCAATCGAGGGATTTCTGTGAATCCGGGATCGAAGACTCTACAAGGCAAACCATAGATACCCATTGATTCCTGTTAAGAGAATCTCCAACATACACGATCCTTTTTCCCCTCAGCATCTCCAGCAATGCTGTTGCGTTGAACCTTGTTAACATGAAACATTACATTAAATTCAAATATCTACTACCAAATATCAATGAAATATTATAGATCAAAATTTATAGGGTTTGTCTACTTGACACCGGGTTACGTCCATGACCTATGGACATCGAATCTTTTTCATAGGATGCCATTGGGTCATCACGAAAATTTCAAAATACAAGGGGCATTTTGGTATTTGAGAAGGGAGAGATGAGGGGGTTTCGTAGGATCCGATGGACACCTCGTAGACACTAGAGAGATTGGTGTCTAATGAGAATATCCCCAACTTATATGGAATGATACTAAGGGTGTTAATCGGTTTAGTTTGGTTCAAGATGTAATTAATATAAACTAAAATGGAAGTGATTAATCGGTTTTAATTTTAATTTTTCAAACCAAAATCGATTAGTAATCAATTTGGCTTATTCGGTTCCAAATAGGTTTCTTCTCTATAGCCTTTTCCTGTCGATGTTACATAACTAACACACCATGCCCCTTTCAATCTAGGCATCCACCCATCAATACACATGGAGAGGAATCAATGCTAGGAAATCTACAAATTCCGGTAGAAAGAATGTGGAAGTCCATCAAAATTTTAAGAAATAAAAGATGATGAGAGATGAGAAAGCAAGAGAGAAAGAGGGAATAAGAGATATTATAACATTCAATCGATTTAATGTTTTATTCGATTTGCAACCGACAGCTTCTCGGTTAAAACCAAAACTGAACCAACTTTTAACTGTTTTCACCCTTAACTGAGAGAGAGAGAGAGAGAGAGAGAGAGAGAACCAACCTGGGGAGGTCACAATGGTGTGGTTGCCACCTCCAGTTCTGATACTTAGAGTCCTTTCTTCCATACCTGTCACAAGCCACTTGATCCGAAATGTAACTGCATTGGCTAGAGTATAAAGGGTAGGAGATGTTATCGAAAACCCACTTGCCGGAAAAAAAATCACATCGGGACGGCGAGTCACTGGAATTCTTTTGGTGTGTCTCAAGATCACTGTCATCTGATGCTTGCATGTTTTCTTTTGGATAAGCCTCTGATGACTGTATGTTGTTCTTCTTTCCTGTGAAGTTGATGGTGGCAATGAGTAGGAAGGTCACAAAGATAGCCACAAGGGGCTGAAAATAGTTCCTGTTCCTGATGATGATCATCCACCATGCTCGGACTGCAAAAGCTATCTGGTGTTTCTTTGCCTGTAATGGTACTGTTGCTTGCTTCTTTGTTTGATGCTGTTTGGTTGTATCCATTGCTTGTTTTTTTGAAGCTTTGATGGATATCTGCTTCAGGACCTCCTATTTATTTTGATGTATGATTTGTTTTTTTGGCAGCTGGTTTGTTTAAACGTTGATGTATAAACTCTACCGGAAAACCTATTATATATTAATCAATTGATGACTACCCTTAAAAAAAAATTAAGAAAAATGAAGGTTTGTATATATTTGAAACTTATTAATTTATGAACTTATTTGTATATACTTGGTCAGCTTTATAATGGATGGAATGTCTGTAATGTCCATAGAAATTGCAGGAACTATAATATATATTAATTTTTTTTCCCTGTTCATTTTCTCATTAGAAGGGTAAACTGATGCCTACAAAGGGTTGGGTTTTTTATTTTTATTTTATTATTATTATTTTTTATGCATGCCTACAAATTAAGGTTGTATATATTAGATGTAACGAATTTCCTTTAATGCACATTCATTAGGTCATCATTGAAACTTTAATATATAAGGAGCGGTTTTGGGATTTTAATTTTCTAGGGCATGGTGAAAATCCTGTGGTTGTAGTTTGTTATGTGCACATATCGATGTATTGATATACACGCACAATGAATGACAGCCATAGGATTTTCCTCATGCCTACATAAGGGTATGAGAGGATTTGAATCTTTAGTTTTGGCATTTCAAGATTTGGAAACTGGTGTAAATCGGATGGCGAAAAAACTTTGTTACAATATGTTGGTTTGTCCCCCCCCGAGAGTCCAAATCCTCTCCTCCCCGACTCCCTGGCTCGCACCCCATCCAACCATTGGAGTGTGAGTCGGCTTGAACTCCAATGCACTTCAATGGTTAGATGGAGTGGGAGTCGGGAAGGAGAGCCGGGGAGGAGAGGATTTTCAAACCAACTCCCCCACCCAAAAAAAAAAAAGAAAAAAAAGAAAAAAAGGTTTGTTACAATTAAAAAAACCCCTAGTTTGTGGTTAGTAAATGGTAACGGTTTATATGTATAGAAATGATAAGAAGTGAGATAATTGACTGGATCATGGTTTGAGGATTCCGGCACCAATTGGCTGGGGTTGATCCCGTGTTACCCTGTACAAAATATTTGGTGTCAACCACTAATATACTGAACCATTGAATAAGTCATTGCTATACGGCTATTTTAATAGTTTCACTAACTGATTGCCCTCATTATTTCTATGAATTAGGTTTAGGTGGTTCATCCATCCAAATCCAATTTTGGAAAATGGATAATGAAGTGTAACGATTATTTCTATAAATTATTATCTTTTTTAAGTATGAACGTCATTGTTGCAATGTGGAAATGATTTTTCTTTGTTGGTTAGGTTTTTAATTAGCATTGAGATACAAGTGGGAACCACTTTGACAATGTAATTTTTTATATAGACAGCAATGGGTTTTGGGCTTGACCCATCTTCTTACTCTTGAAGTGACATTTGAACAAAAATTTATAATTATATTAGGAGGCCAAACGCCCCTCTAATAATTCTCATGTGATAATTCTAAAATAGGATTGAAATATATCCGAGTATGTCACGTGGCAAAAATAAAGAACAATGAAAATGAAATTAAAAAAAAAAAATAATATCTTAAATTAAAATAAAGTGGATGAAACTTAAGATCAATGGAGAGAACAACCTTCCACGCCGTGTTAACTTACGTATATATTTTCTATATGATCATTGGCAAGTTATGGTGATAGATGAAGAAAATGATCATCTATTGTTGATTTTTTATATGTTCTTTAGCAAGTTATTAATAGACCGAAGAAAATGACCATCTTTCTTTTGAGTGTTGGGGTGTGTTTCAAAAGAAAATTGGCATTATATTGTGCAACTGAGTAACGTGTTTGATCTACCAGATTTTATATATATGAAACCAACTTGGTTGGTATGAAATTACATGTTCTCCTCCATCATTATGGTTCTAGTTTGTTTTGATGTAAAATTTTACATGATTATATATTAAAAAAATTTCCAATATTTGTTTTTAAGATATAAAAAAAAGACAAATTTTTTTTTTCTATTTTTCTAGAGATCAATATATTTTATCTCTAATAAACAAATATTAATTTTTTTTTTAACACAAAATGTTAGACGTAATATTTTTATTATGTAAACTTTTATATCAAAACAAACTGAGTCTATATAACATAAGACGTGTAATCCAAGTAATCACTTGGTCAGGTCTACTTGGGTTATTTTAAAACCCACCTATCCTCAAGTATCCGATAACCTTGGGGCCCAGAGAAAATGATGCATGATCCAAGCAGCAGTGAGCTAGGGAAATTGTAACAAATATCTACCCACATGTTTCAAGTCCCTTTTAATGAGATGGCTTTGAAAGTGAAAGGCTTCTACCGCGGCACCCCCACCCCCACCCCCACCCCCACCCCCCCCCCCCCCCCCCAAAAAAAAAAAAAAAAAACTGGGAAAGGTCAAAAGGAGCTGATAGTTCAAAAGGATTAGTGAATATTGTTTACAATTTGCCACTTGGCAAACAATCAATCAGCATTGTTATGGAGGGTTCGTCACTTATATTGGTGGTCAAATTTTAACACAAATCTTACCAAAAAAAAATTTTTAACACAAAAAAAGTAAAAAAGAAGGATAATCCTATATGGGTTAAAAATGTATCCGGAAAATATAAAATACCACTAATATTTATTATTATATATTAGAAATTTATGTATTTTTTTTATAAGTTTGAAATATATATATATATAATATATATATATATATATATATATATATATATATATATAGGTCCCAAAGAGAATTGAATTCTTCATCTCTTTGAGGTATTGAGTTTATCATCTGAACTATCCCTTGGGAATATCACATTATATATTTGTATTGGACTAGAAACTAAACTATGAGATGGGTCATGGGTGGAAGATTATCCACAATTTGAACACCAACTACTTAGAGATGTAAACGAATCGAATACAATTCAGACATGACAGTATACAGATGCAAATCGAATCCAAATTTTTGACTATCTGTTCACATCCTTGACTGGACCTTCCTTCCTCCTACGGATACACTTGCTCTCAGTTCATATCTCTCAATTATCTTATTCTTATGATTCTTTTTCCTTATCTTTTAGAACTTAACAGTCTTCAAAAACCCTCAAATCATTAATTACTTAATTTTTATTTATTAATTGAATTTCTATACGATTTGGATAGATTATGTTTTGAAGTATCTGAATTTGTATCCGAATACTCCTAAATGATTAGGAATACAAGTTGACTTTGAATTTTTATCATCCATTTACATTTCTACTGCCAATATCTCTTTATTTTTTCACACGGCAATTGATCAGAAATTGACAAATGTTAGAGGCAATTCATGCGAGCAAGTCTCGTTTCTAAAAAAAAAACCTAAAATTTAACTTTTTTTTTTATATTGAAAATACTAAAAAATTGACAAACGTTTAAAAAGAGAAAACGACAATTTTATTAAAAGAAAACCTTAAATCTTAGTTTCAAAATGCTTATAAACCGTACCACTACCACCGTTTCTGTTTATTGATTTCATTAAGTCCAAGTCAATGTCGACATCCTCTCTAGTATGTAGAGGATGGATAGAAATCTTCTCCCGTCGTTGGAGGAATTTTAACGACAATTCAATAGCTGGAGTTCATCCAGTATACGTACCAAAAGTTCATCAAATGTACATACCAAATGATATGTACGTCAGATGAACTCTAGTGGTTGGATCATGTTGGAATTCCTCCTGTTACTGGAGAGGATTTGAATCCATAGAAGATGGGATTTGTATCATCTTCTATCACTGGCTGCAGTCATTTATTGCATTGATATGTGTATATAGTGAATTCGAATAGGGGATCACTGCCAAAGGAATTGAAGAACAGAGGAAGATATTTTCCCCAGGCCATGAGGTCTCCTCTTAAACTAGAAATCGAGTGGCACATCAGGTAACTCAACAAGCCTATCCTAGGTCTGGAATGTTATGGTGGCCTTCTTATTCTGAATGGTTAATGAATGCATATAAATATGATGTAAGCAGTTACGATGATATGATAAATCAATGATCTTTCTTATTACCAAAAAAAAAAAAAAAAAAAAAAAAAAGCCGGAGTCAAATACTCATCATGTCCTACCAAAAAAAAAAAAATAAAAAGAAAAGAAAAGAAAATACTCATCGTGCCTCTTTTTTTATATAGCATTCAATTTTAATTGATTTTACTACAAAATTTTATTTAAACTTTATTTCAGTTCTTATTCAAAGTCCAAGAAGGCCTAAAAGGAGATGGAAGACACAGTCTTAGGAAGACACAGTCTTACAAGCCATCCAAGTAGGTGAGTTGTCCTCATTGAGTTGACTGGGTCAAGAAATTCAGCTGTGTCAACTGGGAATACATTATTTCTTTTCGTAAAAATGAAATATCGAATTGTCAGTTACGCGATTCGCCGGGTCAGCCCGCTGGCCAAACACATACATAAAACCTCGGAAACCCAGAACGATGATTCAAGGTCCAGCCAGGTTTGGCCAGCCATTGAGTTGTGGCTTCGATATGATTATTAGGGCTGTAATAGGATCGGTTTTTTTACAACTCCAGCCCAACTCTGAGTCCATTTGATGCTGCTCAAGCCCAGTCCGGATTTAACTCAGGGCCTGAAAAATCTAAATCCAGTCATAATCTGCCGTCAGGGTCAGGCCAGGCTGAACCTAAATGGCCCTGACCATCATAGGAAAGGGGTAAAGGAAATGGGCCAGGCCAAAGAGAAGAAGGAACAAAAAGAAGAAGAAGATGACAAAGCCGGGTTCAGCCCAAGGCCTCAACCCTGGCCAGGCTTAGCCCTAACTAAAGGCCAGAAATTCTCAACCCCAATTTACCCTCAAGCCTCAAGGCCAAGGTAATCTCAACCCAACCCAATTCAAGCTCAGGTCGGGCTAGGGCTGATTGGGCCAAACTTGCACATTTTTTACCAAAAAATAGGGACCTTCTTAGTTTGGCTTGAATTTTCCCCATGGGTCTTCCTAGGATCTTGTTGAGCACTAAATCCCCAATTTTGAAACTTAGGTCCAACTTTCTTGTCATAAGCCTGTGCTATACTTCTTGGATAACACTGTCCATGGCAAATTGTGTTTAGGCACTTTTCCTCCATCAGATTCAGCTGGTCAGATCGTGCTCTCACCCATTCTGCTTCTTCGAGTTCAGCTTCCATCAAAACGCGCAGAGAGGGGACTGATCATAGCCCACCCTCGATCGGGGACAGCCTCCATTCCATGTACGAGTCCTAAATTTTGGGAAAACGTTTTGAGGTGGGTTAGACCCGAACAGTTTTCTCCTTTTTTTTCTTGTCAAGCTTGAAATAATAGCTTAAGCCCTTAAAGCACGGAAGCTCGCAGAGTCACAATCCCACTAGGAGTCTAGTAAGTGGACTTCCATGGTCAAAGCTCAATCCCATCAGAGTCTGAGGTTTAAAGACTCTAAATTCATTGGAACTAGAAATCAGAAATTAATATGATATCGTTTTTGACAGATTATAAGTATAAATAGGTTGTTGGGTCCTCTCCATCTTTAGTTTTTGGGAGATAGGAGAATAGTTTCAATGGGGACTGAAGAGTGTCTTCCTTGGAGTACTCTTCAGGATCACATGGATGTTTTTTCAGTCCCAACCTTAAAGGATCGGCTATGGTGGATTAAATTCTATTATGTTCCTTTTGTTTTCACTCTGTCAACAGCTCTTGTTCCAGTATTATTCTCCATTGATCTTGTGCACAGGGAACACATTCTCTTCCCTCAAAAAATCCTTGCAGTTCTGCATCTATTGACTGCATTTTTGATCTTTCTACCTTAGTGATCATTGTGGTGGGAAAGTGGATATTGAATAGAAGGATCCAAGAAGAGGAAGGGAAGCCACTTCTAGCCTTTAATATGAATTTCCTTCTATGGGATTTGCAGTTTGTAAGATATATGGTTCTCTGTTTCGATTATGATTTGGTTTTGTTTCATTGTTGCGGTTGTTTCAATGTTCATGGTGGCCATGGAACCAAGCTTCTTCCCTTTTGGGTCTCCAAGCATCTTTGAAGACATATCTAAGGACATGATTTTAGGGCACAGAGTGGAGTTGGAAGTGGGTTTGTTGAGTTGCTTCTTGTTTATTTCAGGAATGGTTCCCATGGCAGTCTTTGTTTATTTGTCTAAGAGGGTGAAAGAGATAGGGAGATTTTCTTTTCAAGACTCTCTAGAAGATCAGGGATGTCTTGTTGAGCTATCCATTGGCAGTATAGGAATAAATCTTCATGTTAATCTTTATGTTCTTTGTGTTGGGTTGATGTCTTGTATTTTGTGAGGTTCACGCAATTATGATGGTAGTATTTATATTAGGGTATGAGTCTATTACATGTACGGAAGTAAACTTATAATTGTAGTGGGATTAAGATTTCTAGGTTTCCTTATATAATGTCTCTGTGTGGGAAAACTTAGGTAAGGCTGTAAAGGCTATCAAAGGACTCTTCTTTGACACTGAGATTAAGATTTCTAGGTTTTCTTATATAATGTTTCTGTGTGGGAAAACCTACGTAAGGCTGTAAGGGCTGTCAGATGACTCTTCTCTGATAGTGGAGAGCTGAAACGCTATAAGACTGTAAGGTTGACAGATGAGATAAGCCTCTCAGGTAAGAACTGTAGAACTTTCTTGGGAATAAATAATTTCTCTTTTCATTGGTGGACGTAGGCATCCGAAGATGAGATGCTGAACCATGTCAATTTTTTGTGTTTTCTTCTTGTTTGCTTTTTTCATTCCTAATACTTTGGTATTTTTTTTTTGTAGAAAGGAGTTAATGAAATGTTGTGAAAATTCGCTTTGATCATTTTTGGATTTATGAATAAAAACTCAGACTGAAATAGGAAAAAATCCAAAAATGGTCAAACCGAATGTTCACAATATTTCATTATCGTATGTTATGAGTGTTTTGCATTCTTGTACCCATTTTGAAGATTGACTCGGTTCGACAATATTTGGAGACGATACTCGACTTGGAGGAGATATATATTCATTCTTGTACTCATTTTCGTGTTTTGGCCTTTGATGAAGCTCCTTAGTGGGGCACTTCAATAGTAAGAGAATCAAATTAGGTGTTTGACCTTTTTTTTTTCCCTTGCTTGTCTGTTACATAAACTTTGTTTTACTGTTTTTCTTCTTCCCCATTGTCGTAGATGGCAGGTAATTGCACCGACCCAAACGCAAAAAACTTTGATCCCACAGCAGGGAGTGACAATGGGAGCTGCGTGTACCAAGAATAATAGTAATAATAATAGAAAAAAACGTTTCTGTAATCTAATTGAATTAGTTATCCTGTAATTTTGTCTGTTGGACTTGTTTTTATTGTTTTATATTAATTTTTAAATAAATGGTATTTTTGCCTATTAAATTTTCAAGTTAACACCATTAACAATATGGTAGTGGACTGCAAATCCAAAATACATAGGATAATTTTGTGTAATAAATCAATTGTCAAGAGGGTGTCTGAGTAAATTTATTAGTTAGATATTTATACGATTTGGATAGATTATGTTCTGGAGTATCTGAATTTCTATCCAAATATTCTTAAATGCTTATGAATAGAAATTGAATTTGAATTTTTAACCATGAATTTACATTTCTACCACCAATATCTGTCATTTTTATCACAGAGCAATTGAGTTCAACAAAATTCACTTATCTTGGAGTTCCAATGTGCAAGAAATTGATACATGGATGGACACATATCCCGATTCATTCAAAGTCCATTGGAATACACGCAGATCCACTTTAAGTGGATGGGATCCTCATTACACTTTATAGAGGTGGCCTCACTACAAAAGATCCCAATCCATGCCAACAAAACTCTTTTCTTAAAAAAATACTAAACAAGACTCCTTTCTTAAAAATTACTGCTTAAGACGTGTCTTTATTTTTATTTTATTTTTTTTAATATTGAAAATGAAAAACGACCCTTTTATATATATAAAAAAAAAAAACCCCTTAAATCTTTATTTCAAAATGCTTATAACAAGTAGCACTACCACCCGTTTTTGTTTATTGATTCCATCAAATCCAATCCAACGTGGACATCCTCTAGTATTTAGGTAGCTGGTCATGGGATTTGGATCATCGTCTATCCCTGGTTAGAATCATTTAGGGCATTGATATATGGGAATTTATTACCAGAGGGATTGAAGAACAGGAGAAGATTTTTTCCATTGGCCATGAAGTCCCCTCTGGATGTCTCTATATTGATACATTGAGGACCCACGTAAATTTAGTAAACATAAATTAGTTGTAAATTTTTCCCTATAAATGATATTTTACTTTACAAATTTCCTCCATATAAACTTTTCCTATTTTTCCAATAAATTTTCTTACATTTAATTTACTCCATTACAAACAATAAAAAAAACCTATTTTACAAGAAAAATTTATTTTTCCCTTATTTTATTACATGAAAACAAACGGATCCAAATACTTTTGGGAGGAGAGTCAACTCTCACCAGTTGATGCTTGACACATGGGTATCGACTAGATCTGAGTCCTCCATCAGAGCTGATGCATAAGTCGAAAATCCCTGTCGACTCACCTTATCGTTTCTAATTCAGCCTACATTTGCTTGTCAGGCTGTTGGGAGCCGACTCTCCTCCCGACCCTGTGGGAGAAGAGGATTTGAATCTATGTTGGCCTTTTTTTTTTATCATTTTATTTTAATTCACTTTTCGACGAAAGTTTATTTAAACTTTATTTCAGTTCTTATTCAAAGTCCAAGAAGGCCTAAAGGATCGAGGACCGAGTCTTATACGTCATCCAAGTTGGTGAGTTGTCCTCATTTAGTTGACTGGGTCAAGAAAATTCAGCCGGGTCAACTGGGAATAAATTATTTATTTTCGTAAATGGAATATCGGATTGTCAGTTATGGCATTCGCCCTGTTAGCCCACTGGCCAAAGACATACATAAAACCTCGCAAACCCAGAACGAAGATTCAAGGTCCAGCCAGGTTTGGCCAGCCATCGAGTTGTGGCTTCGATATGATTATTAGAGCTGTAAGGTTTTTACAACTCCAGCCCAACTCTGAGTCCATTTAGCAGTGCTCAAGCCCAGTCTGGATTTAACTCAGGGCCTGAAAAATCTAAATCCAGTCATAATCTGCCCATCAGGGTCAGGCCGGGCTGAACCTAAATGACCCTGACCATGGGAAGGGGAAAAGGAAATGAAAAAGTTGGGGCCGGCCGAAGAGAAGAAGGAACAGAAAGAAGAAAAGGAAGGATGATGACAAAGCTGGTTTCAGCCCAAGGCTTCAACCCTGGTCGGGCTTAGCCCTAACTAAGGGCCATAAATTCTCAACCCGAATTTGCCCTCAAGTCTAGGGTATCTCAACCCAACCCGATTCAAGCTCAGGTCGGGCTAGGGCTGATTGGGCCACACTTGCACTCCTAAATTAATAACTTTTTGAGGTGGGCTACACCCGACCCGTTTTCTCGTTTTTCCTCTTGAAATGGGTTAAGCCCTTAAAGCACGGAAGCTCACAGAGTCACAATCCCACTAGGAGTCTAGTATGTGGACTTCCATGGTCAAAGCACAATCCCATGAGAATCTGAGGTCTAAAGACTCTAAATTCATTAGAACTAGAAATCAGAAATTAATATGATTTCGTTTTTGACAGATTATAAGTATAGATAGGAGAATAATTTCAATGGGGATTGAAGAGAGTCTTCCTTTGAGTACTCTTCAGGATCACATGGATGTTCTTTCAGTCCCAACCTTAAAGGATTGGCTATGGTGGATTAAATTCTATTCTGTTCCTTTTGTTTTCGCTCTGTCAATAGCTCTTGTTCTAGTCTTATTCTCCATTAATCTTGTGCACAGGGAACACAGTTTCTTCCCTCAGAAAATCCATGTAGTTCTGCATCTTTTGAGTGCACTTTTGATATTTTTAATCATTTATACCTTAGTGATCATGTTGGATTTGTGTGGCTCAACACAGATTGATTGTGTTGTTTGTATGTATTCTCTTTGGGCATTTCTATCTCTATTGTGAGGTATATATATATATGTGACATGTGGCTTACATGTTTTGTGGCTTATATATTTTTTATATAGTATCATTGTTTTTTGTCTATTGTATTAATAGACTGGTTTTTCTAGATGATTATTCAAATGAGCCACTTTGTAGTCTTTGGCTTGACCGCACCTATCATGATGTGCTATGTGTTTACATATAGACATTGATTGGACCATAATAGGTTTGAGTGGTGCAAGTCAAAATTGCTCAGACTATGAGAGACATGGGGACTAGTCTCTCGACGGTCAGTGCACATATGGTCTGTGAAGTCCTTCATGACAAGACCACGTGTACGTTGAGTGATGACCTTAGTGCCTAATGTTCATTGCTAGTGACTTGACAATTATAAGAGTGTACGTGTACATACAAACTACCAATTTGAATAACGTTATCGAACTACCAATTTGAATAACGTTATCGTGTTCGATTTCACATCAAATTTTTTTATTTATAAATATAAAATATTATTTATTTTTATTTTTCTTTGTAAAATCTTTTTGAATTTATGAAAAATGATAGTTTTGTATTTTGTGTCTCTATTTATTATTTAGGGGCACTTGTGGTAATGAAAGACAATCTTTATTATTTAGGGGCACTTGTGGTAATGAAAGACAATCTGGATATGACAATAGGAGGTTAGCATCTCACTTAGGGTTGGACTTTATGACTGATCATCTCCACCCTAGAGATATAAAACATCTCAAGATCACACATGCAAGGGGAGGAAAAAGCTCAAAATACTAAGATATGGTATACCTGTCCAGCTGGGGTGAGCACCCTGATTGCTTGTGAGATCCTTGGACATCAAGTGGCTTTGTTTGTATAATCATCAAAGGTTCTTCAATAAAAGAAAGAGTTCTTCATCAAAGGTAGAGTGATTCAACAAAAGATATTTTCAAATCGTCAAAAAAGGTATGACACTCTTCTTAATTTCTTAGATTAAACAAGTGACATGATATTAATGATATGTTTTCATTTTTGGTATAAGGTTAACAAAAACATTGAGATTCATCTAGGATGTTTTTTCTAATAGATCATTGTGGTGGGAAAGTGGATATTGAATAGAAGGATCCAAGAAGAGAAAGGGAAGCTACTTCTAGCTTTTAATATGAATTTCCTTCTACGGGATTTGCAGTTTGTAAGATATATGGTTCTATCTGTTTCGATTATGATTTGGTTTTGTTTCATTGTTGCGGTTGTTTCGATGTGGTGGCCATGGAACCAAGCTTCTTCCTTTTTGGGTCTCCAAGCATCTTTGAAGACATATCTAAAGACATGATTTTAGGGCACAGAGTGGAGTTGGAACTGGGTTTGTTGAGTTGCTTCTTGTTTATTTCAGGAATGGTTCCCATGGCAGTCTTTGTTTATTTGTCTAAGAGGGTGAAAGAGATAAAGGAGATTTTCTTTTCAAGACTCTCTAGAAGATCAGGATGTCTTGCTGAGCTATCCATTGGCGGTATAGGAATAAATCTTCATGTTCATCTTTATGTTCTTTTGTGAATTTTTTTTTTGTTGAAAGGGGTTAATGAAACATTGTGAAAATTCGGTCTGACTTTTTTTGGATTTATAATGAAATGTTGTGTTATGTGTGTTTTGCATTCTTGTACCCATTTTGAAGATTGATCCGGTTTGACAATATTTGGAGTCGACTAGATAATTTTTCTGAAGTTCGTAAAAAAAGCAGAGGGTTGGGCTAATAGGGGTGTGGTGGTGAAGTCCCATGACATGGTTCCATTTGACCTGACTTGGAGGAGATATATATTTTCTTTTTTGTGTCTTGTTGCTATAGCCACAGAGTTTGGAAGAGAATTTTCAAGTTAGTGTTATGAGACAATTTGTTCTTGAGAGATCTCCATTTTGTATTACCTCATTTGATATAGTGAATCATCTTCATCTTCTCCAATGGATGTAGCACATCGCATTGATATGTGAACCACATAAAATTCCGGTATCATTCGGTATCATTTTTGTTTGAATTGTTTTTATTTCTTTGTGTTATTTGGTGTTTGTTTTAACAATGTGTCTGTGTTGCTCGAATTCTTGTACCCATTTGAAGATGGATCAGCTGTGACAAAAATTTGATGACGACCTAATTAAATGAGAAATTTTTGAGGTCTGTGAAGAAAGCAGAGGGATTGGGCTGACAGCCCATCATTAATCGTTTAAACCCAACCCAGTCTAATTTTTTTTTAATTACTCAATCTAATTTAATTTCAATGACCAACGAAACTCAAAATTACATTGTTCTATTACCAATTCTAGTTCTAGCTCGCTTCCTTTATTAGAAGAAAGATGCTTAATACAAAAAAAGGAACAAAGATGAACTATGGCCTTATTTAATTAAAGGTTGATACTTCCTTCTGATAAAAGAAAAGGCCAGAAGGTCCATCATGAGGCAACAAAGCCAACTTCACAGGTCCTGCTGCACCTTCTTCAACAGTAAACTTCCCAGTGTTGTAGGTAATGTCGGTTATGACATAACCAGGGCAGACACAATTTATCTGAAATTTGGGTAACTTCTTTGCCAAAATCCTTGTGTAGGCATTCATAGCTGCTTTGGACATTGTGTAGGCAGGCCAGCCATGGCTTTCCTTGAAATCCTTTAGATACTTGTTCAACACATCGTCCACTTTTTCTTCAGTGAGGCTATCTTCATCGTTTACCACTTCTTTAGCCCATGTGTCAGAGACATTCTGCAACAGAACATTTTTGAAGTCATTATCAAATTTTCTTTATAGGGAAGAGGGTTATAGAGAGAACCATGTAGTAGAATCCAAATAGTTGGGATAAGAACTTATTGAGTATTCAGATTTCCAGGGAGTTATAGAGTGTTTTTAACAGATGAAAATGGTTATGTTTTCAAGGACTAAGATAAGTTTGATTGGTCTTTGCTGAAGCTTAATCCAGATTGGCATGTGAAAAGCTATTCATTGACTAGACAATCCTTTCTGAGGATCATACCAAAGTCAAGGCTCAAACTCTTTGATTGAGCTCAGGAAGATCCCCTTGTGGATCTTGAAACCATGAAATGGTTGCAAAATTCAGCTATTAGCATTTACACCTTGTTTATCTAAAAACCATGTTATGTGTATGTTTTGAATTCTTGTACCCCTTTTGAAGATTGACCAAAATGAGAAATATTTTGAGATTTGTGACCGGAACTCAGGGAGTCCATTGATCTTGATTTGGGGGGAGGGGGGCTTTGTCTTCTGCAACATGGTTCGACCCAACCCAATTGAGCGACCTGACTTGGAGGAGATATATACTTTATTTTTTTTTTCATGTCTTATTGCTCAAGCCATAGAGACGAGATTGAAAGAGAATTTTCGAGATAGGCTTTTGTGAGAGTATTTGTTCTTATACTTTAGGGTGTTCATGAAATATCTACATTGTACTACCTCATATTACATAATGGATCATCTCTTTATCATCATTGCTTAAATCATTTTTATATCCTTCCAGTTTCTTGGTGTTTGCATTAACAAAGAAATATTGAAAAAAGAAACCATAAAATGAGGACAAGTGTGAATGAGAGACTGGTGTATACCTCTTTTACCACTGTGCTCAAAAGGTTATGTCACCAAAAGTTTTATTTTAAACTCCTGTTTCCCATTTTTTGTTCACAGTTATTGCTTAGAGGCATAAAAAGAATGAAAATTCCATCTTTTCTAGTTCTAGTTCATGTTGTAAAATTTTATATTTTTAAAATTTATTTAAACTGATTGGTACATAGATTAAAGAAACTGAAATTCTATTAATAAACGAAAATGAATAGCTTGCTCCATTTATTATTAGATTCAGTTATGAATTTCATTAACCCACATTATCTTATAAGTAATGCATACAAATTTCTCAACAAAGTTGGGTTTGTATTCTGTACCTTTAACTTCCCTGCAGATGATGACACATTCACAATTCTTAGTGAATCAGATTGCTGAAGGAAGGAAAGAAGTGCTTCAGTCACTCTTTTGGCGCCATATTAGTTTGCTTGCACACAATCTTCAGCCATTTCTTTGGTGTCTCTTGCTAGTTCTTTGATTTTGGCTAACTGTACTTCGGGCTTCATTAGTAGAAACAGTTCAGTCTTCTTCATTTATTTTTGGGTCAGTGAAGTTTAGTATTTTTTTTGTTAGGTAAGACACTATCATGACCATAATTGATCCGGTTCGGTAGATATCAGTTGGAAAGGTATTTTTTTGGAATGGTCACATCCCATGACATCGATCGGTTATTATTTTATTAAAAAAATTAAATATTATTTTATGTTTCTATTAACCAGATTGCCATGTGGCAACCCTATCTGTTGGATGATTGATGTGTGGTATAGATTATAAAAAAAGAAAAATTATGGGTACCTCTTCTATAATTTTCCTGTAACCTAGGTACACCCTAAATGTTTCAAACAATTACAGCTGTCTCATTTTTTAAGAAGGTATTAAACTTTGGATTAAATGGATAAATATATCCCAACATCTTTTAAAGGCAAACCGTCACCTCCATACGAAAAACACTTTTTTAATTTTCTTTTTTCACTTAAAACTTCGCATTTATATTTCACTTTCAATGTTTTTCTACATTCAAACCATGTTTTTGTTGTTGTAGAACTTTTTCACCACCGGGAGGTTGGACGGTAAAGTTCCATTCCGATAAGCTTCTATTCTGGCACGCGAACTCTGGCGACCAAAATGCTTCTGCCCAACAAAGTGTATCCTTCAATCTGGACCAAGTATTACCTTACGCCGAGTAATTTAGATAACGTGAAACCATGCCAAATAGATAGCTCAATAAAAATTCAAGTGCTAGCTAGGCTAAACATAGTTCTATACTAAATCCTAAAGTTACATTCACTAGCTATAGATAATCCTCAAATGAAGAACGAAATTCTAAATTCTAGCAGAGTTTGGAGAATTTAATGGTTTCGCAGGAGTTGGGACTGAATATGAGCAAGAATAATTCCAGGCTGGGCAATTCTAGAAATGATACATGTCAACTACAACTAATAAACAAGTCTTAGAGAATTGTCTACTTGAAAACAGGACAAGACGAACGGAAGCACTAACCTAGTATATAACATAACAGAATCACAGAGAAGAGTTGAATAGCAATAATAGAAAAAAGACAAGATTAAATCCTCTGCTCTCGTTAGTACAGTTATAGCCCAGAGACAAAAGATAAGATTAAAGTAGCATTTCATTTTTCCTTCTTATACTTAGTAGATCACGAACGAAATAAGAAAGAACACTTCTTTCTTTCTTTCTCAACTCTACGTACTAGTTAGTAATGATGGTAAAAATAATCTGTCCATATTAAAATGTGGGCATTTTGGATATTAATAGTTAAATCTTGTCTTTGCACTTAAGGATATAAATGGATAATAAAAAATTCGATTGAAATTCATCCTTATTCAGGGGAATTTAAATATTAAAAAATATTAAAACCTGTTTAGGTATTTAAAGCGTTTTCATATTAAAAAATATTAAAAACTAATTTCACCTATCCTATTTATTGGGTTCAGTTTCCTATATTAAAAAATAGTTAAAACCTAAATGACGTCTTCAATTACCACCATATTTTTAGGGTTTAGAGTCTTTAGACGACCTACTATTTAAAGGTGTTTTTGTGGAAAGAGAACTACTGGATGGCTGTCCTCTCTAGATTCTTCTTTTCCCATATTCATTCTCCTTCACTCCTTGCCTCCTTCGTTCTTTTCTTTTCTGTTCTCATCTTCTATTGGATCCACATCCTCTCCTCCCAAAGGAAGTTCGGGAGGAGGGGTAGCAACTCTGTTGGATGATTGATACCTAGGGTTCTGGTGAATCTGAGCCCTCTATCCAAGCTGACACAAACCCCAAGTGTCGGCCATCCAACGGGATGCTGCCCCTCCTCCCGAACCTTTGGGAGCAGAGGATTTGGATACCTTCTATTGCTTCATTAAAAGCATAAAAAGGGGTTGTGTGGATGTCATCGAGAGAAAGCAAATTGCTTCTAGTTTTGGAAGAATTTTTCTAACATTTCCAAATAATATTTTCTTCTACGGCAGCTTCTCTTGGATTATCTCCATCAACAATTTCTCAAGCGGTACCGACAGCATATCATTGCTTCATCTTCTCTTTGTTGCATCATTTGCGATGATTTATTTGATCTATTCTGTGTTGCGAGTCGGCCCTTTAAAGCGAGTCTGTCCTTTGAAGCCATAGTCCTTTGGTCTAGTGCTTCTTCCATCAGGTTTTTTAAGCAAGTGAAATACTGAAATTATGTGGAGTGAAGTACATTACAGTCTCAAATGTCTCATAAGCAATAAGTTAAAAAATATAACGGATCGCGGGGCTCCCACTTATGTCTCTTATGCTTGCGGAGTTCAGGTTCCTCAACCACGGGATAATGACTCTATTACCACGGGAAAGTATGCTGTAGGGTGCACAGGATACAGCTATGACTATAAAACTGGATTCCCGAAATTGGTCCCAGGTCAACTGGCTTAGGCGCTGGATTTGGAACCACACGAAGAGAACTTCTACACCGTTCGTACGTATCACAATTCGTCTGAATGGCATGGTTTTTTGTGCCATATGAACTATAGTGGGTGGGGAATGCGGAATGGATAGCTGGTTCTTTCGAATAGGAGCCGGGATGGATTCTTACCCGACCAAATAAGATAAAGGCTTGGCAGCGAAAATGCACTTTTCCAAGAAGCAACTTCCTTATTTTGAGGCTCCCCCATTGATATTGAATCACTCTCAAACAGGGGTGGCGGGTGGGTGGGTAGAGAAAGACTAATCCAATCTTTTAATTCAACAAGAAGTACCACTAGTGTGACCAGTGTGATAGAATGCGATTAACGCCTTAGCATCTCGGGTGCCAACGAATGCCTTTGGTTTCGCTTGATTCGAACCATCTCCGTCGAGCCACTGCTTACGGCCTTCTTTAGTATGGTGACCTCATCCGTCAATTTTCGAGATCTCAACAAAGCCTGTCCCAAGGACGATTTTATACCCTGCCCAATATTTTGATTTTCATTGATCATACGGCAGGGTACGAGATGTTTAGTTTCATGGATGGATACAACGCGCTTCGTCCTACCTAAAAATTAGTACGAGATCGCTTCCTTCCCTCCCTTTGAAGTGAGAAATAAAAAAACTGAAATTTGGAGGACTTTGAATCATCTTCTCTATAACTTATTCTGTATGGAGTGTATTTTTAAATGATTGTTTAATATGAGTAGAAACTGAAATTTATTATGATTATGTCTTTACTATTTCCTTTATATCAGGTATGTCAATTGAACCAGAATTGGAGAGTTAAATCTTATTGTAAGAGGGGTCATTATTCATCCCGAATTTAAACAGGGCTGATATTTTCAATTTATTCAGTCCGAGTCGAATAGGATTTTAAGTGGGTATTTGGTTAAAATCCAAATTCGAATTAGGATTTGATTTTTACAAATCTGTCGGATTCCTGATCAAATTCGGATAGTGAAATTAGATGTCGGATACTAGTCTATCCATGTCGAATCCGATCCTTTCACATCCTTATTCGCACCGTCAATTAACGAAAAATGACTAACGAACTGGTTATCATTGTAATTTATTTTTCTTTCAAGGATATCTTTGTATTTGTTTGAAACATTTGAGATGTACCTAGGTTACGGGCAGACTATAGGAGAGGTACTCATAATTTTTCCTTAATTAATGAGTGTCAGATAGAATGATAACGATCCAGGACAGTATGAGACCAATCCTCAAAATTTGACAGAAATTATTATCGGATCACGATAACTGATTCGAATCAAGCGATGATCCAATACGGATTACTTGAAACATGATCATGAGTCATCACACACGAGTATTAAAAAAAAAAACCGACACAGATGGAAAATCTCAGTTCAAGGTTCTCTCTTTCTCCATTGAACTTTAAAATGCCGCAATCATTCTAGAAAACTAGGAGTACGTTTTAGCACTACGCTTGGGAAATAATTCAGAAATCTGAAGCGCAGAAGGTCAAGATATAAATGCCAAATTCTAATTGTAAAGCAGAAACTTACAGGACCATTCACAGCCAATGAGGACTCTATAAGCATCATCATCTAAGTCACTTCCTTTAATCCCTGCGTTGTTCACCTGCAATGAGTTCCAACATATATCAGTCGAGAATTTGAACAAGATGCAGGATTTCTGCAAATGGGTTTTATGGAGCAAATATATAGATTATTTTCCTAGTGTTACCAAGATATCAAGTTTTCCAAACTGGGTTTTGATGAAATCAACCAGGGAAGTAACACTAGCGGTGTCCTTCACATCAAGCTGATGGAAAACCACATCAGAGAGTCCAGACCATTTGAGCTTCTCAACAGCTTCAAAACCCTTCTTCTCATCTCTGGCTGTTAATACCACTATAACACCAGTAGTGGCTAACTCATATCTCGAATCCAATCCCCTTATTGGCTCCTGTAACAACTGCCAATCTGCAACAGAGCAATAGAATTCTAGTTCAATTCGATTGAAGAAGCCTTAAAATATGTGATTCTCAATATACTGGATAAAAAGGGAGCTGAAATTACTTCTTTGTTGTAGAATGTATGTTGGTTTCTGGCATTTTATAGGAATGATCCCGATGAACTCTATGTATTATCAGATTCACTGATGTACCTCAGTCATCTCCAGCTAAGGGTTTTTAAATAATAGGAAAAGGAGGTACACACGGATCCACATCCTCTCCTTTTAGTGGTTTGGCAGGAGGGGATGCCCCCGTTAAATGGCCAACATGTGGAGTTCGAGTAAATTCAAGCCTTCCATCCGAGCAGACACCCTCCATCGACTGAACTTATCGATTTAGATAAAGGGCTTAGATTCACCCGAACCTCACATGTCAGCCATCCATCCAACGGGGACGTCTCCTTTCCTCTTGAACCTCTAGAAAAAGAGGATGTGAATCAGGTACACACCTCCTCTCTTATTTATTTATTATTTTTTTGAGATAAATCACCTACTCTCCTATTGATAAGAAAGATTTCTTATTTATTTATTATTATTATTATTTTAATAAATCAACTAATCTTCTGTTGATAGGACATATCTTTTATTTTTTTATTATTTTTTTGGGTAAATCACCTACTCTCCTATTGATAAGAAAGAATGGAAATGGACATTTGGTTGGCCTATTGATAAGAAAGAACGGAAATGACATTTGCTTATTGATTTTTAATAATATATGAAAGTGCTTTGCTTTATCAAAAAAAGAAAAAAAAAAAAAAAAAAAAAAAAAAAAAAAAAAAAAAGTGCTTTGTGGTTTATGACGTCAGTGAGATAGTGAAAGACGTGAGTCGGTCGCGGAAAATACCAATTAATCCTCTGCGGCAATTGAAAAGTCTAGCGAATTCGAATTGTCTCTTTTGCGTACGGACATTGGAGACATGGCGGAGACTGTTGGATGGCCGCCAAGTGGAAAGGCAGCCATCCAACAGTCGTATTACAAAATCATTTTTTTTTCTTTTTGGTAATCTGCTTTTGATACTTCCTTCTTCTTCTTCTTCTTCTGTGTTTTTCGTCTCATCCTCCTCTCTCCTCCTCTCTCTCCTCCTCCTCCTCCTCCTCCTCCTCCTCCTCCTTCTTCCTCCTCTGTAAGTCTTTTTTTTCTTCTTCTGGTCTTCCATCTTCTTCTGGTCTTCCGTCTTCTTCCGTCTTCTTCTTTTTCCTCCTCTTCCCTGAAGAGATGATTGTCTCTGTTATTGTTGACGTCACTACCAGAGATTTATGCCCAACTACTCAATCTTCTTGCTCTCAAGCCATCTACTTGAGTGGCCTTCAACAAACGGTGATACACATTCTAATAATCAATTTTCATCCTCAATATTGTGATTGGCTTTTCATTCTACTAATTTTTTTTCTTCATTCGGATTAAATCTCCAACCTCCTAGCCGTTCCGTTCCAGAAATCAAAGGGTGGTAAGAAAAATCGAAGGAGATAAATCTGAATCGTGCAACCAACCTATGCATCTAGTTCTAAGCTCTTCAGACCTCTCACCTCAATTTCATCCCTCTCAGCCCACGACCGTTTCAGCCCACGACCGTTTTTTCTCCTCAGCCACCAATGACCAAATGGCTTTCCGTCGACACCAACGTTAAGCCCAGAAGAAAAGAATCCGAATCCATCTTTTCTTACCAAGTTGGAAGAGGAGGAAGAAGGAGGAGGAGGAGAAAGAAGGAGGAGGAGGAGGAGGAGAGAGAGGAGGAGAGAGGAGGATGAGACTAGAAACACAGAAGAAGAAGAAGAAGTAGAAGCAGATTACCAAAAAGAAAAAAAAAAACGATTTTGTAATACGACTGTTGGATGGCTGCCTTTCCACTTGGCGGCCATCCAACGGTCTCCGCCATGTCTCCTATGCCCGTACGCATAGGAGACGATTCGGATTCGAGTCCAGTGGGGTCGGGCCTGATTTCTTTTCTGTCGTTCGTGTTTAGGTTGTGCTTTAGATTATGTGTGGTCAGACAATTACTAGAGTTATATTTGTATCTGGTTTAAGGGTTAATCAATAATTACGTGGGCTTAATATTTTTAAAGAGTCTATGTATTATCTTTGTTGGGAAATCTTTAAGTAAGAGTGATCAAAGGAGAACACTTTGTTAAGTGGAAAGAACTGTAGAGTTTTTTTAGGAATAAAGAAATTTTCTATTTATCTGGGTAGAGATAGGTATTCTGCATTGAGTGTTGAAACATAGTAAATCCTTGCACTGTGTTTTAATTGTTCTTTATTTTTTCTCTCTTGTTTGCATTTTCATTCTTAACAAGTGGAATTAGAGTCGTGTTCGTTAGATCGTCACTGGTATTGCGTTGAATCTGGAGATCGTGCGCAAGGGTTTCTATGGAAGAGGCCTCAAGACAATTATTTTGTTTACAGTAGGAATAAAAGAGAAGGAAGGGTGAGTTTTTATTTTTATTGTTCATAGTTTTAAAAGAAATTTAAAAATAAAAAATAAAAGCAAACGAAGATATGATGAGATTCACATCCTCTCCTGTAGTAGGTGGAATTATCGACTGATCCAACGGTTAGAGTTCAATTAACATGTATACCAATATATTGATATATGTATCGATTAAAATCCAACCCTTGACAGCTTACAGTTCTATTGGAGAAGATTTCTATCTGATATAATGATTCCACGTAGCCGAATAATGCTATTTGTACGTCCAAGAATGCTATTTGTATATTTGTTTGTTGAAAAAGAAAATGTCACTTGGGAATTATTATTTTTTTCCTAAAGTCAATATCCATCATTAGACTATTACTAAAAATAAAAAATAAAAATAAGATAAAAATAAAACCACCATTACAAGGATTCAGGGTTTATATGTGGTACCTTTGAGTGGGCATGGTACCGTAATGGTAATGGTTAGGGGAATGCCTAGTAGTGTTCATAAGCATCCACGGAAGCGCTGGCGATGGTCCCACAGAGAGAAGGGGAAGGCCCTTGTGCCGTTTCAGAATTCAGGTTCTGTGGAGGGAGAGTCAGGGCTGTGGGCAGCATCTCCAGTGCTCCTGTGGAGGGAGAATAACCAAGGCAATTCCAGAGTTAGAAAGGTTGTTGCATGATCGGGATATTGTTGAGGGGGATACGACGACCTTTGCGGTGAGAATAGGGGACCTGATAATGCCGGCATTGAATCTTCAGAGGCGTGTTGAAGGTATGCCTCAAGTAATATCGCATGTGAGTACTGCTGAAGGAAGAGCTGAGCCACTGCAAGGGGAAAGCTTGTCACCCAAGGGTTCTGCTGATTGGGATTTGCTTAGGGAAGCTCAGAACAGATCGGCAAAGACGACGGTGGGTTTTGGTAACACGATGCAGACAGCGGAGACGGTTCCCAGTTTAATTTAGGTAGATTTCTCAGGTTTCCTTCTATGGAACCTAGAATATTGGTTGCTGACATTGGTGATGCCGATGCTAGGGATTGCCAGGAGGAAGTGATGCCCAAAACGGAAAGTTTGCGGGTAGATTTGGGATTTTTTTGGGCTCCCACCAATTCGAGGATCACGGATTTAGTGGACAGTGGTGTGGACTTGGTGCATGGAGCAGCATGTTATTGCATGTGCCGCAGAGGCTTTTCCGCAGTCGGGTAAAATGGGCAGGGGATTAGCAAGTTGCCCATGAGTAGAACCAGGTTGTGTCGGTGCCAAAGGAGGTTGGTGCTACTGGGGTTGTGGCGTTGGAAGAAGGATCTCTCGGGTCTGACAACAATGGATCTGGTCGGATTGGGAAGGTTTTCCCTTGGATCTGATGGTGAGATTGAATCTTGGAAAGGTGCGCATAATGACTAGTTAATGCTTTATCGTGGGATAAAAAAGGATTGGCAGGTTGCGATGAGGAGTTAGATCCCTAAGTCTGTGCTGGAGGTGTAGAACTAAGGGTTCAGGTTCCAGGTGTATCTGGAGTTGCAGAAAACTGCGAGTGGAAGTGATCTCTCTGGTGGGAGAGGTGGAATAACATAACATCACATAGTACAACGGCGAGCTATGCGGGACACCTAGATTGGGTGGGCTATGCTGGTTTGGGTGTAGCGATTTTGCAGAGACAATGGACGAGTTTATAAAGGACATCAACAGATTCTTCTTCAAAGTGGCTTACAGAATTTAAGTTAGGTGAAGATTTGTTAGGTTGTGTCTAGTATTGTGGGTCCCACATAATTATTAGAGTTGTATTTGTATTTGATTTTCGGTCCATTATATGTACAAGGGTTAATCTGTAATTGTGTGGGGGTTAGGGTTTTTAGGGAGTCTATATATTGTTTCTGTCGGTAAATCCCTAGGTAAGACTGAGCAAATGAGAACATTTTGTTAGGTGGAGAGAGTTGTAAAGTTTTCTTGAGAATAAAGAAATTCTCTGTTTCTCTGGGTAGAGATAGACATTCCGCGTTGAGAACTGAACCATGGTAAATCATCGCATCGTGTGTTTTGCTTGTTGTTCGCTTTTTCTCTCTTGTTTGCGCTTTCAACCCCAACAGTTCATGCCGTGGTATTTGAACTTATTCGATGGATAATAGAAGAGAATCTTTTTCCAATGGTGTCAGAATAATTTGTGTAAAAAACATCCCTTTCAATAAAACCGTTAAGGCATGCATTAATGCTAGAGCAAAATACTCATTCCCTTCCTATATAAGCTTGATCAGTTGATCTTTAACCATCTCATCCCTGAACATTGAGAGATTTCTACTAAATTTCTCTACTCTATCAAATAGTCAACGGAGGAATGATATTTTTTTTGTAATTTTTTTTTTGCTTGGGATGATATTTGGTGCAATAGATTACTACTATTATTATGAAGTGTACCAAATTTATTTCTTCTTACTGAAAATGGAAAATTTGTATCAAGGAGACTTAAGCAGGGGAGATCTACAATCTTGAGTAGCCTTCTCAAAATGCCTAAGAAAGTCATTAAGATAGCTGTTACACAAAAACCTATATAATGGAACAACAGAAAGGACTCCTCTCTTCTGCTTAGTTTTTGCTGCCCTGAGGGGTGGGTATTCTGTCCTTGTTATTTTAAATCTAGCGAATATCCATATGTTGTTTTCTCTAATTCAAGATATTCTTAAGCTTAATTGATGATGTTTCATTCACAATCGAGGTCTCCAAAATTCATGTACATGTTGTGTTAGTCTACTCCAGACCCGAATGCTTCATAAATTCAAAAAATGGTCAAACCAAATTTTCACAATATTTCATGATTGTATGTTATGTGTGTCTCAAATTCTTGTACCCAATTCGAAGATTGACCCACTTCGACAAAATTTGGTACGATCCAAATGAGAATTTTTCTGAGGTTTGTGATAGAAGCGGAGGGCTTGGGGATCATGGGGGTGCGGGGGCGAAGTCCCACGACATAGTTCGACCTGACCAAATAGATCAACTCGACTTGGAGGAGATATATATTGTCATTTTCGTATCTTCTTACCTTAACTACAGGGAAGAGGATTTTCGAGCTAGGGTTTTGAGATTGTCTTGAGAGTTCTCCATTTTGTATTACCTCATTTGATATAGTAAATCATCTTCATCTTCATCTTCTTCAGTGGATGTAGCACATTGTGCTGGTGTGTGAACCACGTCAAATCTCTGTATCATTTTTGTTTGAATTGTTTTTGTTTCTTCGTGTTTTTTAGTGTTTGTTTTAATAATGTTTTATGTGTGTGTCTTGAATTCTTATACCCATAATTTTGAAGATTAACCCGCTCTGACAAAAATTTGATGATGACCCGAAGGAGAAAATTTTGGAGGTTTGTGAAAGAAGTAGAGGGCTTGGGCCGACAGCCCATCATTAATCGTTTAAACCGAATCTAGTCTATTTTTTTTTTTAATTACTCAATCTAATTTAATTTCAATGACAAATGAAATACAAAATTACATTATTCTATACCAATTCTAATTCTTGCTTCATTTATTGGAAGAAAGATGCTTAATACAAAGAAGGAACAAAGATGAACTATGGCTTTATTAAAAGGTTGATACTTCCTTCTGAAAAAAGAAAAGGCCAGAAGGTCCATCATCAGGCAACAAAGCCAACTTCACAGGTCCTGCTGCACCTTCTTCAACAGTAAAGATCCCAGTGTTGTAGTTAATGTCAGTTTTGACATAACCAGGACAGACACAATTAATGCGAAATTTAGGTAACTTCTTTGCCAGAATCTTTGTGTAGGCATTCATGGCTGCTTTAGACATTGTGTAAGCAGGCCAGCCATTGGTTTCCCTGAAAGCCTTTAGATACTTGTTCAACACATCGTCCACTTTTTCTTCAGTGAGGCCATCTTCATCACTCAGCACTTCTTTAGCCCATGTGTCAGAGACATTCTGCAACAGAACATTCTTTTAAAGTCAATTATAGTAGTTTTACCATCCATATTAAATCTTATCAAATTTTCTTTATAGGGAAGAGGGTTATAGAGAGAACCATGTAGCAAAAAATTCAAATAGTTGAGATAAGGATTTATTGAGTATGCAGGACTTCAGAGGGTTAGAGTATTTTAACTGGTGAAAATGGTTATGGTTTCAAGGACCAGGGTAAGATTGATTGATCTCTGGTAAATCTTAATTCAGATTGGAATGTGTAAAAGCTATCCATTGACAGGATCAGACAATCCTTTCTGAGGATCATTACTCTTTGATTGAGCTCAGGAAGATCACCTTTTGGATCTTGAAACAATGAAATGCTTGCAAAACCTACCCATTAGCATTGACACCCTGTTTATCTAAAAAGCATGCTGTGTGTGTTTTGAATTTTTGTACCTATTTTGAAGATTGACTCGTTCAGGCAATTTTGGTGGCGACCTGAATGGAAAATATTTTGAGATCTGTGAGTCCATAATTGACCTCATTTTGGGGAAGGGGGTAGTTTAACCCAACCCAATTAATTGACCCATCTTAGAGGAGATATATACTTCATTTTTTTTCCTTCTTGTCTTGTTCCTCTAGCCACAGAGACGAGATTGAAAGGGAATTTAGGAGCTAGGCTTTTGTGAGAGAGTTTGTTCTACTTTAGTGTGTTCTAGACGTTTATTATTAATTTCGGTTATGAATTTCGTTAACCCACATTAAGCAAGATCTAAGGAATGCATACAAATTTCTCAACAAAGTTGGGTTTGTATTTTGTACCTGTAACTTCCCTGCAGATGATGACACATTAACAATTCTTGGAGAATCAGATTGCTGAAGGAAGGGAAGAAGTGCTTCAGTCACATTTTTGGCACCATAGTAGTTTGCTTGCACACATTCTTCAGCCATTTCTTTGGTCTCTCTTGCTAGTTCTCTGTATTTGGCTAACTTTACTTCGGGCTACATCAGTAAAAGCAGTCATTTTTTTGTTAGCTAAGACACCATTATGATCAAGGTTCTAAATCTAGTATCGAACACGGAATCTCATGGTTTCCAAAATTGATCCAGATCGTATCAGCTGGAAAGATACATTTTTGGAATGGTCTCATCCCATGACATAGATAAGTTATTATCTTATTTAAAAAATTAAATATTATTTTATATTCCTAGTGACCGTAAACGTCGTTCTTATCCCTTGAATGTTGAATGATTGACACACGACATGAAATACAAAAAAAAAAAAAAATAATGAATATCAGATAGGAACCGTTGATTCGTACAATCCAGTACAGTAACGGACCAATCCTCAAAATTTGTCATGCATTGTTATCAGATTATGCCCAAAATCCATAGGAATCGATTGATCCAATATCGATTACTATCATGACACAAATGGAAAATCTCATTTCAAGGGTTCTTTCTCTTTCTTCATTGAACTCTAAAATGCCACAATCATTCTAGAAAACTAGGAGTATGTTTTAGCACCACAGTTGGGGAAATAACTTCAGAAATCAGACGCGCAGAAGGTCCAACATATAAATGCCAAATTCTAATCGTAAAGTAGAAACTTACAGGACCATCCAGTGCCATGATGACTCTGTAAGCATCATCATCCAAGTTAAGTCCAATAATTCCTGCGTTGTTCACCTGCAATGAGTTCCAACTTATATCAGTAGAGAATCTGACAAGATACAGGAATCCTGCAAATGGGTTTCATGGAGCAAATATATAGATTATGTTCCAAGTATTACCAAGATATCAAGCTTTCCAAACTGGGTTTTGATGAAATCAGCCAGGGAAGTAATACTAGCAGTGTCCATCACATCAAGCTGATGAAAAACCACATGTGAGAGTCCAGACCCTTTGAGCTTCTCAACAGCTTCAACACCCTTCTTCTCATCTCTGGCTGTCAACACCACTATAACACCAATAGTGGCTAACTGGCGACATATCTCCAATCCAATCCCCTTATTGGCTCCTGTAACAACTGCCAATCTGCAACAGAGCAGTAAAATTTTAGATCAATTTGGTAGAAGAAGCTAGCCTTACAATATGTGTTTCACCAGATACAGGAAAAAAAGAGAGCTGAAATTACTTCTTTGTGGCAGAATCTATGTTGGTTTCTGACATTTTGTAAGAGTGATCCCGATGATCTATGTATTATCAAATTCACTGATGTACCTCAGTCATCTCAGGTAAGGGCTTTATAAAGAACAAGGAAGCACACACCTCCTGTGTTGATTGATAAGAAAGAATGGAAATGACATTTGGCTAGTGATTTTTTAATAATATATGAAAATGCTTGTAGTTTTAAGACGTCAGGCATGACGTAAGTCGGTCTTCTCCGGCGGCTTGTCGAACTGAACGGTACGAGAGAATTTTTTACAGTGGTGTCATAACTTGCGCCCGATTGATCCGATATCATTGGATATAACTCACTGAGCAACCAGAGCCAGAGAATCCGGATTGTAAAAATATCCGAATGTTGGTGGCGTATCCTTTGGAATTTATCACCTTATCTGCAAATAGTCTAATACCATACAAAGTTCAGCCACATTTTCTTTGAGAATCGAATGTCAAAAAGCCCCATAAGGTTTTATTAATTAGAAATGAATATTTTGGTACCGTTTCAGTAGTTGAGAAAAGAGGCACTTGTGCAGTTGTTGATTTCAAATTAAGGCTCAATTCTAATGAGGCGTCTTGACGACTTGCAAGAGATTGTTGAAGTCGGCCAAAGAAGTTCAAGCATAAGGTTACCCTTATCACATTTTGTAAATGTTGGGTTTTTAGATTTTTTAAAAATAAAAACAATTAAAAGTTTCAAAATTTTATCTCTCTTTTATGATTTTGGTTTTGGAAGAAAATTTTTTCACTTGTTTTTTTGGTTGGCATAGTTTGTAGGATTTCTTTTAATCCCATATTATTTTTTTTAATCCCATATTGCTTGGAGAGGTAAGATTGAAGATATATATATATATATATATATATATATATATATATATTGTGTGACCTATATAACATCTTGAGCCCTTAAATGAAAGGATGCCTCTAGAGGGAAGGATATGTCTCTACGTATTTGAATACGTAGAGACATGACGTATTTGAACGGATACGTTCATACATATACAAATTCAAATATGTTTAATCTAAACCATTGATCTTTATGATCGTTGGGGAAATTAAATCTTGACCGTACATTCTACTGACGCACCCTTTCATCACAATCCGTCGGATGGATACAACTTTCCATCGCACCCTTTGATTTGAGATTTCTTCTTCTATTAATATGAAAATAGTCCATTAGCATAAGGTTACAACAGTTTATCCGTATACAACTCTAATCTCTCTCTCTCTCTCTCTCTCTCTCCTCCAGCCTTATTCTGTTTTTATAGTTATCAAAATCGATCTGTTTCTCTTTGAGTGTTGATTGTAGCCGTTGGGATTCTGACGAAGACCACTTGTTGGAGTGCAACCTAAGTGGAGGAAGCTTCAACTTCGGGGTTGTTTTATCTTGGGGATTAATCTCACGGGAACTCTTTGCACATAAGGGGTGAATTAATCTTAAGGATAGTGACCGGTGGTACGACTCAGCCTATCCATATTGTTAATCTTAGTTCATAAATTCTGTAAGTAATCTGCCTTAATTGTTATCAATATTTATTATTATAACATTGTAATAGTCTTAAACTTATTCCGTAATATACTTTTCCTACAGTAAATATGAAAAAGCAAAGGGTAATTATTAATACCATATTTCGCCAGCTAGTATCAAGGCAATACGTGTTCCAGACCCAGGGCATCCATATCTCAACACGTGTTATATACGTGGTGGCATATAATTTAAATTTGACGTTTCCCAATATGGTGGGAAATGTTTTCTCAATAGGCGCATACATGTTGAATTCAATAGACCTGTACACCGGCAAACACTCTTAAGATGTCCATAGGATCATCATCTAACGATGAATTGTAGAAGATCCAATTATCATTCATCCTCCACTAAATCGGGTATTTCAGACCACCCTTAGTCAGTTGCACACATCTATAAATACTCACAACCACAAAAGTACATGGATGGATAATTCTCTATCCACACTTATATTCAAACCTTACCCTACTCTCAAAGAAGTATTATTCTTTTATATCCTTCATACTGTTTGGTATGAGAACTGACTTAATCATCGGAGAGTGGCCACTGGATTACCCAATCCACCTCTCGATGAAATTTCCTTTGTTTTCAGGTTCATACTCTGTACTCGGCTATAACCGTGCCAGGTCGGTTATTACGTGGCCAACTCGGATACAACATCACCAACTCAGTTACACTATGGACAACTCGGCCAACAAGGTCTCCAACTCAGCTAGGTCGGATCAGGACACCTCGGACCGGACTGGTTCCAACTGGACAATATCGGTTGGTTCTGGTCCTATGTATATCATTATTCTATCATTTTCTCACTTGGTTCACCCGAAATTTTATGCCATCATCGTATCGGCTTTGTCCGTATAGGGAAAACCTGGAAAGAGAAGAAAAATTGAATTAGACCAGGTTTTCTAAGTGCGGGTTTTACAATCCATCTCTTTTATTGCTCCTCTTAACTACAAATGCCTTTGCTTGAAGTTCATTAACGATAGGGAAATCATAAACATTGTCAACTATATCTTCATTAACTCACCTACTTCTTTTATAGATTCCAATAATTTTTTTTAAGAAAACTGGGTTCCTATCTTGGATTACAGTAGCCAAATAAAACTATGGAGGAAGCAACATCGGATATTGGCTCAACCGCCTAGGAGACCAAGGCGCCTGATTTTCCAAGGTGTTATAATGGTTCCTAGGCAACGCCTTGACAACTATGAGATTCACCCAAAAAAAATGTTAAATCGGTAGTGGATTTATAGTAATGCCTTTATTGGTCTTTGTTGCCAATGAGGGCTGTAATCTAGAGCAACTCAATATGAGAAGAAGAGATTGAGGAGCATATATAGTCATATAGACGATCTTTTTCCATCTAAATGTATCAGTCTTGTAGTCAATGGATAGGAACGAGTAGTATGGAATAAAGAAGCATCACCACTCCCTTTGGCAGCATCCACTAATTCGGAACTTAATTTGAAAGCCAAATTTCGACCCGGACGTTTTCGTTTACATAATCCCCATGAATAGGATCAAACCTTATTCCATGGTATTTACATGAGATTCCTCTTTCTTATTCTTAAGCAAGCCCCGAGAGGGCTTAGTTAATCCATGATTTCTGTTTCATCTTTCGTTTCCTTTTCATTTGTTTCGAGAAAGATATCGATCAATTCCGATTCTTTTTTTTTTCTATTGATTCTTTTCCGATCGAGATGTATGGATCCATGGATCTATGTGTCTATGCCAATCCTAATTGATCTTGTAAGAGATCCACTACAGAACGAATACATTTATTTTTCAAGTGATTCATATCGTCAAGTGTACCCATTCTAAAGAGTTTGATTTTTTTTTTCAACTGACTTCCATAGCACCCTTTACTTGATTGACACATGGTTGATACGATTAAAAATTTAAAAGTCATAACAAAACCAAGATTGGGGCAGCTTATGGATCTTCTGCTTATGAAAACTTAGAGTTTCAGATGATGAAATCTTTTCCACATCCCACACTATAAACCCATAAGCCAACCACTACCAATTCTAGAAGCAGAAGCCCATTAAGCCATCCTGAACAAGTAGTAAACATGGCTACTGTAATTCTTATCCAACCAAACCGCATCCTTGAACAGGAGCAGAGATTCTCCATATGAAAACATTAGCTTTTCCGCTGTTTCAAATAGGGTTTGGAATAACAAGAGAAGCCCTCTTGAATGGGATTTTATCTGGAGATAAAAAAAAAGTAGTCAAAACCTACAAAAACATAGGAATTAATAGAAACAGTATGCTAGATACTTAAGAGAGCATTACCAAAGAGAAAGAGAAGTGGATGTTGTGGATTGTTTGCTTTACAATGATAGAACATCGTATAAATCATAGAGAAAACTTGAGATACTTTTTGAAAGAAAGAAGAGAAGAGAAAGAGAGGGATCTTGTTTCTTAGGGAGAGATTCTCGCAAAAAAAGGTAGATATTCGAGACTTACGAGAAGAATCTTGCAAAGAAGAAACAAGAAGATATTCAGAGAGTTAGCGTTTTTTTTTTTTTTGGGTAAGTAGATATTCTATTAACACCCAACGGGAAAAGAGAGCACAAACACTCAACCAAAGGAAAAAAACTCCTAGAGAAAGACCGAAAACAGAGAAAAACAAGTCCAAAGGGCCAACATCCAAAAGCAGAGGGAACATACATCCCTCCACCAAAGGTAAAATTTAAGTTACATCAAGATTCTATCTTTGAATAAGATGGACAAAACAAATCGAACAAGGCCTCTTGGACTTCATTGATTTGAATTTTAGCTTATCACTCAGCTGAAAAACTCCTATTCCAAATCATCCGTATGGATGCCTTTGACACGCTCATACCAATCTCCCGAAGGTGAAGGAAGGTCCTCCTCTCCCTCTAAGGAACCATTAAGACACCCTTTGAATTGTTCAAGTACGGATCATATTACTAGGGACGGACTTCGGATCCTCCATTATAGCTTGCAGATAGAGATTAGCTCTATAGCTATATCCATCAGAATGGAATAATTTGTGATGTAAATAAGGTTGAGTTGAAAAATGGAATGTTGAATAGGATTGGATTTATTTTTTAATAAAAATTTCCAAATAATAATGGGCTGCTTGGGATTCAAACCTGGAACTAGTTGGGTGCAGTAGATAATTTCCTTGTTGAAATAAGAAAAAAAAATACCTCCCTAAATTGTGCTTGCATTTTTCACTGCACATGGCTTTCTCTTTGTATACATTTAAAACTCAGTTCCCTAGACGAGATTGTAAAAATGTTGAATACTCAAATCTTCAACCTTGAAAGGGGGGGGGGGGGTGGGTGACATAGGAACTAAAGCAGCCAATCTGGGGGAGGATTATGTTTGGCCAGGGGGGTTGGACAAAAATAGGAGGACCTGGTATAGACTAGAGGTTTATGGAAAATTGAGGGACTCAAAGGTTGGGCCAGTTTAGGGGATCGAGTGGCTATGGTTAGGCCAGTCTTATCGCTAAATAACAAGAGAAGATTCTTAGTTGGAGGGGTAGGATTCGAAGAACCAGAAAAAGGAAGAGGAGAGATTGGTTGGATATTCACATCCACAGGAGGAAAAGGGGGGATGTCGATCTGGTAAGCAAGAAGAGGTTGAAAGGGATTTAGGCTACTGATATCTATGCCACAAGATGGACCCAAGGACTTGGAGGGGAGGTTAAGAAGGTTAACACTTGTAGAAGATGCAAAAGGGGCAGCAGAAGTGGTTGGAAGAGGGTAGCGATTTCAGGCAACAAAGGTTAAGGAACTAAAAGGGGAGCAGAAGATGAACCAGTCTTCAGAGGGGAAATAGGAGGGTCAGGGACTGAAGGACGAGGGAGGGGAGCCTGTTGGTGAGGAACTTAAGGATGGAAAGCAGCATGAGGGGAGGATGGAAGGGTGGTTGTTGGGGGTTCCAAAAGGGGGGAAACCAGCGGGCGTGGGGAAGCACAAAATGTACTGGATGAAGGTTCATTAAACGATGTCGTAGCAATAGGAGCTGAAAGGGGGATGGATGTAGGCTGGGGCAGAAGGTTACTCTCAATTGGATCACCAAAGGGGAAAAGATCAGGCTGACGATTTAGGTAAGATAGGGATATGAGGGGATTGATGGTCAACCCTACTTAGAGAAGACACCACATTAGCAGGCTGTTGGATGAAAAGAGCATTAGGATTAGGGTTTAGGACTGGGAGCAAATCAAAAGATGCCACATCAAAGTTGTCTCTTCTTTTTGCAACAACCATTGCTGCAACCCGCTTAGCCACCTAAGACCACCGGCGACCAGGTCCTTTAGGGACTCGAGTAACCTCAACTCTACCACCAACTGGTAGAGGGAACCTATTTTGCATTATGGGGTCATTCCTTTTCTCCACAGAGATCAGAGGATCAATTGAGGGGTTGGAAGCAGGATCTCCGATCACTTTAGCGAGAGGCACTTCCATCCCACTAAAATTAGAGAGGTCAGCCGAACCTTGAGACTGATCTAGAGTTTTATAAGGAAAACCCTTGTTAAAGTGCCTTAAAATACCACAACTAATACATTGAGATGGTCTCCAACCACAAGTAACCGATTGATTGAACAACATGCCTTCATCGTCTTCTATTGTGATAGTATCCTCCAATGGATTTGAACTCTCAAATTCAATACACACCCGGGCAAAGGTAAGTCTAGTTTTGGCAATAGTGGCGGCATCTACATATAGAGGTTTACCCAAAACAGAACATATCGAGCTCAAAGCTTTGTTTCCTCATAGGTGTAATGGCAAACTAGAGAGAGAAACCCAAAGAGGGCGAGGGTGTCAGCACCCCGATTTTGCCCCTACGAGGATATCCGCTCTCATTAGGGCATCATATGCAATGAGAGGGGTGTATCATAGAAAAAAAATAATAATAAAAAAAATGAAACAAAAGATATAATAAAAAAATAATAATAATAAAAAAAAGAAAAGAAAGAAAAGAAATGGTATATATATATATATATTCCGAAAAATAAAAAAGGGGTGGGGGGCAATTTGGGTACAAAATGAAAAAAAAAAAAAGAAGAAAAAAAGAAGAACAATCCAGATCCCTAAAGAAGGGATCGAAGACATGAGAAAAAAAAAATCAAATCATCAAAAATCAAATCAGAGAGAAATAGGAGAGAGGAGAAGAAAAGGAGAAACAGAGAGATTGAGAGAGGCGGTGAGGGAGAGAGTTACGGGGGAAGAGGGGAGGTCGACATCTCAACCCTCCTCCCCGAACTCCCTCCCCCAAAAGCTGCCGGAAGTTGCTTCTCCTCAGCCGCCTTAACATCTTCAGCCATCGACAGCACATGAGGAGCCCTCATTTCCCGTAGCCATTAAACCCCCATTTGGAGGGACCGGTGGACAGAAGCAGAGAGGGAGAGATAAAAGGGGGAAGGGCGGATAGAAGAGGGAGCAAAAAAGAAAAAGAAAAAATCAAAAAGAAGAAGGAGATAGGGAGAATGCTGGCCTAATTGGGGAGAGTGAGAGAAAAAAAAAGGGACAGAGAAAAAATCAATGGAGAGTGCGATGAGGCAGTGTGCGTCAACGGTTGGGTTTGAGAGAGAGAGAGAGAGAGTGAGAGAGGGATCTGCGGGTTGAGAAAGTCTCCGAATTAGAGTGGGGTGGGTGGTTTTCTCTAAGCTGAACATGGGGGATTAAAGAGGGTTTGAAGTTCTGTCGGCTAGTTACAGAGGAAGGGAGAACGACGACGGAGGCAACATAAAGAAGAAGGCGAGAGTAAGAGATTGAGGCTGTGACTGGGGTCTATTCGGGAGGGGAAAACCATCGGTTGAGGTCGGTGAAAGGAAATCAGAGCAATAGAGAATAAAGGCTAGGGAAGGGATTGCGGTTTCAATCGATTGCAGCATAGAGGAGAAACCAGAAAAAAAAAAAAAATCAGGTATCTTCATTTGTTCCTCTTTCATTTGTTTATTTTTCTTGTTTGCTTCATCTATTTAGTTCAAGTTTCTTTTAGATTTTTTTTCTTTGGTTGATCTTATCGTTTCTCACCTTGACTGTTTCTTTGTTTTATTATAATGTTTATTTCTATGTTCAGTATGTTTATGTTATCTCATTGCTTACTTTGCGTCTTTGATTTTATTTTCTGTTTCCTGTCTGCTTATGTCAGAGATTACTGTAGTTAGGATGCATAGGTTTCCTTTCCATCTTTTGTTTTGTTTGTTTCTTTCCATCTTTTGTTTTTGTTTGTTCATATGGCTGATTTCTCTCTCTCTTCCTGTTAAAGATGAGTTTTCAGCCAAGTGGTCTCTTGTGGTTTTCTTCTCATTTAGAAGTGCATCTTCATACTGGGTTGCGGTTTCTTTTTTATTTATTTATTTATTTATTATGATTATTGTTTTATATGAATCGAACCATGTCTTTGCTTAATAGGAGTTTCTTCTCTCCCCTCTTTGTATTTCTCGTGACATGATGACAACTGAATAGGTCTAGGCTAGGAATAGGTTCTGGTTTATTGCATGATTTGATAATTTGAATGTAGATTGGTCTAACCTGGTTCTGTGGGCTCCTGTTAGATTGGCATTTACTTTATATATGGGTTGACCCAGTTTGGTTTATGTCAGAACTGGTTCTATTAAAGATGGATTTAAATTAGTTTAAGGTTGGTCTGGCCTGGTCCCAGTGGGGTCTGGTTCAGACATTCTACTGTTTGGTTCATTTCATGGTCTGGCCTAGTTGGGTTTAGGAATAAAAATAAGGCTGGTCCAAGTTTCGAAGATGATTTGGTTTGGCTTGGGAGGTTGACTCTGGTATGAGTCAAGTTCCTATTGGCTTAGGTTTACGGTAGGTTCTTGATCTTACCCGGTTGGTTTTGGTTCATCTATTTTAGTTTGGTTTAGTTCTTGGCAGGTTTGTTTCAGTCAGTTCTGGTCCAGGGTTTGGTTTGGGTCGGTCCTAGGTTGGCTTCAGGCAGCTTAGGTTCAAGCCTATTGGGTTTTGGGTTATCTAGTCAGGGTTGGTTTTGGTTAGTCTAGGTTTAGGTTCATTTGGGTAGGTCTTGTTTTTTGGGCCATGTTTTGTTTTAATGGTTGGGTCTTGTATGGTTCAGGTTAGCATAGATTCAAGCTTATGGGCTGGTTTAGTTTGGTTTGGGCTGTTTCGGGTCTGTTTGGTTCAGGTTTATAGGGGCTGGACTAGTGTGGCTTAGGTTTGGTCTAGGTTTAGTTAGGATAGGGCTTATATGTATAGTCTCAGGGTTCTCTGGGTCGCCAGTCAAATCTGTTTTTTCTTTTCGGATTCTACCATGATTGCATAAATTCACATGAATTTGATATATATATATATATATATATATATATATATATATATATATATATATATATATATATATATATATATATATATATATATATATATATATATATATATATATCTATATATATTCTTCGGCTAACATCATACGTATGAGTAAGTGTACATATGATTCTTGATTATTTTAGTTAGGATTAATTTAATGAAGATATATCTGTCCACATGTGTGCATATCCATTTTACCTAATGCTTAAGAGCATATTTTGACTTTGTAATTCAGTCATATGATGAAATATGTGTTGAATCCATGATTGGAATGCTTACTTGTGCTTGGTTTTGCATGTCAATCAACTTAAAACATGTATACTTAGATTCATACTGTGCTACAATGTCAACATGTGGTCCCTACCTACAAAGTATGTATCCCCACATTAAACGCCTCCAATGTGTGATAGATACATGTTTAGGGACATTGTGCACGGGTGCATCACATGCCCCACATGAATGACTGTGATATCCCGCTATGTGATTGTTTAGGGGACTTCAATGAGTCCAACCTCCTCATAGGATCCAAGATCCTGTGCCAACCTATGTGGGTTCATTTAAAATGAGCCCACCCATCCCTAGGATTGGATCCAATAGTGTGGGAAATTGTTGTTCCAAGAATGTATTAATGAAAAAAAATACGATTGGGTAGATGTATGCATAGGATGGGAGGCTCGACGGACGGTCCATCTGGGTATCCCGAATGTGGGATGGGAATGAGAATTAGTGAACCCCGTGTGTGGGGAGTTGAGGCATTTGGCCTTTCTAGAGTATTGCCACGCGTGTCCATGACTCGTCAAACCATGGGAACTACGCTTGACCTGATTCTCGAGAGACAGAGGTCTCGAGAGGTACCTAGGCTGCGGGGGTGTTTGGTCGCTCCATGCTCGGTTAAATTGAGGTAAGTTCCATGTATTATGGGATTACCTCACCGAGGGGACTTCCTTGTGATAGGGAGTACCTCAACACTGAGATGGGTTCCACTGTTGTGGGGACATCTCTCACCATTGGATGCGTTCCATGATTATGGGAGCATCCATCGCTTGGGATGCGTTCCAACATTTTGGGAGCGTCCCTTCTCTTGCACACACCTGGTATGTACACACCCGTCCGAACTACTTTTGGCCTGATTCCCGCCGCACAGGGATACGTAGGCGGTCTAGGATTTTCCCAGACCTCGGTCATATGTTATATATCATTTTTTTCATTTCTTTTGATGTATGATTAAACCATTCTTTAAATTCTTTGATTCATTTTGTAATTATTTTCTTATTTAATTTGTTTAATTTCAGCTTATGCTATGCATAGTTAGTAAAGAATTAGAGATCAATTTAGGATTCTCCTTTCTACCTTGTATTATATTTAGATAGCCCCAAGTGTTCATAAACTATAGGAAAATAATAGGATTTAAGGAGACCGGTTCAACCGGACGAGTTGGTGCCTAACACCTTCTCAACTCGTAATTTGACACTTAACCGCCTTTGGTGAGACGAGATAGCCATTCCATTTGCACGAGTCATTAGTGTCCCTCCATTGAGGGACATCATTTATAGGTCCTAGACCTTATCTAGGTGGCGACTCCAGTCTTCTTACCTTCCACTGGCATGAGTGGATGTGATCTTAAGGTGAAAACTTTCCAGATCCCAGTTTGAGTGTAATGAGGGTAGACAATTTTAACTACATGAAAACTCAATTTTAAAAATGAGGATAAATTCAATTTTTAAATTTTTTCCCTGGTCCTCACAGAGGGATGGTCTTTAACCCAAAGATTCCCAAATGCATACTCCTCTCCCACTTTTTAATGAATATGGGTCGTCCTCTAACATAGTAAACACCTTGGTTCATAATCATTTCCCTATCTTCATCGCATGTAAACTTGAAGGAAAATCCACCATGAAGAAGGAGGTAGAACTCAACAAGCCCTTTCGTTTTCCATTGCTTTTCCAAGGCATTCTTGGCATAAGAAAATCTTGGTCTATGGCGCAAAAAAAACCCAACTAAGGTGTTCTCAAGTGAACCAAGTATCTTATAACAAAACCGGAAGCACACTTGCCAATCTTCTTTCCATTTTGAAGGCGTGGGGGAGGGATGAACCTAAGGGAGGTATTTGGTTTTACCTTCGAAGGACCAGCACATAGTTTTGACTAGGGAAAAGGAAGAGCCCTAGAGTCCAAAATTTGTGGCTGGACATCTAAGGGTAAGCTTCAACAGCAGCTCCAGAAGTCTTGGGAATAGAAGGGTGTTGGGTTGTGTCTTGTATTCTGTGGAGTCCACACAATTAATAGAGTTGTACTTGTATTAGAATTTGGTCTATTACATGTATAGGATAAACTTATAATTGAGTGGGATTAGGATTTCTAGGTTTCCTATATATGTTGTCTCCGTGGGAAAAACCCAGAAAAAAGGGTGGGTGACAGGTGAGGGCGAGGAGGAGAATACTGTCGGGTGGAGAGTTGTAGAGGTTTCTTGGCAATAAAGAATTCTCTTTTTTTCTCCGTGGACGTAGGGCATCCCACAAGGGGTGTTGAACCACGTAATCTTCATGTTTTTTCTTTCATTTTTGCGTCTCCGATCCTAACAAGTGGTATCGAGCTAGGGTTCTTTGAAGAGCGAAGGAGGTGCGCGGTATGGAAGAAGAAGAAGAAAAAAAAAAAGGGGATTTGAATCCGCACGGTACACATAATGACCGGTTGATGTTGTACGCGTGGGTAAAGAAGGACGCGGTGTGGTGAGGAGTCGGTTCTCTAAGTCTGCGCTGGAGCGCGAGGTGAGAGACTCGGATTCCGGGTGTATCGGAGTTGCAGCAGGCTGTGTGTGATGTTATCTTTCGATGATCTGGAGCGATGGAAGAGGTAGAGTCACATCACTTTGCCCTCCCGTGGCTGAGGACACCGGATCGGGTGTAGGCTATGCCTGTTTAGGTGTAGCGGTTTGATAGAGACGGGTTTACGGACTCAACGCCAACGGGTTCTTCTTCAAGGTGGTTTGCGGAATCAAGCCGGGTGGAGATTTGTTGGGTTGTGTCTTGTATTACATGGAGTCCACACAATTAATAGAGTTGTACTTGTATTGGAATTTGGTCTATTACATGTATAGGATAAACTTATAATTGTAGTGGGATTAGGATTTCTAGGTTTCCTATATATGTTGTCTCCGTGGGAAAAACCCAGAAAAAAAGGGAGTGGGGGAGGGGCGACAGAGGAGAATACCTGTCGGGTGGAGTTGTAGAGGTTTCTTGGCAATAAAGAATTCTCTTTTTTCTCCGTGGACGAGGCATCCCACAATGGGGTGTTGAAAGTTAATCTTCATGTTTTTTTTTCTTTGCTTTGTCTCCGATCCTAACAAGGGGTGGGGATGCATACGGGAAGAGGACCGGAGTGAAGCGGACTACCCTCCCATGGCTGAGGACAATCTGTAGGGATGCATACGGGAGGAAGCGGACTACCCCTCCCGTGGCTGAGGACAATCTGTAGGGGGAAGCAGGGAGCTGGAATCCGAGACAAAAGAACCTGGGGGAAGGGGGAGCGAAGGGAACTCAACAAGGTTTGAGAGGACAACCTCTATTGATGCAAACCAGCTGGCCAGAGGGGGAGGAAGAAGGGATTCACATCCTCACCAAGATGGATGTTGGTTGTTGTTTCCTGTTACGGTTTTTGTGATGTGCGGAGGAATTCTCACAGAAAAGAAGTGGAGAGAAATTTTGAGAGTGAGACTCGAACGTTCGATTTTTATTTTACTTTGTTCTTTGGTCGGGAAATAAAACGGGGAAATGAATGTCTTTTGTAAAGTGAAAAATATTTTCCCTGACAAACAAACACAAAAATTATTTTCCTTGTAAAATAAATTTCACTCCCTGTTTTTGAAATTTGCATTCCACTATCAACCAAACCAAGCAAGAGTGTTTTTCTCTAATAAATGTTCCTTCCTTTTGTGCAAAAAAAAAAAAAAAAAAAGAAAAAGAAAAAAGAAAATTACTATCTTAGCCAATCTTATTTCCGATAATATATACCAGCAAGCATTGCCATGAAAACTTTAACTTGATCTGACTTATCGAATCACAATCTAATCAGTGGTTCATTGAAACCATATAATGGGTTTTCAGAAACTTAGTTCTCTTTTTACCAAAAAAAAAAAAAAAAAAAAGAAAAAAAACCCTTAGTTCTCTGTCAGTAATTCTTACTGTACTAACAACCAAGCTATTGTCTTCAAATTCCCTACCATCTTCTTTTATTTTTGATCAATTTATTTTTTTTGTGATCCACATGGGGACAAAATTCTTACGTCCATTTACAAAATGTTGTAGGTTACTTTAGAAATTAAGTAACCTGTTCGATGAGTTTTCTCTATGGCTTTGTTTGGTTGTAATGAGAATTAAAGGGAAGGGAAGGGAACTAAAATTTTTAAACATTAAAAGAAAATTTTTGTAATAATTATTGCACATACTATCACATTACAATGTAACTAATTCCATATTATTCCACATTTAGTTATTAACTTATATTTCACTTTGCATTCAAATCCCTCACATTTGAAAAGGAAAATAAATTTTATGTCTTATAAGTATCATTACTAAATATGTATATTTAGAAATTTAGGTAATTAATACAATCACTATAAAAGTCTCTATTTAAAATTTAAAAATTTCATTTTCCTTCCTTTCAATTCCTCTTACAATCAAACAAAGCCTATAAAATTCACAAAAAACTACCATTTAAACAAAAGAAGGCATGGCTCATCTATGGTTCTTGATGCCAAAGTTCCTCAATAAACAATTATGTTGGAGTCTTATCTGATGGCAAACGACCCAGGTCTACCATGTGGAGAGCTTCTTCAACCAATCCAATCATTAGATAAGCTGATGCACCTTGGTTTATTTTATTTTATTTTATTTTTTTACTTGCGACTTCTCATACTGAGGATTTCCCTGCCCTTTTTATTTTTCGGCCATCAAAATAAGCAATGGCTGATGTGGCATTCATGTACGTTAATACATAGATCTACAGAATAATCTTGGGGCTGCTTAATCCCTCAACTAAATACATGAAGTACATTAGCCTTTCAAATTTTTTTTTTGGATAAATAGATACCTTAATTGAATGAAATAAAAAAAGAACACAAACACAAAAAACGCAGATTGCCTCAAAGGGCAGATCCTTGAACACCTTGATTAATAATAATATAAAACAAAACAAAGCCCAAGAGAAGCAAAAAACAGAAACGGGAGCCAGCATTAGGGTTATAGAAATCCTCTCCTGCAGCAATTCCAGCTGTTAAGGGTTGGATTTCATCTATTGTACATACTGATCTATTGATATGTGTAGCAACTGAACTCCAACTCTTGGATCAGTAGACAATTCCAACTGCCACAGGAGAGGATGTAGATCAGCTTAAGGGCCACACCAAGAGCCATGCAGAGATTGATCAAAGTGCTCACGTTGCCCTCTGATGCGGGAGCTCCTCCTAATTAGGACAGAAGATTCACCGAAAAGATGTCCAGTTGTTGTCTCCTTTCATCCTCTCATGAGCTCTCCTTGTTTGTATCTCGGAAGCACTACCCTTAACTTATCATTGATACAAATAGCCTAACAACTCTTGAGAGATTATTTTGAAAAAAAAAGAAAAAAAAGTACACATCACACGCTAAATTTAATAAATCTGAAAATGGATTTTAGGTAAATCAAAGACGATATTAGCTTCTCCATGGACGTAGAGAATCTGAAAATGGATTTCAGATCAATCAAAGATGTGCCATAAACTCATTAAACACTGAAACAAAGGCATTCAATTGCTTCATGTTGGGAGCCAAATCAATTTCAATTCCACCATCTAATTTATGGCTTTCTTTCATAAACATGGATCTCGTTCTATCATTTGATATAAGCACCACCTTCTTTGGTTTCCGACACCCATAATCCACCTCATAAAGTCTGGATAGTGGTGATCCAGCTGCTGTAAAATTTCTCCCAGTCTCCAGAGTTAACAAGTCTGTAACGCCACTTAGTGTCAATAACATTTTTGTCACTTGGCCTTGGCATCAATCTCAAGTCTTGTTCTTCTTGATCTAGTCTAAGTCCTCATTCATTGCCTTGAATCAACTAACATCTTGACATGCCTCTATTACTATCTTTGTCTTAATGTGGGACAAAAGATAAAACATTTGCTTTATTTTTCTCACCTTTCTTGTTTGCATTTTAACCTTGGGATCACCAAAAATTAGTTTCTCAGGATAGTTTTTTTCAATTCTTTTTGATTCATTCTTTTTCCGTCCATCTGTCTTAGAATCTGACTGCTCTTATGTTTCATCTGCCTTTGCAATTACTCTCTGCTCTGGCATATCTGTCACATTCTGTTCTTTCTTTCTTCCATTATCATTCTACTCATTGTTCTGGCACATCTGTCACATTCTGCTTTTTCTCTCTTCCATTATCATTCTACTCCAAATCTCCAAAACTAAGAAGTTCACTGCTTGATCCTGTGGAAGAATTTCTTTGTTCATCTACATTCACATTTGCACTTTCTACAATCTTTCACAGCCTTTTGTTGTAATATTTGTAGGCTTTACTAGAGGTAGAATAGCCAAGAAGTATGCCCTCATTGGCTTTATAATCATACTTCTCTAAATCATTGTTGATGTATAAAGTAACACTTGCTAACACATACTTTAAACTATGTTGCTGTAGCTTTTTTATCCAACCATAACTCATAGGTAGTTTTGTTTGTAGGAGACCTCAATATACGTCTGTTCTGAACATACACTACTGTATGAGTTGCTTCATTTTAGAACTTGTTATCCATGTCATTTTTTTGTCATCAACATGGTCCTGGCTATCTCTTGAATATTCTTATTCTTCCTCTTTGCAAAACCATTTTGTTGAAGTGTTTGAAGAGCTAAAGTGTGTCTCTTGATGTCATTCTCATAACAATACTCTACAAAGTCAATTAGGTAATCTCTCTTTTTTCTCTCTCATTATTTTCTCTCTCCTCTCTCCTCATTTTCTTTCGTCACACCTTTTATCCACATCATCAGTGGGGCCCATGCACTTTCTCTCTTCTCTTTTTATATTATCATTTGCACATATCATCATTGCATTCACTGTCTATATCATAAGTGGGATCCACACACTCTCTCCCATCCTTTACTCTCTCCTCCTTTTCTCTCTCATCACACTTGGTCTATTTATGCCAACAATTTCAACATAATGTTCAACAATTATCTTATCCTTTGGAGTTTATCTGTAAATAAACTACAAAATTCAGCCACATTTTCTTAGAGGAAGAAAAAGTCAAAAAGCTATATACAAAGTTTAGGGAATGGGCGTGGTTCTAATAATTAGAATTGAAATCGTCTAAATGTTGGCTAGGCAAGCGTCCTGAAGTAAGAGGAGTAGTTATGAACCTTGTAGACCATCCCCATGGGATGGTGAAGGGAGAGCCCCAATTGGTAGAAAAAACCCACAACCCCTTGGGGTTATGCAGGTTATGCCGGAACTTGTTTGGAAATACCGTAATGAAATGAACATAGGAGTTTGTCGCTAGGTATTTGACCAAATATGATCGTCCAGTTCCTATAGAATGTATCACTAAAATACCCCTAGAGGGGGGATAGGGCTAAGCGGAGTGAAAAGGGTTTTCCATGAGATGGGAAATGAAAACTATTAGCCCCACACGAGGTTTGTGAATAAGTGATTGTCTGATAATGAGCAAGGAATATCTGTCTTTCTGCTAAATAGGATCTATTGAACTCATAATTCATTAGATACTTTTTATGAATGTCAATTATCATAAGTAAATGGATCCCGATTGTTCAATCATTTGATAACCAGAGTTATTCTTGGATAAATTATCACTATGAGTCAGACTCAATAGAATTTGATCCATCCTTTCTATCGTTAAGGTGGAGAATTAAACCAAGAATTCTCTTTCTTCATCATCAATTGAATCACTGTTCGAGATCCAGGATTCTATTTTATCATCAATCCAATCATTGTTCACATTTTTTCGTTTTCTTATCAATGAATAGATCTCTTTACTTGTATGACTTAAATGTCTCGTATTTCTCGAAAAAGTGATTCGATTGATGGGATTTGGTATGATACTTATGAGATTGATGCTCCCAAGCAGTGAGAGGAAACCAGGGCTCTGACAGCATGCTTGTTGAAGAATGAGCCGATGACTCATAGGCAGTGGCTTGGTTAAGGGAACCCACCGGAGCCTTAGCGAAAGAGAGTCTTCATAGGGCAATTATCGCTATTCATGGACCCGAACCTGAGAGATTTATCCATGACCAGGATGAAGCTTGGGTGAAACTAAGTAGAGGTCCGAACCGACTGATGTTGAAGAGTCAGCAGATGAGTTCTGGTTAGGGGTGAAATGCCATTTGAACCCAGAGCTAGTTGGTTCTCCCCAAAATGCATTGAGATGCAGCAGTTGACTGGACATCTAAGGGTCAAGCACTGTTTTGGTGCAGACCGCTCGTCGATATTGGTCTAATCGGAAAAGGCCGATTCGCGATTCTGTTTGATTCCTGCTTTAGAATATGGATTGGGCTTTGAATTGGAATGGATCGGGCATCAGCCAAGCTGAGCCATATTGTGCCCACTCAGAACTCCAATTGGCCAGAGCCAGAGGCCTTTATAAGGGACAAAACAATATTATAATCTTATACCCAAAAAAAAAAAAAAAAAACATATTATAATCAAAGGAGCCCATCCACTGATGGCAAAACATTCCCACATCGCTTGAATAATGCTTTCTGTTTCTTTTGTGTTTTACCCTTCTAACTGATGTCCAATATTTTCCCACTCTTTGCTTCTAGTTTTCGGCTCATCTGCTTAAGACATTCGGCCATTCTGTGGTGATTTCATCTTTAGGTCTGTCTTGCTTTGAGGTATGTTCAGAGCTTTGAATATATTCAGTAGAAGGGAATAACGGTTTAGTATGGCAATAGATTGTTATATGAGCATAATTTTGATTCTTCTGAAACCTGATTGAATACAACTTATGTTTAATTTCCCTTCATGTTGTAATCTCTGTATTCCTGGCAGTGTCTGTGTTTATTTTTACCAGATTCATTCCACTTTTTTGTTATTTCTCTTCATGTCATTGTGTTATGACAAACCCCCTAGAATTCCAACAACAATAACCAACTAAATGCGAAAACAAAACAAATAGAAATCGAAAGCAAACAAGAGACAACAAGTTTTGATAGGTTCACTATGTCAGAAATGGGGTAATATAATGATGAACTCTTTCAAGAACACTCAAACTTGAAAAAAAAAAACCCTTGGCTTCTTTTTGTGACTAGGGTTACGAGGCATGAAAAGAAAGATGCATAATACAAAGAAGGAACAAAGAGTAATTTGAGCTCTCCTCTCATGAAGATGAACTACGGCCCTGTTCCATTAAAAGGTTGATACTTCCTTCTGAAAAAAGAAAAGGCCAGAAGGGCCATCATTAGGCAATAAAGCCAACTTCACAGGTCCTGCTGCACCTTCTTCAACAGTAAAGATCCCAGTGTTGTAGTTGATGTCAGTTTTGACATAACCAGGGCAGACACAATTTATTCGAAATATGGGTAACTTCTTTGCCAGAATCCTTGTGTACGCATTCATAGCTGCTTTGGACATTGTATAGGCAGGCCATCCTTGGGTTTCCTTGAAATCCTTTAGATACTTGTTCAACACATCGTCCACTTTTTCTTCTGTGAGGCCATCTTCATCGCTTAGCACTTCCTTAACCCATGTCTCAGAAACATTCTGCAACAGAAGATTTTTTTGAAGTCAATTATAATAGTTTTATGTCTCAGAAATATTCTGCAACAGAACTTTCTTTTAAAGTCAATTATTGTAGTTTTACCATCCATATTAAATCTTATCATTATCAAATTTTCTTCATAGGGAAGAGGGTTGGAGAGAATCATGTAGCAAAATCCAAATAGTGGGGATATGGATTTATTGAGTACGCAGGATTTCCAGAGGGTTATAGTATTTTTAACATGTGAAAATGGTTATGGTTTCAAAGACTAGGGTAAGTTTGATTGGTCTTTGCTAAAACTTAATCTAGATTGGCATGTGTAAAACCTATTCGTTGACAGGATCAGACAATCCATTGTAAGATCATACCAAAGTCAAGGCTCAAACTCTTTGATTGAGCTCAGAAAGATCACCTTGTGGATCTTGAAACCATGAAATGGTCGCAAAACCCAGCTATTAGCATTGACACTTTGCTTATCTAACTACCCTATTATGTGTGTTGAATTCTTGTATCCGTTTTGAAGTGGTGGCGATCCAAGTGAGATTTTTTTTGAGGTTTGTGGCCCAAGCTCGTGGAGCCCATCATTGATCTCGTTTGGGGTGAGGGGTTTTGTGTTGGCCATTTGTTGTCATTGTTGGCAACTTTGCTGAGATGGCGATGTGGCTTAATCAGGAGAAGAGATTGGTAGTGCAGAGTAGTAGAAGTTCTGAAGGAGAGAGAAAATGAGGAGAGAAAGTGTCAGTGCAAGTGGCAAAGATGAGCCAGTAACTTGTGTGGACGTGTCTTCAGCAGCCCGAGCAGTGGTTTGGAAGTGTTCCAATGTATTGGCAAGAGTGCTGGCCGAGTTAACTGGGTCAGACATTGAGTTGACTGGGCAGTGGAAGCCTAATGAGTTCTGCAGTGTTCTAAGCTGCATCAAGGTGATTGCCAGTGTGTGGGTGTCCCGATGAACATGTACGAAATGTTTCGGGTCAAGATTCCAAGGTTCGTTTTGAATTTTTAACTTTGAAGCTGATTTTAGTGCGTCCCACATCAGTGTAATGAAAAACATCATATTGGAAAGATGTAGATTGTCGAGTTGGCTTCACGAAGGAATTGGAATAACTCATTTCCGATATCAAGTGAGGGAGAATTGTGTATTTTTTATATCTTGTGAAGTGCGTGGAATTGACTGCAAGATGGGTGTGCAAATCTAGTAGACCTGGTTGCTACTGAGTGGTAGCAAGATAGATTTGCATACGTTTGTGTATGTGACTTTGTACGATGTGGTCGGTGTGTGAGTGAAATGTCAGCTCAGGATGATATTAGTTTTCAGGGAATTATTTGAGAAGAATTCTTGAAGACACTAATTTACCACCCTCTTAGTGTCAACTTGGGATCGACACTTTGCCCTCTCCCCCCTCCTCTGCGGCACGGTTCGACACGACCCAATAGATTGATCCTACTTGGAGGAAATATATACACTTCTTTTTTCTAATGTCTTGTTATTCAAGCCATAAAGATGAGATGTAAAGGATTTTATGAGCTAGGCTTTTGTGAGAGTTAGTTGTTGTACTTTCGGGTGTTCTTGAGAGATCACGATTGTATTAGCTCATATTACATAATGAATCATCCTCATCTTCTCCTGTGGATGTAGCACATCGCATTAATGTGTGAACCACGTAAATCGCTACCATCTTTGCTTAAATCGTCTTCGTTTTCTTCACGTTTCTTGGTGTGTGAGTTAACAAATAAATATGAAGAAAACAAACAATAAAATGAGGATAAGTGTGAGTAGGAGACTGGTGTACCTCTTTCACCAGTGCGCTCCAAGGTATGTACACCAAAAGTGTTATTTAAACTCTTCTGTTTCCCCATTTTTTGTCAACATTATTGCTTAGAGGCATAGAAAGAATGAAAATTCCATCTTTCTAGTCCATGTCAGTAAAAATTTATATTTTTATAGTTTATTTAAACTAAATGGAACTGACATTAAAGAAAATGAAATTCTGTTAATAAACGAAAAGGAATAGCTTGCTCCATTTATTACTAATTTCATTTATGAGTTTCTTTAACCCACATAAAGCAATATCTAAGGAATGCATACAAATTTCTCAACAAAGTTGGGTTTGTATTCTGTACCTGTAACTTCCCTGCAGATGATGACACATTAACAATTCTTGGTGAATCAGATTGCTGAAGGAAGGGAAGAAGTGCTTCAGTCACACTTTTGGCGCCATAGTAGTTTGCTTGCACACATTCTTCAGCCATTTCTTTGGTCTCTGTTGCTAGTTCTCTGTATTTGGCTATCCTTTCAGGCTGCAACAGAAAAAACAGTTCAGTCTCTTTCATTTTTTTTGGGCAGTGAAGTTAGTCTTTTGTGGCTAAGAGGATAACATGAGACAGATGGAAAATCTCATTGCAAAGGTACTCTCTCTCTCTCTCTCTCTCTCTCTCTCTCTCTCTCTCTCTCTCTCTCCAAATGCCATAATCATTCCAGGAGCAATTTATTACAAATCACGAGTTTGGGTTGGAATCTAAAATCATCAAACATCTAAATTGTCGACTAAGTTTGATTGGGAGTTAGTTTTAGCACTACACTTTGGGAAATAACTTCAGAAATCTGAAGCGCAAAAGATTCATCACATAAATGCCAAATTATAATTGTAAAGCAGAAACATACAATATCATCCACTGCCATCACGACTCTATGAGCATCATCCTTTAAGTTAATTCCATTAATTCCTGCGTTGTTCACCTGCAATGAGTTTCAACCTATATTAGTAGAGATTTTGAACAAGATGCATGATTTCTGCAAGTGGGTTCTTTAAATGGAGCAAATATATAGATTATGTTTCAAATGTTACCAAGATATCAAGCTTTCCAAACTGAGTTTTGATGAAATCAGCCAGGGAAGTAATACTAGCAGTGTCCTTCACATCAAGCTGATGAAAAAGCACATCATAGAGTCCAGACCCTTTGAGCTTCTCAACAGCTTCAAAACCCTTCTTCTCATCTCTGGCTGTCAACACCACTATAACACCAATAGTGGCTAACTGGTGACAAATCTCCAATCCAATCCCCTTATTGGCTCCTGTAACAACTGCCAATCTGCAACAGAGCGGTAGAATTTTAGATCAATTTTAGATCAATATGTGTTTCACAAGATACTGGGAAAAAAAAAGAAAAAAGAAGAGAGTTGAAATTACTTCTTTGTTGCAGAATCTATGCTGGTTTCTGGCATTTTGGTGCTCCCGATGAACTCTCTGTATTACCAGATTCACTGATCTACCTCAGTCACCTCAGGTAAAGGCTTTATGAAGAATGGGATAAGGAAGCACATACCTACCTCTTCTTAAGAAAGGATGGAAACGACACTTGGTTAGTGATTTTTAATAATACATGAAAGTCCCTTGTAATTTTAAGACGTCAGGCATGACGTGAGTGAGACAGTGAGTCGGTCGCGAGAAATATCAGCTGGAGTTCATTGGCGTCGAGCTGCATCCTTTTCAGTCGTTCAGTCGAGTCGGTGGATTGGGATTTTTTTTTATCTGTCGTCCAGCAAAGCCAGTCGTCCATCCATCGGACAGATTGAGATGTGTTGATGCATCTTTATTCATTCAGTGGATGATTATCCGATTAAGTGATAGGAGATTATCAATTTCTAGTGGTGTGTAGAATCCAGGTCATGGTCCTAGAAGAATTAGATGACATGTGTCCCACAGAGTTAACCGATAAAATTTCGATAAAATTTCGACTAGCTAATATATATATATATATATATATATATATATATATATATATATATATATATATATATATATATATATATATAATTTAATTTTTTTATTTTCCATTATCTCCTATTTTAATGATAATTTAATAAAAATGAAAGTAATTTCTCATCATCCTAAATTGGTAATTTTTTATTTGAAATTTTTTTTTCTTATCAAACCTTTTTCCTTATTGGTGAGCCAATCGTCCATCCATAGGACAGATTGAGATGTGTTGATGCATCTTAATTCATTCAATGGACGATTATTCGATTAAGTGATAGGAGATTATCAATTTCTAGTGGTGTGTAGAATCCAGGTCTGTTGATCACAGGTTGACACTGAGAGGGGGGGTGAATCAGTGTCTTCAAAATTCTTCCCAAATAATTCCTTGAAGACCAATACTGTTTTTGATCTGATGCTTTACTCACTAAGCACAACCACACTATCACTGACTATAATTGTCACATACACAGTCGTATGCACAACCACCTCACTACCACAAAGTGGCTAGGTCTGCCATGTTGTGCATACTCATCCTGCAAGTCATTCCACGCACTTCACAATATACAGATAATCACATTTACAAGGTATTCACAATACCGAGGTATACGTGGTTCACCACCACAGTATGTGATGGCTAGTCCACGGAGTAATGACCTATAGGCTATGTATATACTCAATACTCAACTTTTAGCTGACTACACAGCAGGGAGTACATACACCCAGTTTACCCAGCATAAAACCAGGAGGGCACAGATGTGCCAATAATTCAGGTACCGAAGTACCAGTGCTCAGCACTCGCTGCACACACAACACTTAACCCGCACCCACGGGAAGCAGACAATATAGTTTTTGGGCTTATATCAATGTCCTACAATTTAATCCCCACTAGCTAGGCATTCATGATTTATCACCTACAACTAGCATACATTGAGTATAAGAAATAAACAATTAATTCATACAAGGTTAAGAAGCTTACAACCCTTGTCTGGCATTTTCTGGTACTCTGGGAGGACTCTGGGATGTCTCTGTGAAGCCTGGCATACACCTCAGGTCCACTGGAATCTTTGATGAACAATTCTAACACCAAACCCTAGCCTCCCTTTCCATTTCACTTCCCCCTTTTCTTCAAAACATCAATACACCATTCAGTACTTCCAACGGCTCACTGGAGTCTCCATTTTCTTCCTTGACATTTTAACAAACACTTTGAGTGCATGCCTTTCCTTCTTTTTTTCTCCCTTAGGGTTTTCACAAACTCAACATGGCCTTCTGGCTTTTCATAGGCACATTCAAGCTCTCACAGCTCCTGTTTAATTGCATACTTTCACTCCAAGCTTTCATTCATAGCAAATGCCATTGTAGCTCTTATTGAAGCTTCAAACAACAATTATTTCTCTCAAACCCTCATACAAGATCTTCAATACAGCTTAATAGAGTCCAGTTGAATCCATGGAAGGTTAGTAATAAAAAAACAAGCATTAAACACTCACATACCTTCAAGAGAAGGTTTTCCTCCAAAAACCCGAGCCTCCACACTGTTCATCGTTATTTTTTCTCTGGTTTATGTTTCTCATTAGATAGGAAATTCGAACACGAGCTCGGAGCACTTTGGATCGTCCGATTTGGACTACGGATGGCCGAGATATGGTCGTTACAGTTTCAGCCAATAAGAAAATTTAAAAAGGAATCTTCGAGTCTCATTTGATGCACATGCGAAGCACCGTAGTAGCGCCGCGCCGCCTGGGTGTTGCGTTCTGATTGGCTGAGGAGGGAATCAACTCAATTGAGCATCAGATCAAGGTAAAAAATGTAAGACCCGTGTCAAACTAACCCGGTCTTACCACCTTGAACCAGGTTTACCCATCATGGTCGAGTCAAATGGACCAAGGGCATGAAGGAGATCGAGATCCCAGGTATAAAATCGACCAAAAAATACTTAATTTTAGGGAAGGGTCGCACACCCAGCTAAGCAGGGTCGGACCTCCCAAAACAGAAAGTCAAACCCTCAGTTTTGAAGGGAGGGTCGGACAGCTTAAGACCCTAGGGTCGACGGGATCATCGACCCTCCCATCGACCCTCGGTTTCTGACGAAACTGAAATTAGGAAATTTCCTAATTTTCGGTTGGGATTCCTTCCAAATCTCAATGGGATTATTATAGGACATTCCTAGTCTATTTAAAGGACGTTCCTAAGCCACATTCACTCCTTTCACAACCCTAATTGAATTGAGAGAAAGAGAGAAAAAAGGAAAAGAGGAAAAAAGGAGGCTAGGAAGAAGGCGTAGCAAAAAGGAGAAGAAATTTTAGAGAAAAGTAATCTTCTCAGGTATGGATACTAATTCCATGAGTTTCTACAGACCTTAGGTTAGATATGATTGAGTGTAGGATTTCGGAGAAACCCAAACCATCCATCCATGGTTAGGTTTTCATGGAAAACCATAGGAGGATGCACGAAAGCTATCTAGATGGATTATACATGGTTCTAGACCATGGAATGACTGTTGAATGAATGTAGGAAGCAAGCCATAGGACCCCAAACACGAAGAATGGGTTAAAAGTGGAAATTGGACCAGAGTGCACCAAGGGTCGCACCGAGGGTCGATAGACCATCCGACCCTAGGTGTTTCTGACCATCGACCCTCAGCATTAGGGAAGTTCAGAATGGAGGGAGGGTCGATAGACCCATCGACCCTAGCATCGACCCTCAGTTGAGAGAATGATTTTTAAATTCCAAATTAATTCTAATTAAATTCTATCGACTTTGTTAGGTTTGCTAGCAATATAATAACATTATAAAGGTGATTCTAAAGCTTGGGAAAGTATCTTTTAGCAAGCTAAGGTGAGGAACCTTAACCCCAAACTAAATTGGTTAATAATAAACTGTTTTCTATTTCTTGAGTCCTATGCCATGTTTGATTCTATGCGAATATGTTTGTAATGTGCATAAAGCATGCCATCCAATATTTCTATTACTTGTTCATGCATATTTACTTTATTGTTTATAACATGATGATGATGATGATGATAGGAATAGGCATGTGCTTGTATGTGTGTGGTTGATGTGCTTGATGCGGCGAGTATCGGGGAGGTGTGATGAGAACGTCAATAAAGCGTTAACCTTTGGCGGGTCTCAGCACTTTAGCTCTATCTCTAACTCAAGTCTTGTGCATTGGCATCGTCGTATCGCCATTACCTTAGCGGGAACTATTATGTTGTAGAGTATCGGGGAGGTGGTCTCGGTCCTTGTAGTCTCGACTCTACCGGGGGGCCTTAGCTCTATCTCTATGGATGTTACGGGGGATCTTTGGGGTGAGGCCTTGGATACCTTGTTTGGCATTAGGATTGGTTAGCAGCGAGCCCCGTTTGCAAGCCCTCGCTAACGGGGGGCTTACGTGTTGGTATAACATTATATAGCAATAAACGTTAACCTTTGTTGTATAATGTTATGGTAGGGTGGATGGGGACGACGATAAACGTTAACCTTCGAGCGGGCTTCCACACCCTGTGTATAGAGGCGGTGTCAATAAACGTTAACCTTTGACCACCCAACCTTTCTATTGCACATTGCAAACTATAAACCAAGACCAAAGATATGAATTGACTTTTGCATGCATATGTAATGTTGCATTGTTTTGGCTACTCACTGAGCCGTGTTGTGTGCTCACCCCTCGATGTCGAATATTTTTAGTTGATGATGCAGGTTATACAGTTGAAGATTATATGAACGCGTCGGCGTACGGAACTGTAGCAGCTATGGAAGTTGGAGCTGAAGACGATACACACGACTCCTTTTGCAAGTGCAACTCGTGTGTATTCGATTAGATATTTTTATAGGTTTCTTTATTGGATTATAAACATGTATTTGATACTTAATTATTTATGTCTCGGTTTGATACAGAATAATTTTCTATTAAATTATTAATATCATTTTAGTTCTCAGTTCATTTATTTACAAGATTTCCGCTAATGTGTATTTACTCTGATTATGATTGTAAATGCGTGTAAAGTTTGGATAACGCGGGGATAGCCTATTAGAGATCCTAGTTGAACCGTTGATTATTTAGCGGTTCATCACACCATTCTGAAATGTACGAAATTGGGGTGTGACAACTTGGTATCAGAGCATCTCAGGCCTTGCCCGCCAAACTGACACACATTCCAGACCATTGTGAACTGAGATAGGATAAATTAAAAGCTTTAATACAAACACACTGTAAGCACAAGTGATGATTGAAACCGAATTTAAAAAGAGAATAATGCATCTATTAAAAGGACGGAGACTAGGCGTGAGACCGGCTATCCTCGATCGGTCGCCGAGTCGCACCTCTAGGAGCTCTCCCATCCGCGCGTCGATGCGTCTTGAGCGACCAACAGCTCATCCATCCTCGGATCGGATCTGCGCCGAGGATCCCCGATCTCTGCAGCATCTCCATCATATCGAAGGTGGGCGTGAAGGACTAGTGTCGGTGAGAAGGACCGGCTCCGGTGCGGGAGCCGCCGCAGAAGATGTACCAGCCCCATCCGCATGCGTGGGTGATGGCGGTGGTATCGCATCGACATCCATATATAAGCGATCATCGTCGACCGGATCCCCACGAGCCCTAGCGGCAGCCTCGGCATCAGCCATCTCAACCCGAGTGTGAGGGCGCACCATCGCGTTCCTCTCCTCATCACTAACCTCCGCATCTCGCAGCCCCATCTTGCGAGATAGCCTCCCAATCTAGAGGCGACGAGAAGGTCTTCTCTGGATCTTCTCATCTACTAGATCCACCCCTGGTTGTCGATCTCAACTCTCATCTCCATCTCAACAAACTGTGGCTCTCCCGGCGCACAGTACACCATAGGGCCATCATAGGCAATGCCCAACAGATCGGCCAGCTGCCGATAATCAAAGGAGATGTGCACCCCCTTGACGTAGCTGGTGATGCGTAACTCCTGGCCGTGCTCAACATCATTGTAATTCCCCACTACCTGGCGCACCAAGTCTGGACAGGTGCACGCATCGTATGTGATGACAGGGAGCCACCCCATATCACCGAATGCTCCCTCCACATTGAACAAGGCTAGCTCAGCCAAGTTCACCATGCGACCCCCTTCCACTTTCTTACGGGCATAGTCAGCATACTGTGCCTCAGCTTCATTCGAACGGAAGCGGAGTGGATCACGCAACCTTGGCACTTTGGTACGGGCCATAGTATCTGCAAAAATAAGAAAGAGAAAATGAACCAGGAGTTAGTAGGATAAAATCCAAAAATTCGACTAAATAATGACGTAGGTTGACCATAAAGTCCCATTTCTCACCCTACCAATGGGCGTAAGAACTTACGTAGGTTAAAATACATCATACAATCTACATGCAATAGAAAATTTTAACGGATAAGGTCCAATTTGAAGAAATTGAAGAAAAATAAAAAATTTCGATAAATTAGGGCAAAAAGAGAAAAATTTAAGTTTCTCGATAACCAACCGATGAAACTGAAAATTTTTTGAGGGCTTTCGTTCCTCAAGACCCCAATAACAAAAGCCCCCAATAAAAATAGAATTTTTACGGTTGGAAAAAGTTTAATTCGGAAAATACGAGCTAAATGAGCAAAAACCTAGAAATAAAAACCTAAAAACAGGGAAAGTTGGGAAATTTTACCTGTAGATGTGATGTGGATGTCGAAACTCGGACTAAGAACGATCCACAATAGTGAAGTAGCACTGTAGCAACTCGGAGAGTAGAGACGAGTCGAAACGGAGGAGGAATAGTGAGAATTGACCCAGAATCGGATCTTAAAAATCTGATTTTTGGTCCGAGGGTCGGACAATTCGACTAACACCATCGACCCTCGGATCGACCCTCCAATCGACCCTCGGCTCTCGGGAATCTGATAGAAAATCGAGGGTCGGACTGAGGGTCGGATACCCATCGACCCTCGCATCGACCCTCAGCTCTCGGGAAGAACAGGTCATTCCCAGGGTCGGATACCAAGGGTCGAACACACCAGCGACCCTCACCATCGACCCTACATAGAAAAGACAGTATTTATTTCAGAATGAATTGGAGATTTTGAATTTTATATCGATTAGCGTGCCTACATGAAGTATAAATGATTTCTCATTGATTTTGATGATTTTCAGGCACCACCCATCTCAAAAGTAAATAAGTCTGGACGTAGAGTTACCCGACAAATCCGAAATACAGTCCCACTACCACCACCAGTGGAGGAGATTAGTCAAGAGAATAACCATGCACAGGGTAATCCAGAACCAGCAGGCCCTACTAATTTGTCACCTCCACCACCAGAGCTAGCAAATGTGGTTATGAATCTGGCACAACAGCTACAGCAGATGCAATACGCACAAGCTCAAATGCAGGTTGTAATGGGAGTTATGTTTCAAGCCACTCAGGCTGCAGCCATGCACACTGGGCAAGCTAGTGCGGCACCGGTGGGTAACCACCCCGCTCAACGGACACCTCAACAACCGGCTGCACCAAATCCAGTGCAAGTCCCGAAGCAGCCCAAGGGAACTATCAGTATCCACCCCCTATGTTTGGGGCATACCAAAATCAACTGGATCACTCCCGACTAGTGGAGAGATTTTTGAAAATGAAACCGAGAGAATTCAACGGTAAACCGTCTGATCCACTATGGCCAGCACACTGGATAGACGAGATGGAAAGGAACTTCCTTATGATGACTATCACCGAGGAAGAGAAAGTACTATGCGCCACCTTCATGCTCAAAGGCGACGCACACCATTGGTGGAAATCTACAAAGACGTACTTATTGACCAAGCACGCCCCTACGACATGGGCTATATATAAAGAAGCATTCTTCGAGAAGTATTTCCCCAGAAGCTTCAGAGATTCAATGGAAAAAGAGTTCCTGAGTTTGTACCAGGGACAGATGACCGTAGACGCATATCAACAACGCTACGAAGAGCTATTTTTCTTTGCACCGGCTAGCATGCAAGAAGAAGATACAAAAACCCGTAGATTCGTCGCGGGACTAAGAGGAAGTATAAGAGAACATGTTTTGGGATTAGAGAAGAACATATACAACGAAGCTGTTCAGATTGCTCGAGTGATCGAATCGAGCCAGAAGGAGAGTTATTTCTCCCAGAGCAGAGGAATCAAGAGACCAGCCGGAAACTCCTATAACGGAGGCAACAATAGGACGTATAAACCTTTCCGTCCTCAAAATTTTGCAACTGCACCAAAGTCTACTGCAGCAGCTCAACCACAGCCAAAGTCAAATTTTGAAGCCCCAAAGTGCTATAACTGCAACCAACCAGGGCATATGGCAAGAGAATGCCCAAAACCCAAGAAGCAACTACATCAAGGATGGGTATATCTTTGTTACATCGGAGGATCTGCCGCATCGCCCGATGTGGTCACAGGTATGACCGAAACTTGTAAGGCTATAATTAGAATTGATTGAGCATGTAGACTAAGTAAAAATGAATCACAGGTATCGTACCTATCAATGACATACCTGCCAGAGTACTCTTTGATTCAGGAGCTACTCATTCATTTATATCTGTGTCATTTGGAAAGAAGACCAATCTGCCCATCAAAACATTAGACTACAAATTACTTGTACGGTCACCGATGGGATTAGAAGTGGAATTAGAGAAGGGTTATGGACCATGTCCAGTTCTCATTGGAAAGCAGACCTTGGATGCAACCTTAATACAACTTGAGATGGCAAACTTTGACGTCATCTTGGGAATGGACTGGTTAGCTCGGCACTCTGCAAATCTGTTATGCGCCGAGAAGAAGCTAACGTTCAAAGACAAAGAAGGAGCAGAATTCAGTTTCTCGGGAACCAAACTTCCCCGGAGACGCAAGCTCATACTCTCAGCATTAAAGGCTAAGAAGTGCCTTGAGAAAGGAGCGGTCGGATATCTAGTATCAGTGGTCGACCTAACCAAGGACGTGCCACGAATGGAAGATATTGATATCGTGCGGGATTTTCCTGATGTATTTTCGGAGGAACTACCCGGACTACCACCCGACCGAGCCACGGAGTTTGTAATAGACTTTATCACGGAGCCGCACCGGTATCAAAAGCACCTTATAGAATGGCTCCTACTCGGGCGGAAGGAATTAAAAGTGCAATTACAAGAACTGCTGGATAAGGGTTATATTAGACCCAGTATATCTCCATGGGGAGCACCGGTGTTGTTCGTAAAGAAGAAGGATGGTAGCGTTCGATTATGCATCGACTATAGAGAGTTGAATAAGCTGACAATCAAGAATCGATATCCACTACCCAGGATCGATGACTTGTTCGATCAGTTACAAGGAGCGAAGGTATTTTCAAAGATCGATCTTCGATCAGGCTATCATCAACTGAAAATTTAGGAAGGTGACATTCCGAAGACAGCTTTCAGGACAAGATACGGACATTATGAGTTCCTAGTGATGTCCTTCGGACTAACTAATGCACCGGCGACATTCATGGAACTTATGAACCGGGTTTTCCACGATATGTTGGATACGTCGGTCATAGTATTTATTGATGACATATTGGTATACTCCAAGGACAAGGAAACCCATGTCAAGAACCTAAATGCAGCCCTACAGCGTTTAAGGAAAGAGAAGTTATACGCCAAATTTTCGAAGTGTGAGTTTTGGCTAAGTGAAGTCGCCTTTCTGGGCCATATAGTATCCGCAGAAGGAATCAAAGTGGACCCTAGTAAGATCGAGGCTATTGTGAAGTGGGAAGCACCAAAGAGTGTTTCAGAAATTAGAAGTTTTCTAGGTCTAGCTGGATATTATCGGAGATTCGTAGAAGACTATTCTCGGATTGCCGTACCTCTCACCAGTTTGACCAAGAAAGGAGAAAGTTCGTATGGACGGATAAGTGTGAAAAGAGTTTTCAAACACTGAAGACCAGATTGATATCTGCCCCAATTTTGACCATTCCCCTTCCAGGACAGACATTTACCTTATACAATGATGTATCGGGATTGGGATTAGGATGTGTGCTTATGTAAGGAGAGCAAGTGGTTGCGTATGCATCGAGACAGTTGAAGGTACATGAGAAAAATTACCCCACTCATGATTTGGAGTTAGCGGCAGTAGTACATGCTGTCAAGATATGGAGACACTACCTATACGGAGAGAAATTTCAGATTAAGTCGGACCATAAAAGTCTTACTTATCTATTTAATCAGAAGGAGTTGAATATGAGACAAAGAAGATGGCTGGAACTATTGAAGGACTATGATTGTGATATCCAGTATCATCCGGGAAAAACGAACGTAGTAGCAGATGCATTGAGCAGAAAAGCAATGATAAAATCTCAAGGAGAAGCTAGCACAACTGCAGCAATGTGTACTACCGGAATGGTATTCAATTACGGCAACGAGCAGTATGTGATAGATACAACGGATGGATCAGCCAACCAAGGGTTTATTCATCGGTTTTCAAATATGTTCGCGGCATTGAAGATTATACTGGATATAGTGGACGAAGTGAAGACAGCTATCAAAGCAGATCCTTATCTGAGAACGGTACAAGAAGATATTGAGAAAGGTAGGACTAACCCTGAGTTCACCTTGGATGACGAGAAGGTACTGAAATATAAAGGGAGAATATGTGTACGAAACAGAAAATATGGACATTAGACACCGGCCCGATGAAGGAAGCCCATACCACCATCTACTCGATACATCCCGGAAGCACAAAAATGTATCATGATCTAAAGAAACTGTATTGGTGGAGGGAATGAAGGCAGATATAGCCAAGTTCGTGTCTCAATGCTTAAATTGTCAGAAGGTAAAGGCGGAACGACAAAGACCCGCGGGACTGTTACAACCATTACCGGAACCAGCATGGAAATGGGACTGCATCACTATGGACTTCGTCACAGGACTACCATTGACTCCTCGGGTAGTTGACGCAGTTTGGGTGATTGTAGATCGTTTGACTAAAACAGCTTGCTTCATACCAATACGACCCCAGTATACGCTGGAAAGGTTAGCAAAGCTGTATGTAGATAATATTGTTCGGTTACATGGTGTTCCAGAAAGCATTGTGTCCGATAGAGATCCACGATTTACTTCTAAATTTTGGGAAGGACTGCAAAAGACTATAGGTACAACATTGAAGTTCAGTACTGCATTCCACCCACAAACAGACGGACAGTCGGAGCGTACAATCCAGATTTTAGAAGATATGCTACGAGCATGTGTGATTGATTTTAAGGGATCATGGGACGAGAAGTTACCATTGATCGAGTTCGCTTATAATAACAGCCATCAGGCTACTATACAGATGTCACCTTATGAAGCACTGTATGGTAGGAAGTGTCGAACTCCCTTGTTTTGGAATGAAGTTGGAGAACGTAGTATTGTTGGACCGGAATTTATTGAAGAGACTTGTCGAGTGGTCGACATCATCAAGGAAAGAGTAAGAGTAGCTCAGAACCGTCAGAAGCAATATGCAGATACTCGACGAAGAGATCTAGAGTTCGTCGTAGGTGATAAAGTATTTCTGAAGGTATCGCCTATGCGAGGGTTGAAGAGGTTCGGACAGAAAGGAAAACTAAGTCCAAGATATGTCGGGCCATATGAGATTCTGGCTAAGCGTGGAAAAGTAGCTTATCAGTTAGCACTACCACCATCTATGTCAAGTGTGCATGACGTATTTCACATATCCTTATTGAAGAAGTATGTCAAAGACCCAACACATGTGTTGACAGTGGATTTGCCGAAATTGACTGATGATTTGACATTTGAAGTAACACCAACGGAAATCACTAGTCGAAAGGTTCAACGTCTACGTAACAGAGATATTTACTATGTTAAGGTCACATGGAAAATTAGAGACATGGAAGAGGTTACATGGGAAGAAGAAACTGCTATGAGAAAGCAATACCCTGACTTGTTTGATTCAAAAGGTACGTACAATTTCGAGGACGAAATTTTTATAAGTTGGGGGGAGTTGTAAGACCCGTGTCAAACTAACCCGGTCTTACCACCTTGAACCAGGTTTACCCATCATGGTCGAGTCAAATGGACCAAGGGCATGAAGGAGATCGAGATCCCAGGTATAAAATCGACCCAAAAACACTTAATTTTAGGGAAGGGTCGCACACCCAGCTAAGCGGGGTCGGACCTCCCATAACAGAAAGTCAGACCCTCAGTTTTGAAGGGAGGGTCGGACAGCTTAAGACCCTAGGGTCGACGGGATCATCGACCCTCGACCCGGTTTCGACGAAACTGAAATTAGGAAATTTCCTAATTTTCGGTTGGGATTCCTTCCAAATCTCAATGGGATTATTATAGGACATTCCTAGTCTATTTAAAGGATGTTCCTAAGCCACATTCACTCCTTTCACAACCCTAATTGAATTGAGAGAAAGAGAGAAGAAGGAAAAGAGGAAAAAAGGAGGCTAGGAAGAAGGCGTAGCAAAAAGGAGAAGAAATTTCAGAGAAAAGTAATATTCTCAGGTATGGATACTAATTCCATGAGTTTCTACAGACCTTAGGTTAGATATGGTTGAGTGTAGGATTTCGGAGAAACCCAAACCATCCATCCATGGTTAGGTTTTCATGGAAAACCATAGGAGGATGCACGAAAGCTATCTAGATGGATTATACATGGTTCTAGACCATGGAATGACTGTTGAATGAATGTAGGAAGCAAGCCATAAGACCCCAAACACGAAGAATGGGTTAAAAGTGGAAATTGGACCAGAGTGCACCAAGGGTCGCACCGAGGGTCGATAGACCATCCGACCCTAGGTGTTTCTGACCATCGACCCTCGGCATTCAGGAAGTTCGAGGAATGGAGGGAGGGTCGATAGACCCATCGACCCTAGCATCGACCCTAGCATCGACCCTCAGTTGACAGAATGGTTTTTAAATTCCGAATTAATTCTAATTAAATTCTATCGACTTTGTTAGGTTTGCTAGCAATATAATAACATTATAAAGGTGATTCTAAAGCTTGGAAAAGTATCTTTTAGCAAGCTAAGGTGAGGAACTTTAATCCCAAACTAAATTGGTTAATAATAAACTGTTTTCTATTTCTTGAGTCCTATGCCATGTTTGATTCTATGCGAATATGTTTGTAATGTGCATACAGCATGCCATCCAATATTTCTATTACTTGTTCATGCATATTTATTTTATTGTTTATAACTTGATGATGATGATGATGATAGGAATAGGCATGTGCTTGTATGTGTGTGGTTGATGTGCTTGATGCGAGCGAGTATCAGGGGAGGTGTGATGAGAACGTCAATAAACGTTAACCTTTGGCGGGTCTCAGCACTTTAGCTCTATCTCTAACTCAAGTCTTTTGCATTGGCATCGTCGTATCGCCATTACCTTAGCAGAACTATTATGTCGTAGAGTATCAGGGGATGTGGTCTCGGTCCTTGTAGTCTCTGACTCTACCGGGGGGCCTTAGCTCTATCTCTATGGATGTTACGAGGGATCTTTGGGGTGAGGCCTTGGATACACTTGTTTGGTATTAGGATTGGTTAGCCGCGAGCCCAGTTTGCAAGCCCTCGCTAACAGGGGCTTACGTGTTGGTATAGCATTATATAGCAATAAACGTTAACCTTTGTTGTATAATGTTATGGTAGGGTTGATGGGGACGACGATAAACGTTAACCTTCGGGCGGGCTTCCACACCCTGTGTATAGAGGTGGTGTCAATAAACGTTAACCTTTGACCACCCAACCTTTCTATTGCACATTGCAAACTATAAACCAAGACCAAAGATATGAATTGACTTTTGCATGCATATGTAATGTTGCATTGTTTTGGCTACTCACTGAGCCGTGTTGTGTGCTCACCCCTCGACGTCGAATATTTTTAGTTGATGATGCAGGTTATACAGTTGAAGATTATATGAACGCGTCGGCGTACGGAACTGTAGCAGCTATGGAAGTTGGAGCTGAAGACGATACATATGACTCCTTTTGCGAGTGCAACTCGTGTGTATTCGATTAGATATTTTTATAGATTTCTTTATTGGATTATAGACATGTATTTGGTACTTAATTATTTATGTCTCGGTTTGTTACAGAATAATTTTCTATTAAATTATTAATATCATTTTAGTTCTCAGTTCATTTATTTATAAGATTTCCGCTAATGTGTATTTACTCTGATTATGATTGTGAATGCGTGTAAAGTTTGGATAACGCGGGGATAGCCTATTAGAGATCCTGGTTGAACCATTGGTTATTTAGCGGTTCATCACACCATTCTGAAATGTGCAGAATTGGGGTGTGACAAAAAAGGCGGGATTCAATATAGGCCTTCCGATTAGCACAATCTGCGTCAGTTTTGTTCGGCGCTGATGAGGACCATTGGATAGAGATCTGAGCCGCCGTCGTACCCTGAGCGCACCACACTAGATCAGAAGACCTCCTTCATGCAACGCGGCTCATGGATTTAACTTACATCCAGCCAATCAGGGAAGTGGCGATTGAACCTTGGGGGGATCTTCGCGATACACTTTAGCCCGCCAATTTGGTAACCATCAGATTTGAATCTGAATATCGTGGCACCTTCTTGACCGCCGATGTTGGATCTTTGAACATTTATAGTTCCGAAAATGCCCCTGTAGCGGCAGAGAGGTCTCTCTCTCTCCTAACCTTTTGTCGAGCACCTTGTGTGCGTGCGGGATATGCCATGGGGTGTGTGCGCGGGCCTGCTGCCTTGCAGCATTGGCTTGCGGGCCTGCTGCCTTGCGGCATGGCTTGCCGCATGCCTTGCGAGCCAGCATGCGCGACGAGCATGCCTGGCCTTCTTGCGTGGGTGGGCTGCCTTGCTGCGGCTTGCTGCTACGGCTGGCTGTTGTGCTTGCATATGGCTTGGCCCTGGTGGCCATGGTGTTGTGGTGCCATGCGGCAGGCCTGCTGGCTGGCTGCCTTGGCCCTCGGCCAGGCTGGCTGCCATGGTGGCATGCCACCTATGTACAGTGGGTCCCGCCCACAGATTTCTCTCTCCTCTTTCTCTCTCTTCTGATTCTCTCTCTTTCTTCTCTTTCTTCTGATTCTCTCCATTCTTCATGCTTCAGAAGGTGTCCAACACAGTGATTAACACTGTCACATCACCTGTAACACTGTCACATCGCCTGTATCATTGTCAGCTTGCATGTGGGGTCCACACTCTCTCTTCTTGCTAAACCAAGAATGGGACCCACTCTGGGACCCATACTTTTTCTCCTTTTTCTCTCTCATCTTTCTATCAGCATGTTGCCTATGTCAGTATTGTCCACATCACCACTCTGGGACCCATACTTTCTCTCCTTTTCTCTCTCATCTTTTTATCAGCATGTTGCCTATGTCAGTACTGTCCACATCACCAGTGGGGGCCACACACATTCTGTCACCTGTCGAAACTGTTGTTGGCCAGTCAACTCAGTGCATACCTTCTCAATCACTCTCTAGAAGCTGTAGAATACTGTAGAACATGCCAAAGGCTTCCTCGACTCTGCCACTTGCACAAACACTATCTCTCCTCCATAGACATTCTCTCTCCCCATTGCTCTCACTGTAAGCTCATCAACACTGCTCACATCAGTCAAGTTGCCAACAATGACAACACATGGCCAACAAGGTCATGGTCCTAGAAGAATTAGATGACATGTGTCTCACAGAGTTAACCGATAAAATTTCGATTAGCTAATATATATATATATATATATATATATATATATATATATATATATATATATATATATATATATATAAAATTTAATTTTTTTATTTTCCATTATCTCCTATTTTAATGATAATTTAATAAAAATGAAAGTAATTTCTCATCATCTTAAATTGGTAATTTTTTATTTGAAATTTCTTTTTCTTATCAAACCTTTTTCCTTATTGGTACAAATACAATGCTTAAAGCTCCACCTCTTTAGCTGATCCTCCATTAACGTGATAGCAATATGACTTTAAAATGGATATGATGGGAGATGGATCCTCCATTAACATGACAAAAGCTTTAATTTATTTGATCGTACAATATAGATGGAAGGGAAGGATCATCATGAAAAAGGCTAAACTAGTTATTTTTCTTTGTTCCTAATAAAATGCAATCTGAGATAGTAGGAAAGACAATCGTGTAAGGATAAGGATGACATGTCATTTGTCTACATTCATTGTATCTTTGGATAAGGATGACACGTCATTCGTCCACATTCATTGTATCTTGGTTGTTGCTGTTAAGGATAAGGATGACATGTCGTTCATCCACATTCATTGTATCTTTGGATAAGGATAACATGTTATCCATCCACATTCATTGTATCATATTGATTATAAATACAATCATATTTTTAACTCCAAGTATCAAAGAATGAGAAATTCAAACCACTCAATTCTTATTATTCTTTAGTTCCTCATTTTTCATCTCTCATTTCATTTCTCCCCTTTCTCTATTGGGGAACGATGATCTTGTTTTGACTTTGGAGTGAGGTGCATGCATAACAAACCCATATCATTTTCGAGATGAAAGGATTCTCTTTTGGAAAGAAAGGAAAGGTTCATGAAATCAATTTGATTGTCTTCCCACATTTTTATCGTAATTCCCATTTGACAATAAAATATGGATAATCCAAACCCAACATCAACAAAGATTGCTTTAATCTTAAATGATCAATAGATCAGGGTAAAGATAAGAATGTTTTTTTAGTTTCATATATTAAGTTAAACATATATAGTTACGTCTCATAAAATTAGGCAAATCCTATAAATGTGTTTTTGATATCCTACAAGGTACAAACCCAATCTATAGATTTGAAAACAATATAAGATAGGAGAAGTAAATATAGGCATGTTCATTACTGAGATCTGAAAAGAAATCAGATGACCTAACAAGATCTTTTTATTTCTTATGTTTATTGAAGTATCATTGTCTCCAAGATATTAGATTGGATTCTAGTTTTCTATGAGCAAATCATTCTTATATCGTTCACATTTAATTGACACAATTAGCTGTCTCAAAGGGAATCATTTTTCTTCAAATCTACAAAGAAAAAAAAGTTAGAACTTGAGATAACTAGGTTATGAAAAATGTTGGAGCTTTGAGTATTGTATGCAATAAGAAAATTGGTTTTTGATTAAAGTTCTTTTTTTTTTTTTCCCCAAATAAAGTGTTACTGATTTAAAATCGTGAGGGATTATCTTCCATTTCAATTAAGTTACCATTAAAATAAGAGATAATGGGGGAACAAAAAATCAAATTACAAAAACACAAATGTTAGCTAAAGAAAATTTTATCCCTTAACTCACTTACACATATGTCATCTAAAGAAATTGTTACTATTCTAGTGCCAGCAGGTGATTCAGACTTGACTGTGCACCTGATTGATCCGTTGGATGTACTCACTGAGCAGCCACTGCAAGAGAGAATCCGGAATGTGGAAATATCTGAATGTTGGGAGCTTATGTTATCCTTTGGAGTTTATTCATCACTTAATTATCTGCAAATAGTCAAATAGCATACAAAGTTCAGCCACATTTTCTTGGAGAATAAAAAGTCAAAAAGCCCCATAAGGTTTTATAGACCTGGCGAATGATGGCCCAGCCCACCCAAGAGCGCTAGAATCCAATATTTTGGTTGGATAGGATCAGGCCGATTCATGAGTATTTTGCGATTCCTGCTTAGAATATGGATTGGGATTTGAATTGGAACGGATTGGACTGGGCATCGGTCAATCTGAGCCATTCTACCGTTGAAACCCATATTTTACCTACTCAGATCTCCTATTGGTCAATTCTGATCGATTCGGATTGGAATTGCCAAACACCGATTGCTTGCTTATTAGATCTTTGGGAGTATGATCATTTCTTTTATTATCAGGTCTTGTTGTTTTGTTGTAGAATTTTCAAAGCAAATGATATTTGGCATGAAAAGTTTTTTTCTATATAGAATTTTCTTGTCTTTTCAATACAATTCTCTGCATTCATGTTAAAAAAACAGTGTAAATCCTTATTTTAAAGAAAAAAAAATTCTTTTCCATTATTTTACACAAAAAAACAAATGGTGCCTTAAAAAAAATCAATTTAGCAGTGTAAATGGGGTTAAATTGTCATTAATCCTGAGTTCTTTTGTTTAAATGTCTAGTTAAAATCAAGTTGGTTAAATGGTAAAATAAAGCATTAAAAAGTTCAATATCGCTTCTAGGCGGTGTGAGTGCACACAGAGGCATCCAATATTAGTAGAATTTTTAATTTTATGGGGACCAGGTGGTCATTTCTCTCTTCTTGTGTGTCGGTATGTATAGATTAGTTTGATGGACTATAATCCTCTCATGTCCTCATGTTGATAAGAAAAATATCCAGTAACTGTCATCCACTGTGTGCAAAGATGACAACCATGAATATTCATCATATCAACATGAGAGGATGAAGGGATTATTTTCCTAGTTTGATAGCCTTCTTTCTTCCCTTAAAATAAAAGGACAATTGAAAGTACAAGAAAAAAAAAACATTTGCTAATTCAATTGGTAGATTGCCTCCGAGTAGAATACAAGCATTTAAACCAAAGAAAATTATGAAATAGATTTCCCGAGAACATCAAGTATCAGTTTAGTCCATACAAAATTGTACCGGTTTTAATTTTTAAACCAAAATAAAATAATTTATTAATTGATTTAACTGTTTTCATATAAATGGTTTGATTGGATTTTGATAAATGGGTTCACTTTGTTTTTTTGACACACATACTCTACGAAACAGTGTAGAGTAGGATGACAACCATACGGCCATAAAAAATGTGTAAAAGAAGGTGAGAGAGTTAGAGTTGGCATCAGACTCCAATGGTTAATGGTCGACCTAAAGAATTAGGGGTCAAAGTGAAAAAAGGTAAATGGAATAGGATCCAAAGTAGGATATCAGAGGGGAAAAGAGTTATTTGTATTGTTTTTAAGTTTAAAAAGGTAAAAGGGTTGGTATTTCAAAGTATTTTTTTAATTTGTGCAATTTTTATTTTATATTTTTCAATTTCTTTTTTCAACTAAACTGAGACTGACATTAATACCCAACGGATATAATGGATAAGGGTTTCGTTTTTTGTTTTGTTTTTAAATAAAAAAAACAGACGATTTTGACATATGGCAGCTGAACTGAAATGAGTATCTAAAAATTCATTTTTTGCAAATATCAATAATTGAATGAAGGACATCCAAACAAGACCTGATGCAGATGCTTGCCCATTTTAGGACAGAATTTTAGCCCATTACTAAACCAGGCCCAGCCCATACATCTCAGTTCAAGAACTACTAAAAGGAAAGATAGTCCCACACTACCAACTTCATAAGATGTGCTAATGATAGCATTGATCTATACATGTTGTCTCTCTGGGAAGACACTCAATAAAATTAAAACGATACAAAGAAGATTAGCTTGGCAACATCATAAGAATGACTGATAGCCTTTTAAAATTGATGTGGTGGAGGAAATGTCCCAAGCATCATATACTAGTTAGTAGCGCTGCAACAGGGCCGGGTTGGGCTGGGTTTTTCAAAACCCTAACTCCAACCTTGACTATTGAAACTTAACCCTAACCCAGTCCAACCCTGCCAGGGTCAGAAAATATACAACTCTAACCCTGACCCTGATAGGGTTGGGCCTAACCCTAACCTGCCCTGATTGACCCTGACAGGGTTGGGTTGGGCCGGGTCAACCCTGATTAACCCTGATTCAGGGTTAGATTGACCCTGATATTGACCCTGATTGACCCTAAACATACAACAAATTATCAAATAACAATTACAACTTAAAACATATGACAAATACAAGCAACCTATGATATTCTTTTAAGAACCTAACAAATACAAACCAAATCAGTTTAAATGTTTAACAAGGAACAAATACAAATCATACATATATTTATAAATATATTCAAATATATACAGGGTCGGGTTGGGCCGGGTTCAACCAAGGGGGTCATCCCTAACCCAGCCCAACCCTGCCAGGGTTCATATAAAATTGAACCCTAACCCAACCCTGTCAGGGTTCGGGCCGGATTCAACCCTACCAGGATTCAGGACGGGCCTGGACGGGTTCAGGTTGTCAGGATAAAACTTGCCCCCCTACTAGTTAGTGCACTAGAGCTTAATTTTTGCCATGGTTTGCAGTAATTATAGACTTGAATCTTTATGTTGAACATTGGTGAAGCACCCAGGGGTGTTGGGTTGGGTGGGCATCTTGCATCAAGAAGATGCAGAGCTGCTGCAATTACAGTTCGGGTGATTGTCTTAGGTGATCTCATCTTTTCTCATAGTACTCCACATTTTTATGCACGACATCCACCAGTAGCTATGTACATAATTTTTTTTTGAGAGCCAATTGTATCACATGGAGAGCAAAGAAGCAATCGACAGTTGCATGATCTAGCACTGAAGTAGAGTACGTATTTCTCTATGACTAAGTTTGGCAAAGCTTGCTTGAATCTCTCTTTTCTTCTTTGGGATATTTGAGTATCTCTTCCTCGTCCACATTTTTTATTTTATCACAGTTTGAGAGCGTTATTACTTCTGAATAATCTGATGTTTTATTCTCCCACAAAACATATTGAGTTTTGTTAAAATATCATCAGAAAATATAACAACTAGTGATCACAGAAATGGAGAGAAGTGAGAGATGGAGAGAACCGAAGGAGGGAGAGAGAAGTGGATTCACATCGTCTCCTCCCAATGATTTTGGGAGGACATGGCAATCTATCTCGGATGACTGCCACATGGCTTTCGGGTGAATCTGAGGCCCACGTCTGAGCCGACAACCCCTGTCGGCTCGGCTTGTCGGCTGGGTGTCGGCTCAGACGTGGGTCTCAGATTCACCCGAGAACCATGTGGCAGTCATCCGAGATAGATTGCCATGTCCTCCCAAAATCATTGGGAAGAGACGATGTGAATACGAGAGAAGTGGAGACTGCAATTACAGACAAACCAGGGGTCCTTGAGTCTTTAGGAAACAAAAATAGATAAAATAAACAACTAATATATAAACTAATCTAGGATAGACCACTAAAAGATAAACTAATTAGATAAGGATAGCATTACGAATACGTCACTAAACGTACGATAACAACAATTCAGCCCCTATGGCTTTTGAATTTTGACACTTAAAAAACCACCCCCAGAACACTGATTTTGGGCATTTTGGTCAGCTTTGATGGAAATCGCGATATCTCTTTTTTCTTTTAATATCGCAATTGAGTTATTCCAATTACGTTGCTAAGTCAATTCGACGATCTACATTGTTTCAATAGAATTCTTCTCATGAATATGTTGAAGGACCCACAAAAATCAGCCTCAAAGACCAAACTTCAAAACTAACCTTGGAATTTAGACTCGAAATTTTTCGTGCATGATCTTTGGGACTTCCCCATACAGTCTATCATCCTCGTTCAACTTAGAAATTTACTGACCTTATGTAGAGCTTGATCGAACGCGGTAAACTTCCCTTGCCAAAACAACTCAGGCTCAAACCCAGTTAACTTGACCCCAAATGGGTATGGATAGTCATAGAAGTGGATGGCTTGTGAGGGTGGTAGTGGTAACTACAGTTGGTCAAAGAAGGTGAGAGGAATATCTGTGAGACATGTACATTGCTGGTATCTTAGAGGGAATATGGGCTATAGGATCCAACAAGGTTCAATGGGTTAAGCACCGGTACCTCAAGAAGAATTCCCTTTGGACGGTCCCATGTCACTCAAATGACTCTCGGGTTTGGCAGAAAATATTGAAATTTCCATCCTTGCTGGCCAAGTGTTTACTCATTGGTGATGGGAGGTTAACTAGCCTTTGGCTCGACCATTGGCACCCTAAGGGTATTCTTGCTTTGGTGACTGAACTAGTTATATTGCTGGTTCTTCTAGCCTAGTTAAAGGTAGTTCTATCCTTTCTAATGGTATTTGGATCGGGGTCCTCTTGATACTCCGGATCTTCAGGAAGTGTGGGCTGATCTCCCCTTGGTTAGTAGAGAATCTATTTTGGGTCCAGATGTGAAATGGGCTGGTAATCACGCTTCGTTTTCTTTCTCGAATAAGGTGGCTTAGAATTTGGTTAGATGTTCTAACCCTAGAATTCAATGGGGGAAAGGCTGTGTGGTTCACTGTAATATTCTCAACATTCTTTCACGGCTTGGAGATGTTTATTCACTACATTGTGTTGATCATAGGTTGACACTGAGAGGGGGGAGGGGGGTGAATCAGTGTCTTCAAAATTCTTCTCGGATAATTACTTGAAGACCAATATTGCTCTGGACTGACACCTCATTCACTGACCACAGCTATACAATCACTGAAGCACTGCTACACACATAGTCGTATGCACAACCACCTCGCTACCACAGAGTGGTCAAGTCTACCATGTTGTGCATGCCCATCCTGCAGGTCATTCCACGCACTTTACAATATACAGATAAGCACAGTTACTAAGCATCCACAACACAAAGACATACGTGGTTCACCAACACGACGTGTGATGACTAGTCCACAGAGTAATGCCCTACGGGCTTCATATATACTCAATACGCTTCTTTTAGCTGTCCACATAACAGAGAATACATACACCCAATTTACCCAGCATAAAACCAAGATGGTACACATGTGCTAGAAATTCAGGTACCAAGTACCAGTGTTCAGCACACGCTGCACACACTACACTTAACCCGCACCCACGGGAAGCAAACAGTTATAGTTTTGGGCGTATAACAATGCCCTACAATTTTAGCACAGGCTAGTCATACAAGAAATAATAAAGTAAAGCTCATATAAGGTTGGAAGGCTTACAACCCTTGTGAGTAAGTTTCTCGTACTCTGGGAAGACTCTGAAGCAATTCTGGGAATCCTGGTAATGCTCTGGTAGCAACTGGAATATTCAACTTTCTTCACAGTTGACGAAACTTGAATCTTTAAATTTATACTAGACAAAGAACCCCTTTTAGCCTTCTCCCTCTTCTTTTGCACATCAAACCTCTACCATATCTTCTTGTAGAGCTTCATCAAGCTCACACAACTTTTCACTCATGGAAAACATTCATTCAAGCCCTCAAATACGCATCAATAGAGCTCAACTCTTCTCATTGATCGTTGGTGGAGGGATTCAAACCCTCAACACACACCACTCCTTCAATACTCCATTAAAGCTTCACAAAGCTTGCAATCACCATGAATATTCAATAGAAACTTCACCAACCCCTCATCACTCCTTAATACATCATTGAAAAACAAGGATGAAGTTGGTGGGTGATTGAGTGTTCACTCAATGAGCAAAAAACACAAAAATCCCCTTCTAAGCTCGTCTTCCCTCTTTCTTTCAATTTTTGCTCAACTTAGGGCTCCATTAGTGGCTCACCACTATTCTGGTCCTTTCCTACTCTTCAATGGAGCCTCAATAACCTCATAAATGATTGGTGTAAAGAATCACCATCATTAAACCCACAAAAACCTTCTTAGAGAGGTTTTTTTTTACCAAAAATCCGAGCCTCCACTCCATCCATCATCCCCAAACCATTCCCAATAGGTAGATCATTTAAAAACGAGTTCGGAGCAACTTGAAACGTCCGATTTGGACTCCGGATGAGAGATATATCATCAAAAAACCATCGGCCAATGGAAATATAAAAAAGAGCATCTTTTAGTCGATAATGGTGTACCCGCGCCGCACATTAGCCGAGCCACCAACTGACAAGACAGGCTCACTGTCGAGTTTAGATTAGGCGAAGGGGGAATCTCCGTTCCAAGCCGTTAAATCTCTAAAAAGGGCGGGATTATATTTTTGCCGTTGGATCTTCATTATAGCGTTAGCGACGATTGTGTTTGATATGGGCCTTTCGATCGGGATCCGTCTGCCGCCACACCGAATGCGCACCACACCGAATAATGGGATCCACTGCATATGACGCGATCCACAACATTAAATTACTTCCACCCAATCCTCTTTCTCGCGGGAGAACTTTGACGCGCCCGCCGCATCCCACCATAGCCCACCTTCTTCTTGGCCGTTGGATAAGAATCTGAGCATCGTGGCTCATCCTTGGACGAAGATTTTGAATATTTTCTTTTTAATCGGACCAAAATACCCCTGTAAACTCTGTCTAATGGCGTCTGTAACTTGTGTTAGTGCGCAAGTTCGTTTGCAGATGAGAGAACTCCAGTAAGGTTTTCTCTCACCTGGCAATTGGTCAAACACTTGGAATGCAACCCAACGCACCCTCATGCTCTTGGCTTGCGGCATAGTTGCTGCTATGGTGCGTGGCTGTGCTTGCATGGCCCTTGCTGCTGGGGCTTGCGCAGTTGTGCCCATGGCATGCGGCATGGCCTTGTCATGGCTGCCCATGGCACACAGCATGGCTATGGGGGGAGGGGCCTAGCTGCCCTGCGGTTGTGTTGTTGTGCCTCCTGTTGTGGCATGGCCGTGCCCAGGTGCACATAGTGGCTGGGCAGGTGGCATGCCACCTCAGCTCTTTCTCTCTCCTCCTTCTCTCTCTCCACTTTCTCTCTCTAGATTTTCTCTCTCCAGATTCTCTCTCTTTATTCTCTCTCCTATTTCTCTTTCTTCATTATGTGCTTGCCACATCATATTTGCCACTGCTATGACCTTGTTTTCTTTCTTCAATTACAGTCGTTATGCTGCCGAAATTTTGACAATTTCTAACTTTTTATCTTGTTTTCTTTTGGTTTTGCAGATTGAAATGGCTCCTCGACGTGCTCTCGGAAAACGCCCTCATGGCTCGAGTTCACGTGCTCCCCAGCCACCAGTTCCCCATCTTGACGAGCACTGGTTTCGATCTGTTGAGGCACAAGCTCGATTCCCATGGTTCGATAATAAAAGCATAGAATCCGGGCGTCGGGTTAACTTGGAGCAGTTAGACCGGTTCGATGTGCGAGCGGCGTTCGACAGGTTTGGTTGGTTGCCCGTCATTTCATACACCTACACCACCCGTCCTAACCTGGTTAAGCATTTCTTTGCTAACCTGGAGCTGCACGGAGATGTGAACGATCCCAACCAAGGTAGGGATTTACGTATCTCCAGTTATGTCTGGGGTGTTCCCATTTCCTTTAACAGCCATCAGCTGGCCGACCTTCTAGGGGTTCCAAATGATGGAGACCTAGTATATTTCCCTCCCAAAGCGAAGGGCAATCTGACTGAGGATCTGCGCCGAGAGATAGCAGATCAGATACTCAACCCTGGGGCTCCTATGAAGGCGGCTAGCCTGAGACCTATACCCCGGGTCTACAGTCGCATCATACAACACAACATCGTTCCCCAGAGCGGTCATTATAGTGAGTTATCCCAGCTCACTCAGTACATCACTTATTGTGTCTGCACTGGGGAGCGGGTCTCTCTCCCATACCTCATCATTAGGACCATGCATCAGGCGACCTTGGCCGATCAGGCCAGTAACCTTCCATATGGTCGTCTCATCACCTCCCTGTTACGTCGTCTGGGCGTAAGCATGAGAGGCGAGGTGACCGTTGAGGATACTATGACGTCCGATATAGACTGGGACGCCATTTAGAGGATGCAGATGGTTGATCTGCCAGTTAGCGATGACGAGTTGGAGGCTCGCCCTCGCCCTCTTGGGAGGGTAGCAGCTGCGGCGGTAGCAGCAGCAGCAGCCAATGCGGCTTATGCAGCCGAGCTCGAGCGGGATGATGACGAGGATAGGGCCGAGGGTGTACCAGTGCCAGCTCCACAGCCTACACCAGCAGCACCACCATCTACCTCTACCGCTGGACCATCTCAGCCTCCCTCCGACACCATGGTGGGTATGATGATGGAGATCAGGGACACTCAGCGCGAGACGAGCCGCGACTTGGAGCAGTTGGCTCGCACTCTCAGGGTCACACAAGATCAGGTGCACTGGCTCAGGGTTGCTTACGAGCGAGACTATGACATAGCATACCCCATTCCTCCCAGGCCCCCTACCCCATGATTGTCCCTCTTTATTTCCTCCTCTTTTGCATATGACTGTTATATAACAGGGTAACTGTCCGATTTGTGGACTGTACCCTGTAGCACTATTTCGTTTGATACTTGATTTCTTATTTATTGAAAGTTTTCATGTTTCACCTGTCTAGTGTGTGTGCACATGTTAAGTTTCATATTTAGAATAATACATTATTCTCTTTCTTAGTCTGTCTCAGGTATCAAACAATGCTTAGGTTGTTTTTGTATTAAAATTTTTAATATTTCCTAACTCAGTTCATCGACTTAGTTAAGTGCAATATGGTTTGTTGGACAGAGCCCGAGAGCTCTGATACCAAATTGTCACACCTCAATTCTGATCCAACCAGAATGGTGTGAGTGAACCGCCATTGAACCAACGGTTCACACCAGGATCTCGAATAGGCCGTGTCCACTCATACAAACCATTACACATAACCACAATCAGAATATAAATATACAGCGGAAGACTTTAAATAAAACGAACTGAGTATCTATTGATAACTTAAATAATATCCAACTATCCAAATTCAAACACATAAAATAATATCATTACATCCCTTTAATCCAATAAAAAATAAGGAAATTAAATAAAGAAAACAAATCAAAGGTACACGCAGAAAGGGCACTCGCATGAGGCGTCATGCTCGTCCTCTCCTGCCTGTACGTCCAACGTCGCAACACCACCATACACAGGAGCATTCATATAGTCGTCAACAGTGTAACCTGCATCAACATCTAAAATAATGTACGTACAAAGGGTGAGCTCACAACACAGCTCAGTAAGACAATCAGATAGTTTCACAATATTATGCATGAGTAACAATCAATTTTATGCTGTGGTCTGGTTTTAAGTTTGCAATGTGCTATAGAAAGGTTTGGTGGCCCCCGCACCTCTATACACGAGTGTGTGACACCTCATGGCTCACACCCCATTGGCCCACATGCACCCATCATGGAATAGAGATAGAGCTAAGATACCTACGTATCTCCCCTGATACTCTACCCATACTAGTACCTAAGCCCCTACTGGCCAGGGCTCGCAAACTGGGCTCGCAACTAACTAATCCTATATGTCATCAATGTATGCTCTATCCTAGCACAGCCGTCTACGGCATAGAGATAGAGCTAAGGCATTCCCACATCTCCCCTGATGCCCTATCCGCAACTAACTCACTAGGATAGAAACAATACGCAGGTAGACCCTACCCAACATAACTCCCTACGGCATAGAGATAGAGCTAAAGCATCGTGGACAAGCTAGCGTCGACTCGGAGACCACAGTACCACATAACAGTGGCCGGGACAACATCAATATCGGACACCACCGTACCACGACCTTCCCCTGATGCCCCACCCGTACCAAGCATGTTAAGACAGAATACTACAAAAGGTGCTAATGTGAAGAGCGATCCCAGTCCCAAGCCCCACTCCACACACTAACGAAAACAATCACATGCCTAACAATCACATCCTATAAATGCATGAACAGTAATAATAACTGAAAGTAAAGGATGGCATGTGAATATGCACAAACAACACATCTCATATAACCAGGTGATTAACAACAATTTACTGTCCCTTAATTGTTAGGTTTAGGTCAGATTCCCTTACCTGACGCTCGTTCGATAACTTGCTCCACGTCACAAGATCCAAACGATATGTCACAAAGTCCTACAACATTATTAGGGTTTCATTAGAATATTTTTCTTAGGGTTTCATGTTGGTCGAAAACCAATAAAAGCCCAAAACCAGCCTTTCAGACCTGACCGGTCTCACCATACCGGTCGCAGCACTGTGAACAGACTGTCAACCGGTATGGTCGACCGGTATGTCTCTGGAAGACCATACACTTGGTTTTTCGACAATCGATGATTATTCTCCATGGATTTTCAGGGTTTCTCCTACCCATTCTAAGTCTAAACTTGGAGTTAGAGTTATCCCCAACTCATTCGAGTCTCGTTTCGATGAATATCATCTCGGAACTAAATTCTAAGGTTTGACGGCAACTTAGGGTTTATTGGCCAATTTAGGGTTTTAGATCAATACCTACTTTGCATGGTATTGATCCACTCACACCACTAACATAGGATAAGGGTTTTAGATCAATACCTACTTTGCATGGTATTGATCCACCCACACCACTAACATAGGATAAGAAGAATAGTTAAAACACTTACCGTTGACTGGCGTAGCTTGAGCTTCGTCGAACGGTAACGGCGGCACCTTCTTCTTCTTCCTAGCTCCTTCTCCTTTCCAACCTCTTTCTTTTCTCTAGAGTTTGTGAGAGACAATGGAAAAGATTTGAGGAGGCTTAAGGGTGTATTTATAGGCTAAAAATAGGATTTAGTAACCCTACTAGGATTAGGAAACTTCTAGGATTCGAAATCAGGAAAATGGGACCCTCAGAAGTCAATTTCTGGATCTCCACACCTAGCTGCGCAAGCCATACCGGTCGACCGGTACCAAGACCGGTACCATCGACCGGTCAACATAAAATGATGACTATTTGGTCGTCTTTGGTCCGATTTCATACCTGTTTGTCATCCGCTTGTCCCGTCTGGCCCGGTGATGATCGGAAGACCTATCACAACACAAAACCAAGGTTTAGACCGGATTTACGGAGTGCGGGTCTTACACTACCTATCACTTACCTACAGTCCACCTCGAGGCACTATCATGACATATAGTGAGCTCCCCCTCACTACAAGCATCTCAATGCTCGATGAGAAATACCATGAATGAACTTCAAAACTCTTTGTCAAATGGTACACATTTTCTAAAGATCTCTGCCGTAAAGCAACTAACTTGCCACTGTTAGCTCTGTTAATTTCACATTCTGAATTGTTGAAGATCACTTCATACTGCATGACACACAGCTACATCTTCTGAGCAATCTCTCCCAATGTGGGATACAAGCACCTATAGGAGTGCCCATACACATCTTTCCAATCCTATAGGTTTGAGTGTTCGAACTACATAGAATGCCCATATGCATATTCTCAGTCCTATGAGTTGAAAACTCAATTGCTCTACTGGTCCTTATATCCACTCATCACTGTTCATGCTATACAAAGGGTACCTGAAGGGATATGCATCAATGAACAAACATCTACATCACTCAACAGTGACTACCACAAGCTGTCAATTTGCTTCTCCTTTACAGTCAAATAAGAACAATACAACTCCCCATATCACCAATGCAAGGAGAACCACATTCTGACATTGTCATGGATAACTGTACATGACTATACTAACTATTTCTGATAAACAAACTGAGACAAGGAGATATCTTTAGCTGTCATACTCACACAACTGTACAACTCTGGTGTCATCACTGACTGCTTTATCCTCTTACTGACATAACATTGCTCATTTAATGTATGCTCCACCATGATACAACAACACAAAGGACAATACTGTCACACTTGATGATTCCAAGCACTTATATGAAGGACTCTTCTACCATCAACAAAGTCAGTTTAGGGGTAAAAATAAACATGTAAAATGCTCCCCCTCTCCATGTGCACCTTAGTGCACCTAGTGCCTGGGAGGTGTGCTCACTCCTACACCCAAACTGGATGATGTGGGGGTGGTGGGTGTGACTGCACACTCCTCCATGTGCCTTTCTCTCCACACTGCATAACCAATTACCTTGGTCCTCTGTTTGGGCTTCTCTATAAATGCTCTCTTTTGGGAATGCTTGTGAATGAGCTCAACCACTGTCCTTTGGCTCTGTCCATCTACACTAACTGAAGACTTCTCTACTGTCTTCTTTCTCCACATACTATACAAGGCCACATGAGACTGACCATTGAATTGAGACTGCTTCCTAACCTGCCTTCTGAACTGGCTTCTTGAACATCTCCTTGTTCTGGTTCTAGAGAACTAGTAGTCTTTCTCTGCTTGAGCAAGCTGAGGGGTGAGCACTGCCCTGCATCGTTTGGCCCAATGCCCAAGTGTATGGCATCTGAGGCACTCAACTGGCCTCGTCTGGGGTAACATAGATGTTCTTCTCTTATGACAATCAACACCAACCTTGGATGTACAGTTTGCACTCCTATGCCCATACCCATTGCATTTGTGACAATATCCATGAAAATGTGACTGTCTCACAAGGGGATGTCTATGCCAACTGGGTGTGGGTCTATGCCTCATGGTGTGTACCATCTGCCTCGGCTGGATAACTTGCTGTCTATTCCTCTGGTGACTGGACCTACTGAATTTGCTCTGCTCAACTGGTCTCTGCTGGTGAACTCTATCAATCCTGTCACTTTGCATGCTACCTGTAATCCCTGTTTGAGCTCTCTGTTGATAAACACCTCTATACTGTGCCTGGTGTGATGAAGGTCTTGCATTACTGTACCTCTGCTCTCTCTGCTGGGGAATACCTTTATACAGGTGAGCTGGAGGTCTTACATCACTATACCTCTGTACTCTCTTCCTCTGTCTACTGCTTTGGATCTGTGCTTTGCTTGAACTCTGTCTCTATGGTCTGCTCATCTCTGCCTCTGCAGTCCTCTTTGATGTCTCACCCTGCTCTGTAGTAGAATCAAAACTTATGGTGGATGGTCTCTGACAATCTCCTGTCTGGGCTGTACTTCTGATAATCTCCTCAACCACTGGTGGGATGCAACTCTGATTCATCTGCACCTTTATCAACTGAGTTCTCAATGTAGTAATCTCCCTCTCAAGGCTCCTATACATCTCATCTCTGCTAATGACTTGAGCCTCTAAAGCTGTAATGACAAAGCTGGAGTCCTTCACTTGTGTCTTCAAAATTGAAATAGTTTTATTTGCACTATAAAGGTCACATGATGCCACTGTAAGTCTATCTCTCTCAAGTCTCAACTCATCTTGAGCTACTCTCAACTCTCCAGTCAAGTCAACTTCTGGAACAAGATCCTCCAATCCAATAGTAGAGCACTCATCTGAACTCCCATTATCTATTTCTGAAGTGGAATCAATGTCTGGTGATGCATGAGCCTTAAAGGCAGACTCATCTCCATATAGAGTTTGTAATCTGTCCCATAGTGTCATCGCTGTCTCGCATCCACTGACTCTGACTTTCACACTATTTGCTAATCCATCTGTGATTGCCATTTTAGCTGTAGAGTTACTGGACATTTACTTTCCCAGTACAAACTGCCTACCACACAACAAAGCCAAGAGACCCCAAAAAGCTGTCCATCCTCCACTTCCAGAACATAAATTCATTTCCATAAAAAATTGGGGGTTTATCAAAACCTTCACTTAGTGCCATTACCGTTACCTGATCACTCAGTTGCTGATTAAGCTGTCACTGAGCCTGCTGCTCTGATACCAATTGTTGATCATAGGTTGACATTGAGAGGGGGAGGTGGTGAATCAATGTCTTCAAAATTCTTCCCAGATAATTACTTGAAGACCAATATTGCTCTGGGCTGACACCTGACTCACTGACCATAGCTATACAATCACTGAAGAACTACCACACACACAGTCGTATGCACAACCACCTCGCTACCACAGAGTGGCCAGGTCTACCATGTTGTGCATACCCATCCTGCAGGCCATTCCGCACACTTCACAATATACAGATAAGCACAATTACAAAGCATCCACAACACAGAGACATACGTGGTTTACCAACACGATGTGTGATGGCTAGTCCATGGAGTAATGCCTTACGGGCTTCGTATATACTCAATACACTTCTTTTAGCTGTCTACACAACAGGGAGTACATACACCCAATTTACCCAGTATAAAACTAGGATGGCACATATGTGCCAGAAATTCAGGTACCAAGTACCAGTGTTCAGCACACACTGCACACACTACGCTTAACCCGTACCCATGGGAAGCAAACAGTTATAGTATTGGGCTTATAATAATGCCCTACAATTTTAGCACATGCTAGTCAGGTATTCATAATTCATCACCTACAACTAGCATATAATGAGTATAGGAAATAATAAAGTAAAACTCATACAAGGTTGGAAGGCTTACAACCCTTGTGAGTAAGTTTCTCGTACTCTGGGAAGACTTTGAAGCAATTCTGGGAAGCCTGGTAATGCTCTGGTAGCAACTGGAATATTCAACTTTCTTCACAGTTGACGAAACTTGAATCTTTAAGTTTATACTGGACAAAGAACCCCTTTTAGCCTTCTCCCTCTTCTTCTGCACATCAAACCTCTACCATATCTTGTAGAGCTTCATCAAGCTCACACAACTTTTCATCATGGAAAACATTCATTCAAGCCCTCAAATACGCATTAATAGAGCTCAACTCTTCTCATTGATCGTTGGTGGAGGGATTCAAACCCTAAACACACACCACTCCTTCAATACTCCATTAAAGCTTCACACAAGCTTGCAATCACCATGAATATTCAATAGAAACTTCACCAACCCCTCATCACTCCTTAATACATCATTGACAAACAAGGATGAAGTTGGTGGGTGATTGAGTGCTCACTCAATGAGCAAAAAACATAAAAATCCCCTTCTAAGCTCGTCTTCCCTTTTTCTTTCAATTTTTGCTCAACTTAGGGCTCCATTAGTGGCTCACCACTATTCTGGTCCTTTCCTACTCTTCAATGGAGCCTCAATAACCTCATCAATGATTGGTGTAAAGAATCAACATCATTAAACCCACAAAAACCTTCTTAGAGAGGTCTTTTTTACAAAAAATCCGAGCCTCCACACCATTCATCGTCCCCAAACCATTCCCAATAGGTAGAGCATTCAAAAACGAGTTCGGAGTAACTTGGAACGTCCGATTTGGACTCCGAATGAGAGAGATATCATCAAAAAACCATCGGCCAGTGGAAATATAAAAAAGAGCATCTTTTAGCCGATAATGGTGTACCCGCGCCGCACATTAGCCAAGCCACCAACTAACAAGACAGGCTCGCTGTCGAGTTTAGATTGGGCAAAGGGGGAATCTCTGATCCAAGCCGTTAAATCTCTGAAAATGGCGGGATTATATTTCTGCCGTTGGTTCTTCATTATAGCGTCAGCGACGATCGTGTTTGATATGGGCCTTTCGATCGGGATCCGTCTGCCGCTACACCGAATGCGCGCCACACCGAATAATGGGATCCACTGCATATGACGCAATCCACAACATTAAATTACTTCCACCCAATCCTCTTTCTCGCGGGAGAACGTTGACGCGCCCGCCGCATCCCACCATAGCCCACCTTCTTCTTGGCCGTCGGATAAGAATCTGAGCATCGTGGCTCATCCTTGGACGCAGATTTTGAATATTTTCTTTTTAATCGGACCAAAATACCCCTGTAAACTCTGTCTAATGGCGTCTGTAACTTGTGTTAGTGCGCAAGTTCGTTTGCAGATGAGAGAACTCTAGTAAGGTTTTCTCTCGCCTGGCAATTGGTCAAACACTTGGAATGCAACCCAACGCACCCTCATGCGCCTGGCTTGCGGCATAGTTGCTGCTATGGTGCGTGGCTGTGCTTGCATGGCCCTTGCTGCTGGGGCTTGCGCAGCTGTGCCCATTGCATGCGGCATGGCCTTGTCATGGCTGCCCATGGCACACAGCATGGCTATGGGGGGAGGGGCCTAGCTGCCCTGCCGCTGTGCTGCTATGCCTCCTGATGTGGCATGGCCGTGCCCAGGTGCACATAGTGGCTGGGCAGGTGGCATGCCACCTCACCTCTTTCTCTCTCCTCCTTCTCTCTCCACTTTCTCTCTCCAAATTTTCTCTCTCTTCTTTCTCTCTCCAAATTCTCTCTCTTTATTCTCTCTCTTATTTCTCTTTCTTCATTATATGCTTGCCACATCATATTTGCCACTGCTATAACCTGGCCACCTTAGTGGGGTCCACCCACTTTCTCTCTCTAGAATTTCTTGCTCTATAACAAACAAGCAATATCATTAGTGAGACCCACGCTCTACAGAACATGCCCAAGGCTTCCTCAGCTCTGTCACTTGTACATACACTCTCTCTCCTACATTGACGCTCTCTCTCCTCATTTATCTTACTCTAAGCTCATCTACACTGCCATATCAATCAGGTTGCCAACAATGACTGTAAGAACCATGTTCTAAAACCGGGTCTAAACCATGGTTTTATATGATGACAGGTGTTCCAATTATAACCGGACCGGAGGACGAAGCCGGGTGACGAACCACTCAAAGTTCAGGTAAGAAAACTGTAAAAAAATGCCTAAAAACTCATACCGGTCTCACTATACCGGTTGCAGTATAGTGCAACCGGTATGTGCAACCGGTATGTGCATATAATGCCCATAATGCCATACCGGCCTCACCATACCGGTTGCACTATGGTGCAACCGCTATGTGCAATCGGTATGGTATACCGGTTGGAACTATACCGGTTGGAGTGAATCTGGGGTCTCCAACCGATATGTGCAACCGGTATCCCTTAGATAGACTCCGGAAGGTCTGTCTCTCAGAATGGAAACTCGAAAAGTTTCCATTCCGAGGAGAAACCTTCCTTGGACGGTCTCCCTCTATTAATAGAGAAGGAGACAGTCCATTTCTCCTTCTCAAACATTCTCACCGTCTGGAGAAGATCTGAAAAGGAGCAAGGAAGGAGGTAGCCCCGCCCAGGAAGGATCTGGAGAAGAGCACACCGCCAACCGACAACGCCGGTAAGTGCTCTACATTGTTAAGTTTTATTAAGAGGTCGGATCGAAGCTGCGAAGCGGCGCAAAGATCCAATAAGGAGAATGGCTCCCACTGTTCTCCCTCTTTCGAATCTAACTCAGGTTCATATGGCAATGTAGCCGAGATTCGAAGGCCAATAGAGTGTTTATACTTAGAAAAGTAGGGGAAATCCTATAGAAACCTAACGGTTAGCCGAAAAGGAGGGGAGATCCGAGATTTCACTCTCAGATCCAGACCGCAGGGTATACCGGATGGACTATGAGTCCAGTAGTATGGTCTAGCGGTATACACCGCAGGCACATACAGGTCTCACTCAGTGAGATCTGAGTGAGACCGGTAAGTGCAACCGGTATATACCGGTCGCACATACCGGTTGCAGTATGTGCAACCGGTATGGTGCAGCCGGTATACATACCGGTTGCACCATACCGGTCTCACTAGACTGAGACGGGTATGTGCAGTCGGTATGGGTTTCCGAGCCTGGTTTGCTTGGCCAAACCTGGATTTGACCCCTGGAACTCTAATAAATGAATTCTAACATATGAATGTGGTTATGTAGGACCTGTAGACGCTGTGAGTGAGATTTCTGACGCACAACCGGATCATTATCACGCGTCAGGTAAGGGACAAGACCCGAAACTTAAATTAAAGAATTAATAATAAACCTTAGAGAGCTCTTTATATTATGTATCAATTTATATGCTTTGTTTGATGGATTGTGCATATCACATGTCATGTAGTGTAAATTCTATTTGATTTATCTGTTCATGCATTTCATATGCTAGGTGTGATGGATGTTAGACATGTGATTGTTTTAGTTGGAGTGTGGAATGGGAAGGGCCAGGGGCCTGGGATCATTCCTCACCCCGACACCTTTCAGTAGCACCTTATCTTAGCATGCTTGGTATGGGTGGGGTATCAGGGGGAGGTTATGGCAGGTGGTCTCCGATGTTGACGTTGATCTGGCCACAGTGATGTGGCATGGTGATCTCCGACGTCGACGTTGACCTGGCCATGACGCTTTAGCTCTATCCCTATGCCATAGGGAGTGATGTTGGGATAGGGCCTACTTGCGTATAGTTCCATCTTGGTATGCTTGTTGCGGGTAGGGTATCAGGGGGAGGTGAGGTATTGTGGTCTCCAGCCTGGCCTGCACGCTCCTCTATCCCTATGCTGTAGACGGCTGTACTAGGGTGGAGCCTACATGTATGACATCTAGGACTAGTTAGAAACGAAACCCACTTGCAAGCCCTTGCCAATAGGGGTTTAGGTATTGGTACGGTATGGGGTATCAGGGGGAGGACGTGGGATTGTGGTTCTTCCTGCCCGCCAGACTCGAGTCCTATCTCTATACCGGAGTGAGTGATGTAGGGCAACAACAGTAGTGTGGTAGGTGCCTGACTGTTGGGTGTGCTCACACTCTCGTGCGTGGAGGTGCGGTGGCCGCCAAACCTTACCATAGCACATTTGCAAGTTATACCTGGCCCAAAATTGTAATGTTATCTCATGCATGTGGATGTTGCATTGGTCTTGTGCTTTACTGAGCTGTGTTGTAGCTCACCCCAATATATATATATCTCTTTTCAGATTTGGATGCAGGGTATACGGTGGAGGACTTCGTAACTGCCCCAGCCTACAGTACGATGGCTGCCCTGGAGACACAGAGTGTGGAGGACGAGCATGATGCGTTATGCGAGTGCTCCTTCTGTGTCTTTCCTTTGTGATTGGTTTATTCTTTTATTTTCTGTTAAGCTTGTAATTAAATATTATTTAAATTTTGATGGATGATGGAATAATTGGGTTAATTATTTTAATTTATCATTTAGTTCAGCTCATTGTTATAAATTATTTCCGCTGCTTGTATTACTCTGGATTGTGTTAGTTTTCTCAGGGATGATTGGTTGACACGGTCTTTCGAGATCCTGGTGTGAACCGTGATTTAATACCGGTTCACTTACACTTCTGGTTCAGCCGGAATTGGGGTGTGACAATGACAACCCATAGTCCAACACATTGCCTATGGTGGATCAACTTGAGAAGAGAAATATGATGGCTAACATAAGCTTGTACTTTTTGTGTATTGGATTGGTCTTCCATTGCAAAGCATTGTTGCAACAACTTCCAATCAGCTTATCTTATGTGCGGCAATTTGGATTGCAATGGAGTTTGGAGGATTTGACAACACGGGGGTGTTTGGAGAACTTGCTTTTTGTATGACCATTGGCCCTTATGCCAAGTCAGATGTGTTAGGAAAAAATACAAGACTTTTCCCTCCTGTATGCAAACTAATGGAATACGCAACTACAGAAAATATGCACAGAGATATAGCAGCAGAAATAAATCTAAATAATCAAATCATAAGAGACACAACAATTTTTAGGTAAATCTCCACTATAATAATAATGGGTACACAATACAATCATTTTTAGTCACAATTAGATGTTATCAATCTCCAAAAAAAAAAAAAAAATCCATTCTTAGGTAATACAAATAACTCATTCCCCATAATTAGTAGTAATCTAAAATATCAATAATACTCTCACGTTAATACCGACGTAATAAATACTAAGAAGAACTATCATTTTTTTCTCTTTCACAATCACATACGGAAAATAAGAATCCTTTTTATTTCTCTTTTCTCTTCTCCAAACACTCTTCCTAAGAGAAAACTGGAGAAGGAATTTCTTTTCTTCTTCCCGGCTTCAATACTCGGGGTTTTTTTTTAGACCGAAGAAATCTCGCACGTGTATCACTAGCCGCCTTTTTATAAAATGGTTTAAATAGAACTTGAGATAAAAGAGGTACGATAACAGGTGAGATAGTAAGGCGGTTTGGAAACCTATCCTCAGAGGAAAACCCGGTTTGAAAAACTGCCTTAAAGGGAAACCTTCCCCGTATAGAAATCGTCTCCCGCCTAGGCGGCCTAGATGGATGGCCGCCACCTGGCACTCGGAGGGATCCGAGCCCTCCTTCCGAGCTGACCCCCCAGTGGACAAGCTGAGCCAACTGGGGGGTCGGCTCGGATCCCTGCGAGTGCCAGGTGGCGGCCATCCATCCGGGCCGCCCAGTCTCCCTCCCAAACCCAGGCAGGAAACGATGTGGATCCAACCTTCCCCTTAGAGAAAGGTATTGGGGGTGGGTCCCTCTACCCACGTGGGGTGGGGAAGAACCTGTTAGGATCAGGAGAACGCAAACAAACAAGAAGCACACGAAGAATTAACGTGGTTCAGCACCCCATCGTGGGATGCCTACGTCCACCAGAGAAAAGAGTGACTTTCTTCTATTCCCAAGAACAGTCTACAAAATTCTCTACCTGACAGGCCTATCTCATCTGTCAGCCTTACAGCGTTCCAGCTCTCTACTGTCAAAGGAGAATCCTCTACAGCCCTTGTAGCCTTACCTAGGTTTTCCCACACAGAGACAATATATAGGAAAACCTAGAAACCCTAATCCCACCACAATTATAAGTTTATCCCATACATGTAATAGACCAAACCCTAATACAACTACAACTCTATTAATTGTGTGGATCCCACAGAATACAAGACACAACCCAACAAATCTCCACCTGGCTTGAATTCTGCAAACCACCTTGAAGAAGAACCCGTTGATGTTGATTCTGTAAATCTGTCTCTGCCAAAACGCTATACCTAAACCAGCATAGCCAACACCCCGTTTGAGTGTCCCGTACAGCTCACCGCCGTACGATGTGAAGTGACTTCATCTCTCCCACTGCTGCAGCATCACCGAAAAGATCACCGTCACTCACAGTCCTCCTGCAACTCCAGTTGCATCTGGAACCCGAGTCTCTCACCACCGCACCTCCATTGCAGCCCTTGAGAACCGACTCCTTATCCCAGCCCTTTGCAACTCCAATTGCACTTGGAACCCAAGCCTCTCACCTCTGCATCTCCAATGCAGACTTAGAGATCCGACTCCTTGTCCCAGCCAGCCAGTACTCCTTTACCCACGGTGCAACATAAACTGGCCATTATGAGCATCGTACCGGGATTCAATCCCACCATCAGATCCAACACTCAATCCGACCAGATCCTCGAACAGCTACCATCACCCCATCAATCTGAACACGATCTCCCAGCCGTCTCTGACCATCCTCTTTACAAGGATCCAACACCACATGCGATCCTATCACAAGCGAAAATGCCACATGTGATAACATCTTCCCCAAATTTATTTCCATACCAGGAAATCTTACTAGATGGAGATTCACCTTCGCCATCTCTTTTTGTCGGCACAAAACTACTATTTGAAGAAACAAAGAGATGTAGAAATTTCACCCAAAGAAATAGAGGCTGCTGTATGGAGCAAATAACTTGACTTAGAAAACTCCAATAAAAAATCTGACCGTACAGTTTGGCGAACTATGTGTCCTCTACCAGCTGTCCAAAAATCAGCCCAATCGGACCACGGATGACCTCCCGATTGTCTGCTTGATCACGGGTGCGTAAATCACCTACGCCCAGAAAAACTGCTACTCTTTTTCTCTTCTTCTTATGATGCTAAACCCTAACCCTCATTTTTTTTTCTTCTTCTTCTTCATACTTTCTACGTTCCTCTCCCCTTCCTCCTAGATCACTGACCGATCTATCAAACCTGGCTCTGATACCACTTGTTAGGATCAGGAGAACGCAAACAAACAAGAAGCACACGAAGAATTAACGTGGTTCAGCACCCCATCGTGGGATGCCTACGTCCACCAGAGAAAAGAGTGACTTTCTTCTATTCCCAAGAACAGTCTACAAAATTCTCTACACCGACAGCCTATCTCATCCGTCACCCTTACAATGCGTTCGACTCTCCTTGTCAGAGGAGAATCCTCTACAGCCCTTGTAGCCTTACCTAGGTTTTCCCACACAGAGACAATATATAGGAAAACCTAGAAACTCCAATCCCACCACAATTATAAGTTTATCTCATACATGTAATAGACCAAACCCTAATACAAGTACAACTCTATTAATTGTGTGGATCCCACAGAATACAAGACACAATCCAACAGAACCCAACGAAGATATGATTGATAGATAAAAATCCATCTCATATTCAAGGGAAAGAAGCTAGTGCACGGATCGAGCACCTTTAATTGGTTTGCAGGTCGCATCAAAACTGAGGAAATTGAAGCATCAACAATAATTAGGGCTGAGAAGAGATTGCAAAAACGATGCCTGGATTGAATACCTACTGGTCGACATTGAAATTATGAAAAGGAAATAAGAGCAAGCTTATTTTCCAACTATAATTAAACTACACCCTGAAGTCATGAGTCCAGGTTCCCATAAGTCTATCAATCCCTACAAAATAAAAAAAACCCTGAAAACACTGACACGCATTGAAACTACCATTCAAAAGTTAGAACACATTTCATGAGAAACATAGGTCTACCAAACTTGTTAGTTTGTTGACTTATCGCTGCAGTGGGGGTTTGGGAAATCAGTTTCAGACAATTCGCCTTTCCCTTCTTGTCCCAGAGAAATCTAAAGGAAGACATTCTGTTTTGTAAATTTATGGAGTCCAGCACTTCAGCTACTGGTCTTTTCAATTAATGAAGCATTGTGTGTGTCCCATGTTTTACCCCCCCACACACACACACACACACACACACAAAAACAAAAAAAATGTGATCTATAAACATTTGTTGTTTTCTTAGATTTTCGTAGATGAAGAATTATGAGTGGTCCCTAAATAGTTGTCATCCTTGAACTGTTTTCTCTGAGGACAAACCATTGTGTGTGGTTCTGAAGGATCTGATGGTTATAATGGAAGTTAAAAAAAAAAAGTTATTCATTTATATTTTATTTTGCATCTTATTTCTTTGCATTTGAAAAATAAAATAAAAATTATATTTAAAATATATTATAACTAAATATATATATATATATATATATATATATATATATATATATATATATATATATATATATATATATATATATATATATATATATATATATATATATATATATATATATATATAAGAAATTTAGATAGTTTATACAGTCATATTAAATAATAGCTATAAAAATTTCCAAGTTAGGTTTGAAAATTCTCACTTCCCTTCCAAACTAAACCTAAACATTGTTTTCATAGTCTGGACTTGCTTGAAGTCCTTAAACATTTGTTTGTTTTCTTGCTTGAAGTCCTTAAACATTTGTTTGTTTTCTTGCTTGAGGTCATCAAACATTTGTTGTTTCTTGATTGATGTGGATACTTATGCTTTTTTTTTATTTTCCAAGATTCCCCCTTCTCGTTGGATCCTTTGTTCTTTTGTTGATGTATGTATGTGGTTTCCAATTCAAAAGCATAAGTTGTTAGGTGTATAGGCCCAATTGATATAAGAATTCATCCCAGCACGAACACATACACCTATGGTCCTTGCTCAAATATCAAACTTTAACCTAAAAAGAGTTGGACAAGTGGTAGGCTCATGGTTTTAAATCTAGGTATCAGACATGGTATTGGCCGGGTCCAAACCGATTAGAACTGTGAATTTGAAGGAAAACTGACACGTGTCCAATCTTAATTAAAATATTATTAAAACAGACTGGGATCGAAGATCTGATCAAGGATCAATCGGGTCCAGAACCGATGCGAATCGATCGATCCAACTAATCCGATAATGATACCTTGAACCACGGGTAGAATAAAGTTTTGGGAAGATTCATGACTACTAATTACTAAGAGGATTCAAGCTTTGATACTCAAACCATTCAAGAAGGTAAATGCAAACACATGGGAAGATATGTAAGTGAATTTGAATGAAATTTGATGTATATACAATTGTGAATACCGTCCATTCCCCCTGATTTCTAATGAATCAAATTGCCATATTATTCTTTCACATGACAGTGTTATATTAGAGGAGTTACGTTCTAGTCAAACTTTGTTTGGAGTATGCGAAAGTTGTTTCAGTCACTTGAATGTAAATAATTTTTTGAACATCAAAACAAATGATTATTTTGACGCTATTTTGGTTTTAGTGATGTTTTACTTTAAACCCTAAGATTTATGAAAATTTTAGATTATAGAAAAACCTTTAGCAATGAAAAGTTAAAAATTACTCCTGCAACTGGAAATGCAGTTTTTGTTCTTGAACTGAAGAGTTGACTTTTTATCTTTTTGGAATTTGAATTTTAAACTATTTTTATTGGATTCAAATGGAGGATTGACTATTTATATTTACTTAAATGATATTATTCATAAATATATGTTGAGTGTTGTTTCTATGGGAAAAATACTAGTATGTGTTCCTTATGTGTATTAATTTTTGCAAAATACAACTATATGTAATTATTTCTATAATTTTGTGATTTAAACGTGTATATATAGGCTAAAATATAGTTTCCCTAAAGTATTAGACCTTAAAATAGTCACTTGACCCCCAAGACATCCAATTGAAACTTTTAGAAAAAAAATTGAATGTTCTCGGCTAGATTCTCAACCAAGTCAAGATGAGGTCGAGAACCTTGTTTTCGATCCTTGATGGAAAGTGCATTCTTAACATAAAACGAGAATGAGTTAAAGAGCTAAGCATTTCCACTTATTAGTGATGAAAACACAAACAAGAAAAAAGAAGAACAAGAATTTAACATGATTCAGCACCCAATGCGGGATGCCTACCTCCACCCAGAGAAAGAGATAATTCTTTTACTCCAAGAAAATTCTACAACCATTTCCACTTGACAGAGTGTTCTCCTCTGTCAGCCTTTCCTAGGGTTCCCCACAGAGACAATAGATGGAGACCTTAGAAACCCTAACCCTATATAATTATAAATTTACCCTCGTACATGTAATTGACCCATACCCTAATATAAGTACTACCTTGATAACTGTGTGGACCCCCACAGAATACAAGACACAATCCAACAAAGTGCATTCCTAACATAAAATGAGAACAAGTTAAAGAGCTAGGCAATTCCATTCTAGGCTAAGAATGCAAAATGGGCTAAAAGACATGTTCCAAAACAGGCAGCAATAATACGGGCAGCATTAATTCTCTAACTTATTACATGATCTAAGAATGAGATCTCATACCAAATACTATTATTGTCATTTCAGAATATGTTTGTGATTTAGAATGCATATCAAACACAATTAATTTCATAAATTTTCATAACGTGAGAATAAGTCTTTTTTTTTTATTATGGAGAAAGAGATGTTGGTTTTTTGGGTTCCATTAATTACTTAAACTAGTTGTTCAGTGGGAGTCTAATTGACACGGTAAAAATCGGTTCGATTGGTTTGCCATTGGTTTGAGATTGATAATCCTAATTCTATTTATGGGAAGAGAATTAGGGGTTATGACAGTATCATTATAAATACTAGGTCAGAGTCCCGATAGCTATAGTACGTGAAACAATTCTCTCTGCACCCATTAGCAAGAGAATAGGGATATCCTCTGGAAGCTGTGGAAGATTGTGATCGAAGGATTACGATCAAAGCTTAAAGACTAAAGGGAGATCAAACTACTCAACAGGTATGTGATTACTTTTAATATTTCATTACCATTGTGCATGTTCTATGAGATCTGTAGATCATTCAAATCTAACAAGAGAAAAGTGGAGACTATAACTCCAGACAAACTAAGAGTCCTTGAGTCTTAAGGAAACAAGAATAGATAAAATAAACAACTAATAGATAAACTAACGACAACAAATAGATAAACTAACCTAGGATAGATTACTAAAAGATAAACTAATAAGATAAAGGATAGACCACCCTAGTAGCCAGGATAGTGCTTATCACTACCAAGTACCAGTAAAAGTAAGCACGACATGGCACAGCTTTCCTTGTACTCAGTATCTGCATGCTTGTGTCACAATATCAGCTTCTCCATAGACGTTGAGAATCTGAAAATGGATTTGAAATCAATCAAAGATGAGCCTTAACCCATTAAACAGTGAAGCAAAGACATCCATTTCCTTCTTATTGAGAACCACATCAAGCTCAATTCCACCGTCTAATTTACGGCTTGCTTTCATAAACATGGATCCTGTTCTATCATTTGATACGAACTCCACCTTCTTTGGTCTCCCCCACCCATAATCCACCTCATAAAGTCCGAACCATGGTGATCCAGCTGCTGCAAAAACTCTCTGAGACTCCACGTTTAACATTTCTGGAAGGAATTTCTCTAGATCTTTCAAAAGTCCTTCGTCCAGTTTCCGAATTCCCTCTGCTAGCAATTGTGTTGCCACCACAACTCCATCTTCCTTCAACAAATTACTTCGCTCTGTATAAACCAAAAAAGGTTTGACACAATTCCCAAAGTATGTTCCTGGAATAGGAGGATCCGTCTTCAATCGAGACCTGCAATCTACATTCACCCCAAAGCGGGTTTGATTGTTAATCGTGTTATTGTCAGGCGTATGCTCAGTTGCTGCTTCTTCTGCTTTGAGCAAGCAAACCCATGCAAAAGCACAAGTCACCACGTATGTTGAGATACGAATTGGTTGTGGTTGTTCAAGTTTGTTGTGTCGAGCTAGTACCCAATCCTTGAGTCTCCTAAGGTCGGTTGGATTCAGCTCCATCGTAGCTCGAACCATATCTGGTGGGAGTGGGATGTTCATCACCCTTAAGTTTCTGTTTCCAGACACCACTTCAGTTCCCATAAATGTCTCCAACTCCTTCAAGTATACCTTTTCGATGCCAGTGGGGTCCTTGATCACAGTCCTATCCAAGAACGGGGATGACATGGTTGATAGAGATTTAGTTGCATCTCCTAACTTGGACATCAAAGCCCATGTCCTCATGAAGTGGCCAATTGCTCTGCCATCGATGAGTGAATGGTTGTTTGTCATTCCAACAGAGAGACCGAAATTTGGGAAAACTGTGATTTGTATTGCCAGCAATGGAAGAATGGGTCCAGATGCTTGTAAGTCTGGAACGAAGGGGTGTGAATCAGTTGCATCTCTTGGATGATCACTGGTGAGAGAGTTGAAATCGGCATCGGACTCAGCGATAATTACCAATACTGAGTCGCCGTCGACGTAACGGATTAAGGGTCTAGAATCTTGAGGCCATGATAATTTTCCTGCAAGAGGGTAGAAATAGATAAGGGACGAAGAGAGTGAGAGTTTGATTTGTGGAATGAGCGATTGAGTGAATACAGATAATGGGTATGGGTAGTCATAGAAGTGGAGGGTTTGTGGGGGTGGCAGTGGTAGCCACATCTGGTCAAAGAAAGTGAGATGAATATCTGGGACTGCCGCAGCAACAGAACCTGGTGGCGGAGACACTGTGCACTGCTCGAGTATCTTCACTGTTTTGCAAGGCGCCATCAAACCGAGGAAACTGAAAAAAAAAAAAAAAAATGAGAGAACTGAAGCAGCCACAAGAATTAATGGGGCTTAGAAGAGATGAAACAAGAGCGACATATATAGATCTGCTTGCATTGAATTACCTACCGGTTATTACCAAAAAAAAAAAAAAAAAAAAAAAAAAAAAACCTACTTGTCAGTACGGAACAGGAATATCTATTTCCCCATTATTCAGTCCGCAATACAATGAAATCTAAGATTGCTTAATTTATTGTAAAATTTAGGAAAAATTACATATATCACCCCAATGTTTTGTTTCAAACTCACATATTATCCTAAAGTTGAGATGTGTTATATTTACTATCCTTAAATTTACTACCCTTAAATACCAAACATAGTATTTGTTAAAAAAAAAAAAAAAAAAAACATAATTACATTAAGGTCCACTCGGTTACTTTTCTGCTGTTAGTTGCTGATGTCAGCAGAATTACATCTCTTGTCTAAACTATCCTTACGGGTGTGGTAAAAAGACCATAATAAGCTTATAGAGTGGAATGACTAAATAGTCCTCCCAAACACTCTCCCTTCCTTCCTCTTATTTTTTTTTGTTTTTTGTTTTTTGTATTTTATTACCTTCGACTGAGATTTCGCAGAATGAAACTTCAATACTGACTTCAACCACCGAAGAACCTTTGACACTTCCTGCAACTTTGTTTCACTTCGACGGGAAAGAGTTCTATCTCCGATGAAGAAGGCACCTCCTACATCTATGTTTCACTTTGATAGAAATTCTTCTTTACGAAGTTAGGGTTTCAGTTTTCCTCACTCTAATGGGAAATCTTCTTCGGTAAGTTATGGTTTGAGTCTTCCTCTGACGATATGTCTCTCTCTCTGTTACGCATTTTTTTCCCATATCAGTTCCCTACGGTTTGGGTCTTCCTCCGACGGATTCTGCTAATGGTGTGGATATTCGTCTCCCCATTTTTGCGTCAAACTCAACATTTGGGATTTTGGGTTTAATGGTTTTCACATTGTAGCCTCTTTGGTTTCTATTATTAAATTTCGTTTGATAATTTTAGGGATATCTTTCCTACACAATTATTGGTATTGTGTGATAAATGTCTTCTGATAAATTTCATTTCATAATTTGTTGAATGAATAAATTTGTGGACTACGTTATGAACTTGATTTCTAGGATTGGAATGCGTAGGCAATTTGAGATGTTTTAGATGTCTCAGATTCAATCCATCATCGAACCATCTTCGGTTCAGTTCACTGTATATTATTTTACTTGTTTATTTATTTTGAGAACATGCTTGACTGAACCTAGGATGGAAGAATTTAACAACTTGGCATAGGATCCCCCATGCGCCTTAGTTATCATCCATTGACTATGAACAGTCAGAACCATAGAGTCTAAGGAAAATAGAGTCATATAAGAGGTCGATTTTTGGATCGGACATCTTTGGGTGCCTAACACCTTCCCAAACTAAACCTTGAACCCTTACTCATTCTCTGATAAATCAAAATCAATATATTGGGTCAAATGAGTCAATAGAAGTCTTTTCTTATGATGAGACTATTGGGAAAATCTGCCATGTTACCAATAAAACCGCGCACTTAGGACTCGATCAGCAAACCACATGGACATTCTCGCATGGATATAAGAAATCATCCTCATAAATCCAATCATATGAGTTAAGAGTAAAAATGCGTCATTTTTAAGCTGTGTCAAGGACGTTTCAGGGATCAAAAGCTACAAAGGGCAAAAATGACATTTAAAGAAAAACATTGTTCACTATAAATAGATCAAATCCTGAGAATTCAAGTACGCAAACATTAATTACTCACTCTTGGGATTCTCGCTCTGACACTTCGGACTCAAGATTTCTCCCTTGCCCCACCACATAAAAGGTGGGCTTGGATCTCGGGCCCATTGACCGTTCACAGATTCTTAACTTCGACATCGGAGTGGACCGAGGGCCATTAGGCCCGCCCCCCTTGTCTCTTGTCATTGTTTTGCAGGTCCCGCCATCAACACAGACCTCGGATACGAAATTTTGCTGAAACAGAGACTACATTTTTATAGGTCCTAGACCTTAATCTAGGTGGCAACTCCATAATCATTTACTGTCCATCAGAGGTGGGTGGATAGCTCTTTGTCTTCACAATGGGACGAGCGGATGACAATCAGGTACGAAAATAGACAAAACAAAGAAATAATATTATACTAGTCTCACATACTAGTCTACCATACCGATCGACTGGTATGTTTGCAGGGCAGACTAGTCAGATCCTAAAATGGATCTATGTGGGTCCCACTTACCAAATCTCAATCTTATAGACTTTTCTAACATAGGAAAATTTCTTAAAAACCTAACCAATTTAATGACCTCTAAACCTCCTTAGACCTTTTTGACTGATTCTCATAAACCCTAAAGAGGAGAAAGAGATCTGAAGAGGAGAAAAGAGCTAAGGAAGGTAGAAGAGGAGTTCCATTAGAGGAAAAACATTGTAGTTTGCAAGCCAATGGTAAGTGCATGTACCTCTTCCTAGTTAGGTTGTTGTCGATGATGATCAATACCATGCAAGGTTAGATATTGATCTAAAACCCTTAAGTTGTCATCAAACCCTAATTCGACCCATGAACTAAATATGAGTTCTAAACTAGGGATTTGTAGCATAGGATTTGGAATGAAGGATAAAAATAAACCTAATACATTGTGAAGGCCTAGAATACATAGGAGGAACCTTGAAGACGAAGTTGGAAAATCGACGGAGATAAAACGCCAAGTTGGTGGTCTCACGAGAGCACACCGATCGACCATACAAGTCGCACCATATGTGACCAGTACTGTATCAAACTAATCGGTCTTATCACCTTGTACTAGGTTTACCTATCATGGTCAAGCCAAGTGGACCAAGTGCGTGAAGGAAATTACAAGACCAGGTATGAAATTGACCAAAAATAGTAAAATTGAGGGTATGGTCGCATGCCTAAACAGGTAGGGTCGACCCCACCTCAACAGAGTCCAACCCATGACTTTTCAGTCCTAGGGTCTGATGACTTGAGACCCTAGGGTCGACGGGTCCTGCGACCCTAGCATCGACCCTAGGATGACAGACTGAAATCGTAATTAGGAAACTTTCCTAATTTCAAGGGGATCCTTTCCTAATCTCGATGGGACTTATTTTGGAAGGTTTTCCTCTATAAATAGGACGTCCCTTAGCCTCTTTCACTCCTTTTGAAACCCTAATTGAAAGTGAGAGAAAGAGAAGAGAAGGAGAAGATAAGGAGAATTGGAGAAGAAAACTAAGGAGAAGAAATCAGAGAAATCTCTGAATCTCAGCAATCCTAAGGTATGAATTCATTCTTCATGAATTATGTAAGATCCTAGAATAGTTTATGAAGAGGGTAGGATCTAGGAGAAACCCAAATCATCCATCCATGGATAAATTCCAATGGAATCCATGGAGAAAATCATTGTAAACAAAGTAAATTGTGTAACTTGGAGTTTTGAGCCATAGAATAGTCATAGAATGCAATATAAAAGTAAGCCAAAGGATCCAAACATGAAAGAATGGACTGTAGGATGAAAGGTCGACTCAAATTATGTGTGGTAGCAAGTAGGGTCGATTGGTAACCAACCCTACTAGACCACAGGATCGACCCCATGCTCTCGGAAAGTCCAGGGAGGCTGTGGTCGCACCTAGGGTCGATGGGTAACCGACCCTATGACCGACCCTACACCCTGGGGTCGCAGAAAACTGCTACCCTACCTGCGACCTAACCTGCGACCCTAGCAATACAGCAAGCCTAAAATTATTGGAATTAATTCTAATTAAAATCTATCGACTTGTTAGGTTCTCCTAGTTATATAAAAGTGAATCTTAAAGCATGAAAGAGGATCTACACTCAATCAAATGTGAGGGAACAAGACCTAAACTAATTGACTAATAATAAAATATTTTCGTTTATTGAGTCCAATACCATGTATGATGCTATGATTATATGATTGTAATGTGCATATTACATGTCATCCACTATTCCTGTTATTACTATTCATGCATATTTAATTCAGTTTATTTACAACATGATGATGATGATGATGCTAGGAATAGGCATGTGAATGCTTGTGTATGGTTAGTGTACTTAATGCGAGTGGGGCATCAGGAGAAGTGTGATGCGGTGCGGTCCTAAGCACTTTAGCCCTATCTCTACTCAAGTCTTGTCCACTAGCATCGTCATATCGCCATTACTTTAGCAGAACTATTCCGTCGTAGGGCATCAGGGGAGGTGGTCTCGGACCGTGTAGTCTCTGACTCTGTCGGGGGGCCTTAGCTCTATCTCTATGGACGTATTGAAGGATGCTGGGGTGAGACCTTGGATACACTGTTTGACATTAGGATTGGTTAGTTGCGAGCCCAGTTTGCAAGCCCTCGCCAATAGGGACTTACGTGTTGGTATGGATAGAGCATCAGGGGAAGTGTGATGCGGTGCGGTCCTAAGCACTTTAGCTCTATCTCTATTCCATGTTGGGATGGATGTAGACGACAATGGTGTTGATCCATTGGGTGGGCTTACACACCCTGTGTATAGAGGCGAGGCGGCCACCGAAGCTTTCTATAGCACATTGTAAACTTATATAACAGACCAAAGATATGAATTGAATGCATGCATATGTTTGTTGCATTGTTTTGTTTGCTCACTGAGCCGTGATGTGTGCTCACCCTTTTTGAATTCAAATTTTTTTAGTTGATGATGCAGGTATGACTGTGGAAGATTATATGAATTCTCCCGTATTCGGGCATGTTGCGACAATGGACGCAGAAGATATAATGGAGACGCATGATTCGTCATGCGAATGCAACTTATGTGTTTTTTATTAGATTTTATTTGGATTATTGAGTAAATGTAATTGATTATTTTATTTACTTATGTCTCAGTCAATGAAAGATAATTAGGTATTTTATTTATGATTATCACATTTAGATTCTCAGTTCATTTAATATTTAAGACTTTCGCTATTGTGTATTTACTCTGATTATGGTTGTGGATGTGTATGGTTTAAGCAAACGGACACATCCTATTTGAGATCTTGGTTGAACCGTTGGTTTATTAGTGGTTCATCACACCATTATGAACAGTGCAGAATTGGGGTGTGACAACTTGGTATCAGAGCTTTCAGGCGCTGTCTATTAAACCTGTATACTTCCACAAAAGTTCGTGAACTAAGTTAGGATAAAATTTAAAAGCTTTAATAAGAACACACTGTAAGCACCTGTGTTGTTTGAGACAAAATTAAGAAATAGAATAATGCACATATAAAGGGAGAAATAAGTTTTATATACATCAAACCAAAAGCAAGTTTATATACATATCCAAAGCAGAGTACAGTCCACAACCCGGACAGTTACTCTGTAATACAAAAGAAGAATAAAAAGAAAAAAAATACATCATGGAGTTGGAGGTGATGGAGGAGGCGGTGCCTCACGATCTCTGTCATAGTCCTCAGCATAGACTCTAGTCTACCAGGCTACCTGAGTCTGGGTCTTCTGGAGACTAGCTGTCAATGCAGCCATCCACTGATCAGACACGTGCTAAGCATCTAGAAGCTCTCCCGCTCTCGAATCCGTCGCGTGCTGAGCCTCCCTGATGCACGCTGAGCCTCCCTGATCTCACGCAGTAATCCCATCATATCATCAGATGGTGGGCGTGAAGGACCAGCCATGCGTGAAGGAGTCCGAGATGGACCAGGTCCTGTAGAATGCAGAGGTGATGGAGGAGGTATGGAGTCCACATCCATGTACATACGATCCTCATCCTCAGCATCAACCCCGCGAACCCCTGCTCCAGCGGCTGCTGCTGCTGCTGCTGCTGCCTCAGCGTCTGCCACCTCCACCCGAGTACGAGGACGCACCAGAGCGTTCCTCTCCTCATCACTGACCTGAGCATCCCGCATGCCCATCCTACAGATGGCCTCCCAGTCCAGAACCGATGAGAAGGTCTTCTCCTGAATCCTCTCATCCACTAAATCAACACCTAGGCGGGTAAGCAGTGTAGTGATCAGACGTCTGTAGGACAGGTTTCCTATCTGACCAGGTAGAGTAGCACAGATCATCGTCCTCATGATAATATAAGGGAGGCAGACAGGCTGCCTAGTGCAGATACAGTAAAGTAAGTATTGAGTCAACTGGGAGATCCTCTCATAATGTCCACTCTGGGGTATCAGGTTGTGCTGGATGATCTTACAGTACACCCGAGGCTCTTGACGTAGGTTGATCGCTTTCATCTCCCAGCGATCATCTCTGATAAGATGACTGTCAATCTCAGCCCGCATCTCCAAGGAAAGGAACTGGGGCTCCCTGGGAGCACAGTACACTAGAGGGCCGTCATGTGATATGCCCAAAAGATCTGCTAACTGCTGGCAATCAAAGGAAACCTCTGATCCTTTGACGTAGCTTGTGATCCTGAGCTCCCTACCCCTCTCAGTGTCATTGTGATCTCCCACCACCTGGAGATTACAATAGAATTGCCTCACTAGATCTGGAGGGGTACAGGCGTCATAGGTAATCACAGGGAGCCAGCCCATATCACCAAATGCCCTCTCCACGTCGAACAAGGCTAGACTAGCCAAGTCCACATGACGACCTCCTTCTACCTTCTTACGCACATAATGAGCATACTGAGCTTCGGCCTCGTTGGAGCGAAAGCGGACCGGGTCATGAGACCTAGGAACCTTGGTACGAACCATGTTATCTGCCAAAACAAAGAAAAATAGATAATAGATCAGTAATGGTGAAAACCTAAAAATTTTGGCGTTATAACGACATAAATTGGTCAAAAGCCTCACTTTTCACCCATACATTGGGCAGGAGGACTTGCATAGGTTCTAAACTATCCTGCAAGGCTCATACAGTTGGAAATTTAAATTTGAGAGATCAAATTTGAAGAAATTTCAATAAATTCAAAAAATATCAAAAATTAGGGCAAAAATGAAAAATTTCAAGTTTCTCCACAACCAACCGATGAAACTCAAATATTTTTGAGGGCTTTCGTCCATTGGGTGACCAATAGCAAAAGCCCCCAATAAAAATGAAATTTTTACGGTTGGAAAAAGTTTAATTTGAAGAAAACGATGTAAATGGGTAAAAACCTAGTTAAAAAGCTTTAAAAACATAAAACAGTAGAGAACATACCTGTAGAGAAGGAGTGGTAGTCACGAACGAAGGATAGGATCACCAAACAGGTAGGGGTCGTTACTGTAGCAACTCAGAGAAACGAGTTGAGTTGGAAGATAGGAGAAAGAATGGGAAATGAATCCAAAATCGGGTTTAAAAACCTGATTCTGGATCGTAGGGTCGCATAATTCGACCAAAACATGCGACCCTACCTCCGACCCACCCATTGACCCTAGCCTCTCAGTGATCTGACAGAGAACTAGGGGTCGACCCTAGGGTCGGACATATACCGACCCTAGGGTCGGACATATACCAACCCTACCATCGACCCTAGGCTCTCAGTAAGCTGACAGTGATTCTCAGGGTCGCATACCCTAGGGTCGCATAAGGATCGAGCCTACCATCGACCCTATGATAAAAAAATACAGTATTTTGTTAGAATGATCTGAAAATTTTGAAAATTATCTTGATTGGTTGGATTTTTGACTGGAGAACAACTATATTGATTGCCTCACATGTGCTATGATCGTTTAAAGGCACTACCATCATCAGAATAGAAAATGGTTGGGCGAAGAGTGACCAGACAAAGCCGTAACTCTATTCCACCACCACCACCTGTGGAGGAAGACAGCCATATAAATCCTGAGACACAGGAGAATCTGAATACGGCACCGTCCGTGGTTAATGGCCAGACGAATACTACCAACTTGCCAGCCCCACCTACAGACCTGGCTACAATCGTAATGAACTTGGCACAACAACTGCAGCAAATACAACAGGTACAAGCTAATATGCAAGCTGCCATAGGCATGGCTTTTCCAGCTACATAGACGACACCGATGCCAACAGGACAAGCAAGCACAATACCCGGGGGTAGTAACACGGTACCCCATGCACCTCAAACTCCAATCATGCAGGCTCCAGTGCAGAACCCTGAAGTAGCTCAAGGTGGTTATCAGTACCAACCACCTATGTATGGGGCCTACGCTCCGTACCAGCTGGACCACTCCAGACTGGTCGAGCGTTTCTTGAAGATGAAGCCCAAGGAGTATAATGGTAAGCCAGCTGATCCTTTGTGGCCAGCACACTGGATTGATGAAATGGAGAGGAATTTTATGATGATGACAGTTACTGAAGAGGAGAAAGTACTGTGTGCAACATTCATGCTGAAAGGCAATGCACACCACTGGTGGAAGTCTACACGAACTTATCTGTTAACAAAGCACGCCCAACTGACATGGGATATATATAAGGAGGCATTCTTTGAGAAGTACTTTCCTAAAAGTTTCAGAGATTCTATGGAGAAAGAGTTCCTGAGTTTGTATCAGGGACAAATGACTGTCGATGCATATCAATAGCGTTATGAGGAGCTGTTCTTCTTTGCACCAGTCAGTATGCAAGAGGAAGAAACGAAGACCCGAAGGTTTGTCATGAGACTCAGGGGAAGTATTCGTGAACATGTTCTAGGACTTGAGAAGAAAGTCTACAATGAAGCTGTACAAATTGCTCGGGTGATAGAGTCGAGCCAGAAAAAAGAGCTATTTTGCTAAAAACAGGGGTATTAAAAGGCCAACTGGAAATTCATATAATGGAGGGAATACAAGGACATTCAAACCCTTCCATACTCAAGGTTTTAACGCTGCAGCCAAGACTACTCCAGCAGCTCAACCGCAACAAAAGCAAAATAACGAAGGAGTAAAATGCTATGACTACAATCAAATAGGACATTATTCAAGGGAGTGTCCTAAACCCAGGAAGCAGCTACAACAAGGAAAGGTTTATGCTGTTACATCTGAGGATGCTGCCGCATCGCCTAATGTGGTCACAGGTATGACCTGAACCTTTCATTTTGTGTTACATTGTGTGAGCATGTAGACTAAATTAAAACAAATCACAGATATTGTATCTATTAATGGCATTCCCGCCAGAGTACTCTTTGATTCAGGAGCTACTCATTCTTTAATATCTGTGTCATTTGGAAAGAAGCTGAACCTACCCCTCAAATCTTTAGACTACAAACAACTTGTACGATCGCCGATGGGATTAGAAGTGGAATTAGAAAAAGGCTATGGACCATGTCCAATTCTTATTGTCGAGAAAACCTTGGATGCAACCATGATATGTTGGATATGTCGGTCATTGTATTCATTGATGATATATTGGTCTACTCCAAGGACAAGGAAACTCATATTATGAATCTAATCGCCGCTCTGCAGCGATTGCGGAAAGAGAAGCTTTACGCCAAATTTACAAAGTGTGAGTTTTGGCTAAATGAAGTCGCTTTCGTAGGCCATGTTGTATCTACTGAAGAAATTAAAGTGGATCCTAGCAAGATTGAAGCCATTGTGAAGTGGGAAGCACCGAAGAGCGTTACAGAAATTAGAAGTTTTCTAGGTCTAGCTGGGTATCATCGACGATTCATGGAAAACATTCCCGAATTGTCGTACCTCTCACCAGTTTGACTAAGAAGGGCGAAAAGTTTGTTTGGATGGATAAATGTGAGAAGAGTTTCCAAACATTGAAGGCTAGATTGATATTTGCTTCGATCTTGACTATTTCGATTCCAGGACAACCATTTATTTTGTACACTGATGCGTCAGGATTGGGTTTAGGATGTGTACTTATGCAAGGAGAACAAGTAATTGCATATGCCTCAAGACAACTGAAGACACATGAGAAGAACTATCCCACTCATGACTTGGAATTAGCAGCAGTGGTACATGCTGTCAAGATATGGAGACATTACTTGTACGGAGAGAAATTTTAGATTAAATCAGATCATAATAGTCTCACTTATCTCTTTAATCAGAAGGAGTTGGATGTGAGACAAAGAAGATGGCTGGAACTATTAAAAGACTATGATTGTGATATCCAGTATCATCCGGGGAAAGCTAATGTGGTAGCTGATGTGCTGAGCAGAAAAGCAATGATAAAATCTCAAGGAGAGGTTAACACAACTGCCACAATGTGTACTACCAGAAAAGTGTTCAATTACGGTAATGAGCAATTTGTGATAGATGCTCCAGGTGAATCAACCAACTAAGGGTTTATTTATCAGTTTTCAAATATGTTTGTCACATTGAAGATTGTACCTGATATAATTGATAAAGTAAAAATAGCTATTAAATCAGACCCTTATCTAAGATCGGTACAAGAGGACATTGAAAACGGTAGGACTATCCCTGAGTTCGCCTTGGATGATGAAAAGGTACTGAAGTACAAAGGAAGAATATGTGTACCTGAAACAGAAAGTTTGGACATTAGACACCGACTAATGAAAGAAGCCCATACCACCGTCTATTCGATACATCATGGAAGTACAAAAATGTATCATGATCTAAAGAAATTATATTGGTGGAGAGGAATGAAAGCAGATGTAGCTAAATTCGTGTCTCGATGCCTAAATTGTCAGAGGGTAAAGGCTGAACAACAAAGACCTATAGGACTGTTGCAGTCATTACCGAAACCAGCATGGAAATGGAACTGCATCACTATGGACTTCGTCACCGAGTTACCATTGACTCCTCGAGTAGTTGACGCAGTTTGGGTGATTGTAGACCGCCTGACTAAAACGTCTCGATTTATAGCTATACGACCTCAGTATACACTGGAGAGGTTGGCTAAGTTGTATGTGGATAATATTGTCAGATTACACGGTAGCTGAAAGCATTGTGTCCGACAGAGATCCATGATTTACTTTAAAGTTTTGAGAAGGATTGCTAAAGGCTATGGGTACAACATTGAAGTTTAGTACTGCATTCCATCCTCAGACTGACGGACAGTCGGAGCGTACCATTCAGATTTTAGAAGACATGCTTCGAGCCTGTGTAATTGATTTTAAAGGATCATGGGATGAAAAATTATCATTGATCGAGTTTGCTTATAACAACAGCTATCAGACTACTATATAGATGTCACCCTATGAAGCACTGTATGGTAGGAAGTGTCAAACTCCTTTGTTTTGGAATGAAGTTGGAGAACGTAGTATTGTTGGACTAAAATTTGTTAAAGAGATATGTCGAGTAGTCGACATTATCAAGGAAAGAGTAAGAACGGCTCAGAATCGTCAAAAACAGTTTGCAAATACTCGACGCCGAGACCTTAAATTCGTCATAGGTGTAAGGTATTCTTGAAAGTATCACCTATGCGAGGTTTAAAATGGTTCGGACAGAAAGGGAAACTAAGTCCGAGATATGTCGAGCCATATGAGATTCTAGCCAAACATGGAAAAGTGGCTTACCAGTTGGCACTACCACCATCTATGTCAAGTGTGCATGATGTATTCCATGTTTTATTATTGAAGAAGTACGTCAGAGATCCAATGCACGTTTTGACAGTAGATCCACCTGATTTGACAGATGATTTGACATTTGAAGTAGCCCCAACTGAAATCACCAGTCGAAAGGTTCAACGACTACACAACCGTGACATCTATTATGTTAAAATCACCTGGAGAAGTAGAGATATAGAAGAAGTCACATGGGAAGAAGAGAATGCTATGCGAAAGCAATACCCTCATCTTTTCGACTCGGAAGGTATGTACCAATTTCGAGGATGAAATTTTTAATAAGAAGGGGAGAGTTGTAAGACCCGTATCAAACTAACCGATCTTACCACCTTGTACCAGGTCTACCTATCATGGTCGAGCCAAGTGGACCAAGTACGTGAAGGAAATCACAAGACCAGGTGTGAAATTGACCAAAAACAGTAAAATTGAGGGTAGGATCGCATGCCTAAACAGGTAGGGCCGAACCCACCTCAACAGAGTCCAACCCATGACTTTTCAGTCCTAGGGTCGGATGACTTGAGACCCTAGGGTCGACGGGTCTTGCGACCCTAGCATCGACCCTAGGATGACAGACTGAAATCGTAATTAGGAAACTTTTCTAATTTCAAGGGGATCCTTTCCTAATCTCGATGAGACTTATTTTGGAAGGTTTTTCTCTATAAATAGGGCGTCCCTTAGCCTCTTTCACTCCTTTTGAAATCCTAATTGAAAGTGAGAGAAAGAGAAGAGAAGGAGAAGAGAAGGAGAATTGGAGAAGAAGACTAAGGAGAAGAAATTCAGAGAAATCTCTGAATCTCAGCAACCCTAAGGTATGAATACAATCTCCATGAATTATATAAGACCCTAGAATAGTTTATGAAGATGGTAGGATCTAGGAGAAACCCAAATCATCCATCCATGGATAAATTCCAATGGAATCCATGGAGAAAATCATTGTAAACAAAGTAAATTGTGTAACTTGGAGTTTTGAGCCATAGAATAGTCATAGAATGGACTATAAAAGTAAGCCAAAGGATCCAAACATGAAAGAATGGACTGTAGGATGAAAGGTCGACTCAAACTATGTGTGGTAGCACGTAGGGTCGATTGGTAACCGACCCTACTAGACCATAGGATCGACCCCATGCTCTCGGGAAGTCCAGGGACGCTGTGGTCGCCCCTAGGGTCGATGGGTAACCGACCCTATGACCGACCCTATACCCTAGGGTCGCAGAAAACTGCTACCCTACCTGCGACCTAACCTGCGACCCTAGCAATACATCAAGCTTAAAATTATTGGAATTAATTCTAATTAAAATCTATCGATTTGTTAGGTTCTCCTAGTGATATAAAAGTGATTCTTAAAGCCTGAAAGAGGATCTACACTCAATCAAAGGTGAGGGAACAAGACCTAAACTAATTGGCTAATAATAAACTGTTTTCATTTATTGAGTCAAATACCATGTATGATGCTATGATTGTATGATTGTAATGTGCATATCATATGTCATCCACTATTCCTGTTATTACTATTCATGCATATTTAATTCAGTTTATTTACAACATGATGATGATGCTAGCAATAGGCATGTGAATGCTTGTGTGTGGTTAATGTACTTGATGCAAGTGGGGCATCAGGGGAAGTGTGATGCGGTGCGGTCCTAAGCACTTTAGCCCTATCTCTACTCAAGTCTTGTCCACTAGCATTGTCGTATCGCCATTACTTTAGCAGAACTATTACGTCGTAGGGCATCAGGGGAGGTGGTCTCAGACCGTGTAGTCTCTGACTCTGCCGGGGGGCCTTAGTTCTATCTCTATGGACGTATTGAGGGATGCTGGGGTGAGGCCTTGGATACACTGTTTGACATTAGGATTGGTTAGTTGCGAGCCCAGTTTGTAAGCCCTCGCCAACAGGGACTTACATGTTGGTATGGGTAGAGCATCAGGGGAAGTGTGACGCGGTGCGGTCCTAAGCACTTTAGCTCTATCTCTATTCCATGGTGGGGTGGATGTGGACGACAATGGTGTTGATCCATTGGTTGGGCTTACACACCCTGTGTATAAAGGCGAGGCGGCCACCGAACCTTTCTATAGCACATTGCAAACTTATATACCAGACCAAGGATATGAATTGAATGCATGCATATGTTTGTTGCATTATTTTATTTGCTCACTGAGCCGTGATGTGTGCTCACCCTTTTCGAATTCTAATATTTTTAGTTGATGATGCAGGTATGACTGTGGAAGATTATATGAATGCTCCCGTATTCGGGCATGTTGCGGCATTGGACGCAGAAGATATAATGGAGACGCATGATTCATCATGCGAATGCAACTCATGCGTTTTCGATTAGATTTTATTTGGATTATTGAGTAAATGTAATTGATTATTTTATTTACTTATGTCTCAGTCAATGAAAGATAATTGGGTATTTTATTTATGATTATCACATTTAGATTCTCAGTTCATTTAATATTTAAGACTTCCACTATTGTGTATTTACTCTGATTATGGTTGTGGATGTGTATGGTTTAAGCAAACGAACAAAGCCTATTTGAGTTCCTGGTTGAACCGTTGGTTTATTAGCGGTTCATCACACCATTCTGAACAATGCAGAATTGGGGTGTGACAAGTACAGCTCTCGAGAACCGGCCAGGGTGGACCGTCGATCATACTGGTAGCACCATTCCCTACAGTGCTACGATTGGTACCTACGATCGATATGCACTGTATGGGATGTTTTTGAGCCCAGTTGGTTTTCAACCAACGTAAATCCTATGAAACTAATTCTAACTAAATCCTAACATTGTGTAGGACCTTGTGATAGCGAGGTTGGACTCTGTAACGCGGAGCAAGCTAAGGTAAGGGAATATGACCTAAACCCTAATTAACTAATAGTAAAACGTTGCTAATAAATTACCTTATTTCATGGAGTGTTGCTTGTGCATATTCACGTGTCATCTTTACTTTCAGTTATTATATTCTATTAATGCATACTCGCTATGCTAGGATGTGATTGTTAGGCATATGAATGTTTTCGTTGGTGTGTGGAATGAGAAGGGCCTGGGGTCTTGGATCATTCCCCACACTGGCACCTTTTAGTATCGCTACTATCTTAGCATGCTTGGTGTGGGTAGGGTATTAGGGGGAGGACATGGCATTGTGGTCTCCGGCTTGGCCACGAGACTCGAGCCCTATTTCTATGCCATAGGGAGCTATGCTGGGATAGGGCCTACTATGATGACATATAGGATTAGTTAGTAACGAACCCACTTGCAAGCCCTTGTCAATATGGGTGTAGGTATTGGTAAGGTGTAAGGTATCAGAGAAAGGACATGGGATGGAGGTGTAGCCTGTCGACCAAACTCTAGCTCTATCTCTATACCAGAGTGAGAGATGTGGGGCAACAGTGGTGTGTGATCCGTTAGGCGTGCTCACACTCTCGTGCATGGAGGTACGGTGGCCACCAAACCTTACAATAGCACTGTGCAAGTATACCAGACCAAATGTGAATGTTACTCATGCATAATGCTTGTTGTATTGTCTGATTTTCTTACTGAGTGAAGTTGTGAGCTCATCCTTGTATATATACATGTTTTTAGATGTTGATGCAGTTTATTTTGTGGAGGACTACGTAGATGCTCCAGTGTACGGAGGTGTTGCTGCTTTGAAAGTGCAAGAAGGAGAGGACAAGCATGACACTTCATGCAAGTGCCCTTACTACGTGTACCCCTAGGATGTTTTGATTTAGTTATTTTATTTCGATTGGATTTTATAAATGATGTAATAGATATTTTATTTATGCTTTGGTGTGCAGAATAATTGGTTTCTATATTTACAATGTAGAACTCAGTTCATTTAATTAAAAACTTCTGTTATGTTTTTTATATTCTGATTATGGTTATGTGCAATGGTTTATATAAGTGGTCATGGTCTTATTGAGATTCTGGTGTGAATCGTTGGTTTGGTGACGGTTCACTCACACTTCTGGTTCAGCTGAATTGGGGTGTGACTATATGGAGAGTTTCTCTCTATATGGAGGACGTCCCTCTTTCCTCCCTCTTTCCTCTCTTACTCTTTTGGATTAATCTCAATCCCTAAACCTTGGAGAGAAAAAGAGAGGAAGAGAAAGAGAAGGAGATTTGGAGAAGAAAGCTGAGATTGTAGAGGAGGTATCTAGTTCTCTACAACAAGCATAAGGTATGAACCTTGTCTGTGTAGGTGTAGATCACATAGAATAGGATTTCCATAATAAACTAAGATGTTGAAGCGATCTTAACCATGAAATCCCATGAGCAAATCTCAAAGGACAATCTTGGAGAGTAGGTTAGGGTAAATAGCTAGGTAAAACTATGATTTAATGGCCATAGATTGACCATAGGACAAACCCTACTGATGACTTGAGAAATTGACTCAGGAAGAACTCCGATTGAAAGTAAAAAATCTATTAGAAATCTTGTGGTCGCAGCTATGGTTGCATGATACACGACCATAGGATCGACCAAGGCTATTCGGGAAGTTTTTCAGAAATCATGTGGTCGCATGTGTGGTCTCATGTAGCACTACTACAAGGTCGACCGCACAGTATGGGGCCGACGTAAACATGAGACCACAAGGATCGATCACACAGCCTGTGGTCACCATAAATAGGAGACCACAGGATCAACCAGTCAACTAATAATGGCTCTGTTTTGATTTTTGACTACTATAACTTGGTACAAATGAATCCTAACTTAAATCCATACATTTCCTAGGTTCCCAAGTAGTTCAAAGGGACTTCCAAGGCTTGGAAGAATGTTGCACATCGTTTATAGGTAAGGGAACAAGACCTTAACTAAATGAATAATAACAAGCTACTTTTCTTTTATTGTGTCCAATGCCATGAATGATTCCATGTTTGTATGCTTGAAATGTGTATCTCAATATTACTATTATTTCTACTCATGTATATTTATTTATGTTCATATATAATATGATGATGATGCTAGGGATAGGCATGTGTTTGTGTATGTGGTTAGTGTATTAGATGTGGGTGGAGCATCAGGGGGAGGACATGGCACTGTGGTTCATCTTGGCCACCAGACTCTAGCTCTATCTCTACTCAGTTCTACTCACTCACATCGTCGTATCACCTTTACCTTAGCAGAATTAATATGCTGTAAGGTATCAGGGGGAGGACGCGATACCATGGTTTATCCTGATCGCTAGACTCTAACTCTATCTCTATGGGAATATTAAGGGATGCTAGGGTAAGGCCTTGGATACAAACTACAATGACATCTAGGATTGGTTAATTATGATCCCAGTTTACAAGCCCTTGTCAATAGGGGTTTATGTGTTGGTATGGGCAGGGCATCAGGGAAAGTGTTAATTGTGTATGATCTGGACACTTTAGCTATATCTCTATTCCATGGTGGGTGGATGTGGGATGACAATGGAGTGTGATCCATTGGGCATATTTACACACTCGTGTATAGAGATGCGATAACCGTCAATCCTTTCTATAGCATAGTTGCAAACTTAAACCAGACCAAAGATATTAATTGAATGAATGTATATGTCTGCATATTGTTTTGTTTGCTCATTGAGTCATGATGTATGCTCACCTTTTCGATGTCGAATATTTTTAGTTGATGATGTGGGTTTTACTGTTGAAGATTACGTGAACGTGTCGTTGCACGGACATGTGGTGGCTATAGACATGGAAGCTATGGAGGAAGTGCATGATCCATCATGTGAATGCAATTAATGAGTTTTTTTTTTATTAGTTTAGCTATATTTAAATCATGGAACATGTAATTGATTATTTTACTTTATGTCTTGGATTGTTTTGAGATAACTGGATTTAATTATTTACTTATCACTGTTAGACCTTAGTTCAATATTAGTAAAGACTTTCATTATTTATCTATTACCTCTGATTATTATTGTGGAATGTGTTTGATTTAACATGGTTGGCACGGCCTGTACGAGATCCTGGTTTGAACCATTGGTTCTTATGACGGTTCATCACACTACTGGTTAGTCCAGAATTGGGGTGTGACATATCCTCTCTACACCTAAGGTGAAGAGATGTCTTAAAATAAAGGAGTTTGGATATATGGTATCTGTGGTGGACGTTACTAAAGAAACACCGCGAATGATAAACATCAAAGTAGTGCGAAAATATCCTGATGTGTTTCTAAAAGACTTACCCGAGTTGCCACCTGATCTTGCGATCGAGTTCGTTATCGACTTGTTAACAGTGTCAGCACCTGTTCCTAAGGCACTCTATAGAATAGCTCCCACGGAGTTGAAGGAACTGAAGACCCAACTACAGGGTTATTGGACTAGGATTTTATCCGGTCAAGTATCTCGCCATGGGGAGAGCTGGTGTTGTTCATCAATAAGAAGGACGATAGTGTTCGATAATGTATAGACTATCGAGAATTAAACAAGCTCATTATCAAGAATCAATACCATTGCCACGGATTGATGATTTGTTCGATCAGCTACAAGGTGCAAAGGTACTCTCCAAGATTGATCTACAATCAGGATACCATCAATTCAAGATTTAGGTCAGCGACATTCCGAAGACAGCTTTCAGAACCAGGTACAGACATTATGAGTTCCTGGTTATGTCGTTTGGATTGACCAAAGCCCAAGTATATTTTATGGAGCTCAAGAACCAAGTATTCCATGATATGTTGGACACTTTGGACACAATTTTTATTGACGATATTTTGGTCTATTCCAAAGACGAAGAAAGTCATGCAACGGATCCTAGAGCAGCCTTACAACGGCTGAGAAGGAAGAAACCTTATGCCAAGGTCAAGAAGTGTGAGATTTGGTTAAACAAAATGATCTTCTTGGGCCACATAGTTTTACAGAAGGAATAAAAGTAAACCCTAATAAGCTAGAAGAAATCATAGGGTAAGAAGCGCCTAAGAACATTGTTGAGATCAGAAGTTCTTGGGACTAGCTGATTATTACAGATGGTTCATAGAGGACTACACAAGAATCGTAGTACCTCTTACTAAATTAACCAAGAATGGAAAAAAGTTTATTTGGACCAACCAATGAGAAGAGTATTTTCAAACTTTGAAGGCAAGACTGATATTGGCACCCATCTTGACCATTTCAACACCCGAAAAACCATTTATCCTATACACGGATGCCTCCGGATTGGGTTTGGGATGCATGCTAATGCAAGGGGAATAAGTGATTGCATATATGTGTCAAGATAGTTGAAAGAGCATGAAAAGAGTTACCCTATTCATGAGTTGGAGTTAGCGATGGTAATTTATGCAATTGAGACTTGGAGACATTATTTATATGGAGAAGAATTTCAGATTAATTTGGATTACAAGAGTTTTATTTATCTCCTCACCTAGAAAGAGTTAAACATGAGGCTATGGAGATGGTTGGAACTCCTAAAGGATTAAGACTGCGATATTCTATATCGCCCGAGCAAGGTGTGAGGACAAAGATGGAAATCTTGGAGTCGCCACCTAGATTAAGGTCTAAGACCTTGGAAAATGTGAAATCTCACCCTAAGGTAAAATTTTGATTGACTCATGACCCTTAGATTGGATTTCTGGTCCATCAGAGATTGGGTAAGCGTCAGGTTACGGTTATGGGAAGGGGTTAGGCACCCAAACCGTTCGATCAAAATCGATCTCCTATGCTAGACTCTATTTGTTAAATCGAACCAAACCAAGTGGTTTGATATCATTGAACCGAATCTGTATCCATCAGATTGCCTACGTATCACGAAATTATTCTAAAAATCAGGTTCACCACCGTAGTTTAGGTGTGATTAAAGTTTATGGTTGTGATTTATGCTTGTGCATGATTAAGTTCATTGTTCAAGTTGAAGTTTATGGTTGAAAGGCTGAGAAATCCTATGGGTTAGGATCTGGATAGTCCATACGAACTAATAGATAGTCCTAGTAGATCTAAGAATGGATAATCCTTTCTGGGTCTGAATGTGGATAACCCAATTTGGATTGAAATGTGGATAACCCTATTTGGGTAAAAATATGGATGGATAACCCTATTTAGATCAAAATGTGGGAAAATATCCTAGTGGATCTATGGATAATCTGAGTAGACTAAAATGTGGATCCGAATTTGGGTTTTTCCCAAATAGCCTACGTATCCTAGGGTTTGCCCTAGGAATCAGAATCCACATAGTTCGAAATGATGGAATAACCTGTTCTAGGTTAGAATGTGAGAACCTGTTCTAGGTTTAGGGTTTAGAACCTATTCTAGGTTTAGGGTTTACTGAGAGGTGGAAATCATCCTGAATTATCCTTTTCATCCTAAGTTCTAATTTTGGAAGGTTTGGCAAAACATTCTCTTTCTTCATTAATATTTTTATTATTCTCATTATGCCCTTCCCAAGAATGTAGGTGCCTAAATGCACGTCCCCACACCTAATATGTTTGCTAGGTGTACAGATATGACAGTTCAACTAGGGTGCAACATAAATTAAGTTATTGCCATAAATAGAATATTCTAAGCATGACATGTATGATATTTATGGTAACTATCACAAAATATAGTAAGATTATGAAAATCTCCTTAATATGGCATGCATTGCAAATAAGGCAAGAACCTAATATGGCAAGATCTAATATACTAATCTAAGCATGGCAAGACCTAATATGGCAGGATTTAATATGCATCTATATATCAATATGGTAAGTACCAATCATAGAATGCATATATGACATGAATTTTTTTTAAAAAAAAGGAAAGATCTTATATGCTATTTTCTATGCATAGTAAGACTTAAAAATGATAAGAAATTAAGATTTTGCTAAATATGATAAAAAAATATATTTATTCTACCAAATATAGCAACATATGGAATATAAAAAATATGGTATACACAATCCAAACAAAGCATATGAATGCTCCAAATATAGCCATTTATCTAAATATACAGAATTTACTCAAACAAGCAATTGCATGTTACAATGAATGAGACATTAATGAAACCTTTTTTGAAAAGTATAAAATTATCAAAAATATATGTTCAATATTTTTTGAAAAATTATAATTTTTATGAAGCCATTTGGAAAGATTAATGACTCAAAACTGTCAAAATTGTGACACAAAGTTTCAGATAATGGAAAAAACTATGAACTGTATTCAGATTTTGTCACATTACACAAGAATGACCATAAGTAGGTCTTCCGAAACTCAATCAAGCTCAATTTTTTTCATAGAAAGATGACTTAATATATTATATTTCATATGAAGGAGTTGAATCCCAATAGAGAGTAAAAATAGGTCAAAGATATGCCCTAAGATTGGACATGTGCACTGGTCAAATCTATTCCAGATTTTTGACCAGTTGCACCATAAATTCCAAATAAAATCCTATACTTAATAAAAATTAAATACAGACATATGTCTATGTTGATGACTGTCTGATCTAAAATTTCATTAAGAAAAACAAGTTAAAAAAATATATTTTCTTTGTGAAAAATGATTCTTTTTTATTATGTAAATCAGTACATCATGACAGATTCAAAATCAAAGCACTTTGCACTTAAAAATTGATATCAATTCAATAAAAAAATTAAAAAAATACGAAACTAGTTCCATTTTTTAGAAGACTTTCATGACTAAAAAATTCATATAAAGTGGATTTCCTGAGTATGGCCATAAGACCCTTGTCTAGGGACTTTCTGATGGAGGATTGCATTACATCCGAGTAAAACAACAATGTCAAAGACAAATTTTTTGATGTATTTTCCCAATTCCAAATGGAACAAAATTTTTAGGGTAGTCTTCTAACATATCAGAGAGACTCCCATAAAAATTTGGGCTTCAAAATCCAAGAAAAAATACATGTGATGTACGTCCTAAGTTTGAATCTTAAATCTAGAAATTTCAGATTAGAAAACCACTTTATGAAATTTGCAAAAAACATCAAACATCATCATATATCATTCAAAACTTCATCATTGAATAGCTTAGACAAATTATCATTCATGAAAAATGTTAGACATAGGTATCTTAACATTAACAAGCATGTAATAGAACATTCCTGATTGCGATTTCATGTAAATTAACCTTTTTCAAGCAAAATTGGCATTCGAGCATTCTAACGACCTCTAAATTTGTTTAGAGTACTAACCTTGTGCTCGAATCGAGCAAAACCATCGATGTTGGATGATTGGAGGTCGTATCAAGCTATTTGAATGCGAACCCTCCTCCTCTCTTCTGCTTCTCTCTCTCTCTTTTCTCTCTTTTCTTCTTCTCTATTTTTTCTTTTCTCTTCTTCTTCTCTCTTTTTTTTTTCTTTTCTCTTCTTATTCTCTCTTTCTTTCTCCCTCTCTCACGTTTTTCTCTCTTACCCACGTTCTCTCTCCTCGTGGTCTGGAAAAAGAAGCCCCCCCTCTCTTTTCTTGGCCTATTTATGTTTTTCCTCTCCTCTTCTAGAAGATCCTTGTTTTCTTTCCTTCTTTTTCTAGAAAATCTCTTCTTTTTTTTTTCTTTTTTCTTCTTTCCTTTCTTCTCTTCCTTCTCTTTTCTCTTCTCCCTCTCTCTTCGACACATTTTTTCCTCTCCTTGTTCTAGAAGATCCTCTCCTTTTCTTTCCTTTTTCTCTCTTCCTTCCTTTTCTTCTTTTTCTTCTAGAAAATCCTTTCTTTCCATTTTTCTTTCTTTCTTCTCTCTTTCCCACGTTTTTTCTCCTTCCTTTCTTTCCTTTTTCTCCTTCTTCTTCTAGAAAATCCCTTCTCTCTTTCCTTTCTCTCTTTCCTTCTTCTAGAAAATTCCTTCTCTCTTTCCTTTCTTTCTTCTTTCCTTTTCTTCTTCCTTCCTTTCTTCCTTTTTTTTTTCTTTTTCCCTCTCTAGAAAACGTGAAAGAGATTTTATTTCTCTTTCTTTTTTTTTTCTTTTTCTTCTTCTTTTCTTTTTTTCTTTCCTTCCTCTTTCCTTCCTTTTTTTTTTCTTTCTCCCTCTCTCTTTCACGTTTTCTTTCTAGAAAACGTGAAAGAGATTTTATTTCTCTTTCCTTTTTTTTTTTTTTTTCTATTTCTTCTTTTTTTCTTTTTTTCTTTCCTTCCTTTTTTTTCTTTTTTCTTTCTCCCTTTCTCTTTCACGTTTTCTTTCTAGAAAACGTGAAAGAGATTTTATTTCTCTTTTCTTTTTCTTTCTCCCATTCTCTTTCCTACGGCCTCTCTTTCCTCTCTCTTTCCTATATATATATATATATATATATATATATATATATATATATATATATATATATAATATATCCGTAAGATATATATATATATATCTATATATATATATATATATATATATATATATATTATACAATAATATATTATACATTATACACATATAAAAGAAATACATGCATATAGACTGACATAACTTGGTCTGGATTGGTTTGAGCTGGGCCGGGCTAAGTTAGACTAAGCTGGATTAAGCTGGTTTGGATAAAGGTTGATATTTCATAGTCCATTTCTGTCACCCTTTCATATGGAATTTTTCGATAGCATCAATTCTAAATTTTCTGTGTTAACTTAGTAGAACATTACAATGAAGAATAATGGCCTTGGAATCATCTGAATCCGACGTAGAACGACAAAGATATGAAGCTTTGAAGTTCTAACGATAATTTTGTATGAAAACTTGCATGGGCCCACTGGTGACTTCTACCCGAGATTTTTCACGTCCACTTTGAAGAGGACTGAAAATAAGGAATATTGACCTTTGAATCATTTGATTGTGATATCAGATGACCAAGATATGATGTCTTGAAGTTTGAAAGATAATGCATGCATCATACGATAATTACGTAAATGCCCTTGCACTTTCAAATTGCGATATCTTCCTTGTTTGACGTTAGTTTGATGATTCCGATCTCATTTTGAAAGATAATTTCACGACTTATTCATCCAAGTAGGTAATAGCCTATGATCCTACTGTGGGGTTCATTAGAGAATCACCAACCTTTGGGTTAAAGGCCGAAAACCTGCCATATTGGTTTACTTATGCTGAGGGTGGCAAAAATAGGATGCTTATACAAGGCTAATGTGGTAGCTGAGGCTTTGAGCAAAAAGAGAAATAATGAAGTCAGAAGGAAGACCTAATACAAACGTTGCCTTGTGTTCCGCAATAATAGTTTTTCACTTGCATTCGCAGCATTAAAGATCATCTCTGATTTGATAGATGAAGTAAAGGCAACAATTCTGTTAGATCCATATCTGAAGACAGTACCAAAAGATTGGGAAGGAGTAAGCCCAGTCCTGACGTTACGTGAGACGCAGATAAGGTCCTGAGATATAGAGACCATCAACAAAGAATAATGCTAAAAGCTCATTCCACGCCGTATTTGGTACATCTCGGTAGTACAAAAATATACCATGACCTGAAGAGATTATACTGGTGGAGTTTTAGTGTCTAAATTATCAACAAGTAAAGACTGAAAAACAAAACCAGTAGGCTTCCTATAACCACTATCGGAGCTAGCTTGGAAGTGGAACTACATTTCAATGGACTTCGTCACCAACTTACCACTAACTTTCAGATCCATTGACGCAGTCTAGGTGATTGTCGATCTTTTTACCAAGATATCTCGTTTCATTGCTATACAACCTCAATATGTTTTGAAGCGGCTAGCCAAGCTATTTTTGGATAATATTGTCAGATTACATGGGGTACCTAAAAGCATAGTGTCTGACAGAGACCCACACTTCATTTTGAAGTTTCGGGAGAGACTACAGAAAGCAATGAGAACAAAGTTGATGATTAGTACAACCTTTCACCCTCAGACTGATGAGCAGTCAGAAAGGACTATTCAGATTTTTTGAGATGTGCTCCGAGCTTGTGCTATTGATTTCAAAGGAGCATGAGATGAGAAATTATCACTGACTGAGTTCGCATATAATAACAGCTACCAAGCTACCATATAGATGTCACCTATGAATCATTGTATGGTAGGAAATGTCAAGCTCCTCTGATTTGGAATGAAGTCGGAGAACGAGGAATTATAAGACCTAAGTCTATTAAAGAAACCTATCGAGTGACAGACAAGATCAAAGAAAAGGGCCAAGATAGCTCAAGATTGTTAGAAGTAGAACGGGGATAATAGACGTTGAGACCTTATGTCACACCCCAATTTCGGCTAAACCAGAAGTGTGAGTGAACCGTCTCCAAACCATGGCTCACACCAGGATCTCAATAGACCGTGTCAACAAACCATTCCAAGCAATCTAACATAATCAGAGAGTAACAAATAGCAGCGGAATTAATAGATAAATGAACTGAGTTTTTTATTTGTAAATAAAATAATTATTCAATTATGCCATCATTCACAAACTTAATTATAAATTATTACAATGCATTGTTTTTAAAATAACCATCTCTAAAGGAACACACAGAATGAGCACTCGCATGAGGCGTCATGCTCTTCCTCTACTGCCTGTGAGTCAATAGCAGCGACTGTACCGTACGCTGGGGTAGCCATAAAGTCATCAACTGTATACCCTGCATCAAATCTGAAAAGAAAGAATATATATATTTGGGTGAGCTCACAACTTAGCGTAGTAAAGTACAAGACCAATGCAACATACAAAATGTATGAGATAACATTACAATTGGGTCAGGTATAACTTGTAAAATGCTATGATAAGGTTTGACGGCCACCGCACCTCCATGCACGAGAGTATGAGCACACCCAACAGTCAGGCTACAATCTACACTATTGTCGTTGCCCCACATCACTCACTCCGGTATAGAGATAGAGCTAGAGTCTGGTGGGCAGGCTGAGCCACCATCCCACGTTCTCCCTTTGATACCCTACACCGCACCAACACCTAAACCCCTGTTGGTAAGGACTTGCAAGTGGGTTCCATTTCTAACCAGTCATATATGTCAATACAGTATCTATGGCCCTACCCCAGCACAGCTCCCTACGACATAGAGATAGGCTCGAGTTTGGTGGGCAGGTGGAACCACAATCCCACGTCCTCCCCCTAATACCCTATTCGCACCAAACCCCCTAAAGTAAACGGCAATATAAAAATGTGTTAGTGTAAAGATATATCCAAGGCTCCACTCCCCATCACATTCCACACACTAACTAAAAACATTCACATGCCTAAACAAACAACATCCTAGCATACGAATATGCATGAATAGATAATAGGAATTTAAAGAACTAAATGGCATATGAAATGCACAACCATCAAACCATAAACACAGATACAAATGTGATCACAACAGTTTACTGTTAATTAGTTAATTAGGGTTTGGGGTCTTGTCCCTTACCTGACGCGTAATAACAAGTCCGCTCTGCGTCACAGAGTCCACTCACACTCTCTACAAGTCCTACATGATCATACTTATAGATTAGAATCAAATTATTAGGGTTACAGTTGGTCAGAACCAAGTTTGGCCAAGCAAACAGGCTTCGATAAGCATACCGATCACGGTACCGGTCTCACTATACTGAGACCGGTATGTCCTGCAGTATATACCGGTCTCACTCTGAGCGAGACCGGTATGTACCTGCGGTATATACCGCAGGACCCTATAGTCCAGCCGGTATGTCCAGCGGTATATACCGTAGGACCATACCGCTGGACTTATGTCTAGCCGGTATGTTCGACGGTTTATACAGCAGGACCATACCGCAAGACTTACTATCCAGTGGTATGTCCGGCGGTATGGGTCCAAGAGTCCAATCTCGGACCTCCCTCCCCCGTCGATCATCGGCTTGGTTTTTAAGGTTTTTCCTAAACCATTCTAAGGTCCAAATCCTCATTTAGTCATCTAGGTTTTGATTATTTCGTCGCATCATTCCCAGATTGAATCTCAATGAGTTCTAGGATTTTGGATCATTGCGCCGTTTCACGGCTCCGATCTGAATTCCTAACATTACTAAGGAGGTTGAGAACTTACCGATGTTTGTTAGATGGCGGCGTGCTCCCCCAACGGAAAGATCCTTCTTGCGCGGTCTCCTTCCTCCTTGCTCCTTCTCAGATCTCTTCCAGACGGCCTAGGGTTTGATAAGGTTTGGAAGGATCTAAGGAGGGGTTGAGGTGCATATATATAGTGGGAGACCATTCTAGGAAGGTCTCCCACATCTAGAAATTTCCTAATTTTTTATTCAGAGTGTGGGACTAGCTGGAGTCCGTCTTCAGTCGATTTGCACATACAGGTCACACATACCGGTCTCACTCAGAGTGAGACCGGTACTGAGACCGGTATGTAAAAAATATGTTTTTACACCTCGTTTCTCATACCTAGATCTCGTGGTTCGTCACCCGGCCTCACCTTCCGGTCCGGTTATGATTGGGAGACTTGTCACAATGTAAACCATGGGTTAAACCGAATTTTCAGAGCACGGTTCTTATACCTTAAATCTCTGTAGGTGACAAAGTAATCGTGAATATATCTCTTATGAGAGGTTTGAAACAGTTCGATGAGAAGGGGAAGTTGTGCCCTAAATATATATTGGACCTTATGAAATTTTAGGGAAGCATGGAAGAGATGCATATCAACTTGCGTTACTATCATCTATTTCTAGTGTGCATAATGTATTTCGCGTGTCTTTATTGAAGAAGAACGTTAAAGATCCATCATAGGTATTGGACGACGGATCTACCGGATTTGATAGAAGACCTTTTAAAGTGCTACCAGCCTAGATCACCAGTTGGAAGGTATAACATCTTTGGAACTGAGATATTTATTATGTGAAGGTAACCTAGTGAAGCCTAGATGTGGAAGAGATTACATGGGAAGAAGAAGACATCATGCCAAAACAAAATCCTCACCTATTCGACTCAGAAGGTACATCCAAATTTTGAGGATGAAATTTCTTTTGAGGGAGAAAGAGTTGTAAAATCTGTACGTGTAAATTTCGAGGACGAAATTTTTTTTAAGGGTGGTAGAGTTGTAAGACCCGCACTCCACTAACTAGGTTTAATAGTGTTGTACGAGGTCTTTCCATGGTTACTTGCTCAGGTAAACTAACCGGATCGACTATATGAAGAAACCACAAGGCTAGTAGAGTAAATCAACCTAAAAATGGTGTATTTGGGTTGAGTAGAAGCACAAACTGCCTTGTGTGGTCGACGAGTTCTGTGACCACAGAGTCAACCATACAAACTCAAAACTGACTCTGAGATTTGGAAACTTTCTAAAATTAAGGAATCTCTTTCCTAATTGAGAGAGGAATCTATATGGAGATTTTTCCTCTATATAAAGGGCATCCATTTGTCTCTCTCACTCTTTGAGAACCAATTCCAAAACCCTAAACCTAAGAAAGAAAGAGAAGGAGAAAGATAAGAAAAGGAGAAGGAGGCTTGGAGAAGAAAAGTTGCTATCCCTCTCTACAGCAAGGGACAAAGGTAAGGAATCTATTCCTGTGGAAGTAGAATGATTATGATTGATCTCTCATCAATGAGTTGAAGAGATGACCCCAATGTTGTGATTGAGATCATACAATCACACTTTATCTCAAGAGAAACCATGGAAATAGGTTGGGAATGAATGGTTGATGAAAACTCATGAATTAGGCCATAGAACAACCTTAGTAGGTATTCCAATAGTGAGTTAAGTGTTAGATTGAGAAAAACCTTCAACACAACCAGTCAATTAGATGGTCGCATCAGTGGTAGACCATAAAGTGACCAGTAAGTGACCACAGACTCTTGAGAAGTTAACACAGGGTTGTGTGGTCGCATCAGTGGAAGCATGATGTGCGACCATACAGTTGACCACATAATTTCAGAAAGCTAATTTTGAGGCCAAACTTGATTTTAAACTATTGTAACCTAATATCATCAAACCCTAATCTAAATTCATGAATTTCTTAGGCTATCTACTAGTACAAGATAATTTTTGAAGCTTGGAAGAGATCGATACTACAATCCAAGATGAGAAAATCAGACCTAAACTAATTGGATAATAACTAGTTACTCTTTATTTTATTTGTCCAATGCCATGATTATTGATATGCTTGTATGATTGTAATGTGCATCTCATATGTAATCCAATATTACTGTTATTTTTGTTCGTGTATATTTTATTATTGTTCTTATTTGACATGATGATGATGCTAGGAATAGACATGTGCTTGTCTGTGGTTGATGTATTGGATTGGGTGGAGCATCAGGGGGAGTGTAGCAATGTGTGATCCATGAGGCTCTAACTCTTTCTCTATTCCGTTCACCACATTGGCATCGTCGTATCGTTGTTACCTTAGAGAAACTAGTACGTCGTAGGGCATTAGGGGGTGTTCGTGGACCGTGTGGTCTTTGACTCTAATGAAGAGCCCTAGCTCTATCTCTATGCACGTATTGAGGAATGTTGGGGTAAGGCCTTGGAATCATATAGATGACATTAGGATTGATTAGTAGCGAGCCCAATTTACAAGCCCTCGTTAGTAGGGGCATACATGCTAATATGGGTAGGGTATCAGGAGAAGTGTTGTCAGTGTGTGATCTGGACACTTTAGCTCTATCTCTATTCCATGGTGGGTACATGTGAGACGACAATGATGTTTGATGCATTAAGCAGATTCACATACTCGTGTATAGAGGTGCGGTGGCCGCCAATCCTTTCTATAGCATAGTTGCACACTTATACCAGACCAAAGATATGAATTGAATGCATGCATACGTTTGCAAATTATTTTGTTCACTCACTGAGCTCATGTTGGAGAGCTGACCCTTGCGCGCTTAATTTTTTTTAGTTTCTGATGTTGCAGGTACTGTTGTGGAAGCTTATATCGATGCATCAATGTATGGACATGTGGCGGCCATGGATGTACAAGCTGTGGAGGACGAGCAAGACTCGTCAAGCTAGTATTTTAATTATGTCTATGCTTAGTGGTTAACTTATATATTTTGATACTTGTAATATGTATTAATTATGTTTCGGTTAATTGGAGATAACTGAATTATTTAATTATCTATCATGTTAGACTTCAGTTCATTATTAATAAGACTTTTGCTCTTTACTTTATTATCTCTGATTGTGCAGAATGTGTATTTGGTTTGGATTGTTGGCACAGTCTTTACGAGATCCAGACTTGAACCGTTAGTTCGTATGATGGTTCATCACACTTCTGGTTTGTCCAAAATTGGGGTATGACATTTCCTTTTCTATTCTGTACCTAAGATTTTTGACATTTTTTTCCTTTTTCTATTATGAACTTAAGATTTATGAGATTTCTTTCCTTTTCTGTTCTGTATCTAAGATTCACAAGGTTTCTTTCTTTTCTTGTCCTATATCTATGATTTATGAGATATCTTTCCTTTTCTGGTCTGTATCTAAGATTTTTATGGCAAGTGTATCATTCCAAATATGGCAGGTGTATTTACCCTAAATGGCAATGCATTCAAATATAGCAAGAAATCAATGTAGCAATTTTAAGAAGACAATAACTCATGCAACAATCCACAATTAACAAGAAATCAGCATAGCATCCAAATTTAGCAACAAATCATATAGCATCTCAAAATTGTAATAAATCATATAGCATCAAAATTTAGCAAGAAATCAATGTAGCATCTCATAATAGCTATAATCATGTAGCATCAAAATTTGGCAACAAATCATGAGAGCATCCAATATACGACAAGAAATCATAAGAAAATAACAATAATCATGTAGCATTTAAATTTGGCAAGAAATCAACATAGCATCAAAATAGCATGTGCTCATGTGAGACCAAATATACAAGTAAAAGCAAATATGTACATGAAAAACGTATGCATCTCAAATATGACATGTGTGCATCTTAATGTGCCATGTATGCATCCAATGTGGCATATATTGACAAATCACTCAACATCTATGGGACTAATCAAAATAGCTTCAAAATCAAAATTTCAAAAGAACTTTGGAATCCAAACCCAAAACTTTTCATACAGGTTCATTGGCATTCCCACACACTTCCAACCACCTCAATGCAACTTAGAATACTACAGAACTCATGTAGAACTAGATCGAATGTCGCAAGCTTCCACTGCCCAGTTTGATCAATTCAGTGTCTGATTTAGTTACCTCGGCCAGTACCCATGCCAACACATCTGAACACCTCCAAACCACTGTTCGGGCTATTAAAGACACGTCCACACTGCTGGCTCACCTCTGTTACTTACACTAACACTCTTTCTTCTCTCTCTCTCTCTTTCTCTCTCTCTCTCTCTCTCTCCATATCCCTCCCCTTTCTCTCTCTTCAATGCTTCATTCTTTAAGGCTTGCACTGACATGGCCATTCTCTCTAATGAGCTACATCCAACAAGGCAACAAATAGCCAACACTGATCACAGACCAGTCCAAGAATGGGGGTGACTGAGTTGATACAGATTTTGTTACATCTCCTAATTTGAAAATCAAAGCCCATGTCCTCATGAATTGGGCAACTGCTACACCATTGATGATTGAATGGTTGTTTGTCATTTCCAATAAAGAGATCGAAATTTAAGAAAATTTTGATTTGCATTCCCATCACCAGACCAATGGGGTCCAGATGATGGCCAGTGTGGAACAAGGGGGTGTGTGTTGGCCTTCGTATTGTAATTGTTGGCAACATGGGCCAACTAGGCCAAGTTTGATGAGAGAGAGTGTATGCGGGCCCCACAGGCTATATGGAAGTGTTACAGGCGATATGACAGTGATACAGACGATATGGCAATGATATGGTGTCGCATTTGTCGTATTCAAGAAGAGGGAAGCATTCTTAGAAGAGAGAGAAAGAGGAGAGAGAAAATTAATGGTGGGTCCCACCATGCTGAGGTGGCATGCCACTATGGCAGCCAGCTTAGCCGAGGGCCACGGCACCAATGGCAGCCACCATATAGCCGAGGCCAGCAGGGCCATACCGCATGCCACAGCCGAGGCCAGCAGCAGCAGCCAGCCCCACAGCCACAGCACCATGGCCAGCAGGGCCAAGCCACAAGCAAGCCAAGAAGGCCAGCAGCGCAGCAAGGCCCTCAAGCACTGCCGCGCGCATGGCCTTGCCGCAAGCAGCGCACGCATGGCCTTGCCACAAGCAGCGCGCTGGCTTCCTCCATCCCGCATGCCTTGCACTCCAGGTATTCGATGGATTTCTAGGAGAGAGAAAAGCTCTCTGGAAATCCACCCTGCAGCGTTTTAACAAATGCATAGAATGGTTATAGAGGCCATTCTAATGCATTTCAGGGGTATTTTGGGGAATTCAAAGAGAAAAAAATGCGAAATCGGTGGCTAAGAGAGAGCCACGTATGAGAAATGCCGATCGGATGGCCTAGAAGAAGGCGGGCTCAGGTGTGGCGCAGGAGTTGCGTCGAGATTCTTGCGCGCGAGATCTGATTGGGTCGGCGCAACTTATAATGATGCTCCGCAATGTATGGTAGCAAAATTTTGATTCTGTGCGGCGCGCGTTCGGTACGACGGCGGCCTTGATCTCAATCCAACGGTATCTATCAAAGCCGATCGGATCTGACGCGATCTGACCAGATCCGTCGGCTGGTAGTCAATCCTGCCTTTTTGCAGATATCCAATGGTTATATTTTGAAGATGATGTCTCCGACAATCGCGGATCGACAGCGTCTCTAACTCTGTCAGCGTAGGCGACGATCCGGTGTAGCGGCTGTACTGAATCAAGTCTGAAATGATTCCATTTGTTATGATCTGGTTGGCCGATCTTATTTTGGCCATATCTTGGCCATCCGATGTCCAAATCGGATGGTTCAAGTTGTACTCGATTCTGTTTTGAATTTCCTATCTATTGGGGATGGTTTGAAGGTCGTGGGTTGTTCTGAAAAATTGAAAAAGAAGGAAGAGAAGGTGATAGGGGTTTTTTAGAGTTTGTTGGTGCTTTGTATGCCTATCTAACCTCTCCATCTCTGATTCATTGTGTTCCTAATGCCAAGGAGAGGTTGGTAGAACCGTTTGTTGTACAAAAATGGTAGTTGTTCGGTTGTGAGAGAGAGAATGATGCCTGTATGCAAAGAAATGTCTGGAACATCAAGTATAGCGAATGGTGGATGCTGTTGAAGCTTCTTGAGAGCGTTGTGGAGCTCCAATGTTGCTGTTAGCCACTTTAAAGCCTCGGTTGTGAGATTTTCTCAACTCCTGTGTTATGTATTGATTCAATGCCATGTATACTATAGTAGGTTAAAATGTTTAAATGCCTACTTAGTATGGGAGTTTGTTGTATGCTAGCTTAGGCAAAAAGAATATTGAATGCCTTGCTAGTCTGGGTTTCATTGTAGGGCATCACTATAAGTCCCAAAATATATCACTTTGATTTGTGTTCAGTGGGTGCTGGACACTGGCTGGTACAACCTGAACCCTGGCAGTGTTTGCCCTCTTAGTTTTATACTGGGAAAACATAGGGTGAGTATCCTTGTCCTATGAAGGACTAAAATTGAGTATTGAGTAAATACAGAGCCCATTGGGCATTACTCCGTGGATTAGCCATCACACACTGTGGTGGTGAACCACGTAATCCTTCTGTGTTGTGGAATGCTTTGTTTCTGTATTTTGTGAAGTGCGTGGAATGAACTGCAGGATGGGTGTGCAAATCTGGTAGACCTGGCCACTGAGTGGTGCGAGGTAGATTTGCATACGCTTGTATGATTGTAACAGTCTGGTTCATCATCAACCCTGGGCAGTAAAGGAAAATTCAGGGAAAAGTTTTCACTGATTCACCCCCCTCTCAATGTCATCCAAGGTCCATCAATTGGTATCAGAGCACCAGGCTCAGTGACAGCTAAATCAGCATCTGAGAAATTAGAGGACAGCTATGACACCAGGGGAAGGTTCTCATAAACCTCCATTGTTTGATGGTACTGACTTCGTGTTTTGGAAGAGGAGAATGGAGATTTATGTGGGTTCACTTGGATTCGATGTTTGGGCTGCAGTTGAAATGGGCTATACTCCACATGATACACTTACTCTTAGTATTACAGGCAAGAAGAATTTTGAGAACAACAGAAAGGTACTCAATGCCATTCAAGGTGGTCTGACCAACAGTGAATTGTCCAAAGTCATGGATTGCAAGACTGCAAAGGAAGTCTGGGACGGACTAATTAACATCTATGAAGGTGACAAGAAAATCAAGAAAGTGAAGCTGCAAACATTCAGGGCTCAGTTTGAAAACTTAAAAATGAATGAGGACGAAACTGTTGATCAGTATATGAACAGAGTCAATGAAGGGGTCAACTCTTTTAGAGGACTTGGTAAAGACTTAAAATGATCCATTGTTTGTCAGAAGATTTTGAGGTCTCTCACACCCAAGTTTGAATCAAAAGTTTCAGCTCTCGAAGAGACTAAGGATTTGGATGAAGTCACCATAGATGAGATACATGGAGCATTGACAGCTTTTGAAATGAGAATAGACCCTGGAACTACTGTTGACAAGCAAGTAGCCTTCAAGGCAATGAAGAAACTCAAGATTTCTGAAAAACCAAATGTGGAAGGAAGTGAAGATGAAGCCACAACTCATTTCACCAGAAAATTAAAGAAGGGTACAGGAAGATATAAAAACAAACTCCCTTTCAAATGTTTTAATTGTGGCAAGGTTGGACATTTTGCTACAAAATGCCCAAGGAAGAGTAAGATTGACAGCGATGATGAAGATGAAAGAAATTACAAGTTTAAGGCAAAGAAAAATTACAGCTTCAAAAAGAACAAGTCAAACAAAAAAAGTTTCATTTCCAAGAGAGTCAGTGGAACCTCAAATGATGACTCAGATGATGTCTCAGATGATGAGCCTAGTGAGGCCTTGTTCATGGTATTCATTGAAGAACATGAAGGAAACAAAGGTGAAGAATCTACTTCAAAAATTTATGAAGAAGGTTAAATTGTGGACTCCATCTCAAGTGGTGATGAAGAAAGAAACAATGAAGATACATGTTCAAGCAGTGATGAAGAAGCTGAGATAAACTTTGAGGAAGCATTTGTTGCAGCTATGAAGGAACTCAAGAAGGAAAGAAAGAATAATAAGCTTGCCTCACAAGAAGCCAAAAAGCAAAAACAAGTGATTCAAGAATTGAGAGCTCAAGATGAAGAGTCCAAGAAAACTGTTGAAAATCTCAATGCTCAACTTAAACAGGCATCTGTAGACTACTCCAGGGTATTGAATGAGAATGCAAGGTTGAAAGTTCAACTTGAAGAACAACTCCCTATGGTTGATTGATTTGAAGAAATTGAAAATGAGTTTACACTTCTGAAGACAAAAGTGGCTGAGTATGAAAAGGAAGAGCTTGAGAGACAACAAAAATTAGCTCAACATGAGAAATCAAGTAATTCTACTCCAGTGCATCCTAGTAGTAGCAGGCTTGACAGGATCATCAATGCTCAAAGACCTTCTTACATTAAGTTTGGCCTTGGTTTTGATAAAGGAGAGACATCAAAGAATGCCAACTCAAAGGGAAAAAGTCTCATATCCTTTGTGCAGGAAAATGGAAAGGATAAGGACCCTATAGTTCATTGTCAAGGAGGAATCAAAACCTCTCTCCCTAAGACTAACTATGCAAGGCCAAGACAAAATGCATGGCAAGGCAGGAGAGTGGAGCATGACAACTACTATAAAGAAAACTATCCCAGTGCATCACAGAGACAAATGAGGTACATGGCAACTGCAAGGTTAAAACCTCATTTTCAGGGATACTGCTATAGATGCAACAACTTTGGACATAAGATTGCTACCTGCAAATTCAACATGAGAGATGTCAAATTTGAGAGTAGAAATCAATTTTCTTCCCTTGAATAGAATTTTGTTGAGTGCTACAACTGTCACAACTTTGGGCATGTAGCAAGGAACTGTAGAACCATCTTCCCCCCTATGCCACCTTTATAGAGACAGCACAACAGAACAAGAAGAGAGGCTCCAAAGTAGAAACATGTTGAGAAGACACCATCACAGAAGAGAGTTTGGGTTCAGAGGGACAAAATAGAAAGGAATAGCTCTTTGGTTGTGCAGATAGCTTTTAAGGCACAAGACAGCTCTACACCATGGATTCTTGACAGTGGGTGTTCAAGTCACATGACTGGAGATAGTAAAAGACTTCTAAAGCTTCAGCACTATGAAGGAGGTTCAGTTAAGTTTGGCAACAATGATGGTGCCAAGATAGTTGGAAAGAGAAGCATCAGTCTCAATAATGGAAATATAACATCCCATGATGTTCTCTATGTTTCAGGTTTGAAACATAACTTATTGAGTGTCAGCCAGATTTGTGATAGGGGTCACAAAGTTATTTTTAATGATCAAGGATGTGAGATCTGAAGGTCTGACAGTGGAAAGTTGATGGCATCAGGAAAGAGAACTCATAGAAATCTCTATATTTTGTCTGAAGATTTTGAAGAGAATTGTATGATGAGTCAAGAAGAGGAAACATGGCTATGGCATAGAAGATTGGGACATATTGGCTTTGAAAATCTATCAAAAATATCTAACAAGAATGCTGTTAGAGACATTCCTTCACTGAAGAAACCCTCCAATGATATCTGTGCATCTTGTCAAAAGGGAAAGCAAACAAGAACATCATTCAAACCTAAGGAGTACCACACTACTCAACCATTGGAGATAGTTCATACAGATCTATGTGGGCCAATGAGGACACAGAGCATTACAGGGGAGAGGTACTTCATTCTGTTTATAGATGACTACTCCAGAATGACTTGGGTAATGTTTTTGAAACATAAATCAGAGGCTCTAGCTAGATTCAAGATCTTCAAAACTCAAGTTGAAAATGAGACAGGGAAGAAAATCAAGTGCTTAAGATTTGACAGGGGAGGAGAGTACACCTGGATAGACTTTGCAGAGTATTATTCTGAGAATGGCATCAAGAGACAGACTTCAGCTCCCAAAACACCACAGTAAAATGGTGTTGCAAAAAGAAAGAACATAACTATTCAAGAGATGGCCAGGACTATGTTAACTGAAAATGACATGGGAAATAAATTCTGGAGAGAAGCAGTGCATACAACAATATATGTTCAGAATAGGTGTATGTTGAGGCCACATGAAGACAAGACTCCCTATGAATTATGGTTTGGCAAGAAGGCCACAGCAAAGCACTTCAAGGTGTTTGGAAGTAAGTGTTATATCAAAAACACCAACCATAATCTAGGAAAGTTTGATGATAGAGCCGATGAAGAAATATCTCTTGGCTATTCTACCTCCAGTAAAGCTTACAAATGTTACAACAAGAGACTTGGTAAAATTATTGAAAGTGCAGATGTGAGAGTTGATGAGCACAAGAATTCTCCTACGGGGTCATATAATGAGGTTTCTATCCTTGAAGATCTGGACAGTGAGCAGAATGACAATGAAACAGAAAAGGAGCAGGATGTTACAAATGTGTCAAGATAGAGAGCTGTGGTTGAGACAGAAGAAAGAGAAGAGTAGTCAGATTCTGAGGCAGATAGGCAGAATGGAAGTGGCTCAAGCAGAGTAAGAAAGAACCATCCAAAAAAATTAATTCTTGGTGATCCCTCAGCTGGAATGCAAACAAGGAAGGTGAGAAAAGCAAAACAGATGTTCTCTCTCTTATCTCACATTGAACCCAAATCAGTTGTAGAAGCATGTGAAGATGCTAGTTGGCTCAAGGCAATGAATGAGGAGTTGAACCAGATAGAGAAAAATCAAACTTGAGAATTAGTGCCAAAGCCTGCAGATAAGAATGTCATAGGCACTAAATGGGTCTATAGAAACAAATTCAATGAAGATGGTGAAGTTGTAAGAAACAAGGCCAGATTGGTTTGCAAAGGATATGCTCAAGTTGAGGGCATTGACTTTGAAGAAACATTTTCTCCTGTTGCTAGGTTGGAAGCAATCAGAATGTTTCTTGCATTTGCTGTACACAAAAACTTCAAGGTTTACCAGATGGATGTAAAGTCAGCCTTCTTGAATGGTGACTTGGAAGAAGAGGTGTATATAGAGCAACCAGAAGGATTCCAACTGAGTGAAGACCCTACACTTGTTTGTAGATTGAAAAAGGCATTGTATGGGTTGAAGCAATCACCAAGAGCGTGGTATTCAAGGCTGGACACTTATCTCTGTCAGTTGGGTTTCAAGAAGGGACTGGTAGATAGCAACTTGTATGTGAAATATGTTGATGGTAATCAGACAGTTGTGGTAGTGTATGTAGACGACATCATTTTTGCAGGCCACAAGGATGAGGCATGTAAGGATTTTGCTCAGAGAATGCAGAATGAGTTTGAAATGTCCATGATTGGTGAACTTTCTTATTTTTTGGGTTTACAGATCAGTCAGTTGAAGGATGGATTTTTTTTATCTCAGACCAAATATGATTGCACACCAGTAAGCACACCTACGATGACTAGTTGCAAGTTGAGCAAAGATGATGACTCTCCACCAGTTGACCACACTATGTATAGGTCAATGATTGGAAGTCTGCTCTACTTGACTACTATAAGGCCAGATATTCTACAGTTTGTGTGCATGGTAGCTAGATTTCAAGCTGGCCCAAAGGAGACACATGTGGTAGCTGTGAAGAGGATCTTCAGATACTTGAAGGGGACAATGGAGTATGGTCTCTGGTATGCAAAAAGCAAGGATTTGGTGTTGTCATCCTACTCAGATGCAGATTGGGCAGGTTGTGTTGATGATAGGAAGAACACTAGTAGAGGTGCCTTCTATCTTGGTAGAAATTTGGTGGCTTGGCACAGTAAAAAGCAAGAGTCAGTCTCATTGTCTACAGCAGAGGCAGAATATATAGTAGCCACCTCTTGTTGCACACAAGTTTTGTGGATGAAGCAAATGTTGAAGGATTTAGGCATTGAGTCACACAAGCCTATTTCAATGTTCTGTGACAACACTAGTGCTATAAATATCTCCAAGAACCCAGTTATGCACTCTAAGAAGAAGCACATAGCCATCCGGTATCATTTCTTGAGAGAGAAGGTGACAGAAGGAGAAGTTCAGTTGGAGTTCATTCCTACATTAGAGCAGATGGCAGACATTTTCACAAAACCACTTCCCAAGGAACAATTTGTGTATTTGAGACAGAAGTTGGGAGTGGTTACCCTCCCCATGCACTGAGGAGCTTGGTGTGAGGGGGAGCAGTGTGTAATTGATATATTCTTCTTGCTCCCTATGTTGGACTCAAGGGGAGTCATTTGATGTTTTTTTTTGTTGTGTTGATATGGGTGGAGTTAATGTTTTGGAACGCCCATAGGATTGGAAAGATGTGGTGGGCACTCCTATGTGGTCGATCCCTTTGTTCTTGTTGTCAAAGGGGGAGAAAGATCTCATGGTGGATTGAGTAGTTGCCAACAATTCCAAAGGGGGAGATTGTTGGCCTTCGTATTGTAATTGTTGGCAACATGGCCCAACTAGGCCAAGTTTGATGAGAGAGAGTGTATGCGGGCCCCACAGGCGATATGGAAGTGGTATGCGGGCCCCACAAGCGATATGGAAGTGTTACAGGCGATATGACAGTGATACAAGCGATATGGCAATGATATGGTGTCGCATTTGTCGCATTCAAGAAGAAGGAAGCATTCTTAGATGAGAGAGAAAGAGGAGAGAGAAAATTAATGGTGGGTCCCACCATGCTGAGGTGGCATGCCATTATGGCAGCCAGCTTAGCCGAGGGCCACGACACCAATGGCAGCCACCATATAGCCGAGACCAGCAGGCCCATACCGCATGCCGCAGTCGAGGCCAGCAACAGCAGCCAGCCCCACAGCCACAGCACCATGGCCAGTAGGGCCAAGCCACAAGCAAGCCAAGAAGGCCAGCAGCGCAGCGAGGCCCTCAAGCACTGCCGCACGCATGGCCTTGCCGCAAGCAGTGCGATGGCTTCCTCCATCCCGCATGCCTTGCACTCCAGGTATTCGGTGGATTTCCAGGAGAGAGAAAAGCTCTTTGGAAAACCACCCTGCAATGTTTTAACAAATGCATAGAATGGTTACAGAGGCCATTCTAATGCATTTCGGGGGTATTTTGGGGAATTCAAAGAGATGAAAAGGCGAAATCGGTGGCCAAGAGAGAGCCATGTATGAGAAATGCCGATCGGATGGCCTAGAAGAAGGCGGGCTCAAGTGTGGCGCAGGAGTTGCGTCGAGATTCTTGCGCGCGAGATCGGATTGGGTCGGCGCAACTTATAATGATGCTCTGCAATGTATGGTGGCAAAATTTTGATTCTGTGCGGCGCGCGTTCGGTACGACGGCGGCCTTGATCTCAATCCAACGGTATCTATCAAAGTCGATCGGATCTGACGCGATTTGACCAGATCCATCGGCTGGTAGTCAATCCCGCCTTTTTGCAGATATCCAACGGTTATATTTTGAAGATGTTGTCTTCGCCAATCGCGGATCGACAGCGTCTCTGACTCTGTCAGCGTAGGCGACGATCCGGTGTAGCGGCTGTACTGAATCAAGTCTGAATTGATTCCATTTGTTATGATCTGGTTGGCCGATCTTATTTTGGCCATATCTTGGCCATCCGATATCCAAATCGGATGGTTCAAGTTGCACTCGACTCTGTTTCAAATTTCCTATCTATTGGGGATGGTTTGAAGGTCGTGGGTTGTTTTGAAAAATTGAAAAAGAAGGAAGAGAAGGTGATAGGGGTTTTTTGGAGTTTGTTGGTGCTTTGTATGCCTATCCAACCTCTCCATCTCTGATTCATTGTGTTCCTAATGCCAAGGAGAGGTTGGTAGAACCGTTTGTTGTGCAAAAATGGTAGTTGTTCGGTTGTGAGAGAGAGAATGATGCCTGTATACAAAGAAATGTCTGGAGCATCAAGTATAGCAAATGGTGGATGCTGTTGAAGCTTCTTGAGAGCATTGTGGAGCTCCAATGTTGCTGTCAGCCACTTGAAACCCTCGGTTGTGAGATTTTCTCAACTCCTGTGTTATGTATTGATTCAATGCCATGTATACTAGAGTAGGTTAAAATGTTTAAATGCCTACTTAGTATGGGAGTTTGTTGTATGCTAGCTTAGGCAAAAAGAATGTTGAATGCCTTGCTAGTCTGGGTTTCATTGTAGGGCATCACTATAAGCCCCAAAATATATCACTTTGATTTGTGTTCAGTGGGTGCTGGACACTGGCTGGTACAGCCTGAACCCTGGCAGTGTTTGTCCTCTTAGTTTTATGCTGGGAAAACACAGGGTGAGTATCCTTGTCCTATGAAGGACTAAAATTGAGTATTGAGTAAATACAGAGCCCATTGGGCATTACTCCATGGATTAGCCATCACACACTGTGGTGGTGAACCACGTAACCCTTCTGTGTTGTGGAATGCTTTGTTTCTGTATTTTGTGAAGTGCGTGGAATGAACTGTAGGATGGGTGTGCAAATCTGGTAGACCTGGCCACTGAGTGGTGCGAGGTAGATTTGCATACGCTTGTATGATTGTAATAGTCTGGTTCATCATCAACGCTGGGGAGTAAAGGAAAATTCAGGTTAAAGTTTTCACACTGATTCACCCCCCTCTCAGTGTCATCCAAGGTCCATCAGTGTGATTCAGTTACATCACTTGTATAGTCGCTGGAGATTAAGTTGAAGTCAGGCATCCGACTCAGCGATGGTTAATGGTACTGAACCCATCGACGTAACGGATTAGGGTTCTATAGGAATCATGAGGCCATGAAAGTTTTCCTGCATGAAGGTCGAAATGGATAAGGGTGAATGAGAGTTTGATTTGTGGGAGAGACTAAGTGATTAGAGGTAATGGGTTTGGGTAGTCATAGAAGTGAAGGGTTTGTTGGGGTAGCAGTAGTGGTAACCACAGTTGGCCAAGGAAGGTGAGACGAATATCCGGGACTGCCGCAGCAACAGAACCTGATGGTGGAGCCACTTTGCAGTGCTCGATCACCTTCATTGGTTTGCAAGCAGTCATAAAACTGAGGAAACTTTTAAATTAATAAAAAAAAATGAGGAAACTGAAGCAGATCAGCAACAATAATCGTGGCTGAAAATTTTTTTTAAAAAATATGATTGAAACTACCACAATTGGAAACTACCATTCAAAAGTTAGAACGGGATTTCATGAGAAACAAAATTCTATTTGGCGTATTGACTTATTGCTAGGTAATCAATTACGAAGATTTAGCCTTCTGTCCCACACTCCCATCTATCAGTAAAAGTGTGTGTGTGTGTGTGAGAGAGAGAGAGAGAGAGAGAGAGAGAGAGAGAGAGAGAGAGATGGGACCAAGGTTGATTTTTGGAAGGGCAGATAGCTAGGAAACTTTTCGATCCAGGGGGCTTCGGGCTCAGGGGTTGAAGCACTTTTGTGTGTGTGTGTGTGTGTAAAAGTATCGTACTATATTGTGAATGGTAAATGGTTGTTTTCCGGAGGTTACTTCTGTGTTCCTCGCAAATATGTTTGAACAGGGTGAATTGTTTCCTTTGGGGGAAGGTTTTTGATGGAAGATGACAAGGTGTGATGATCTGGACAGGATCAGAGGATGGGGCTTTCTCTGTCAAGTCCGCGTGGAGTGAGCTTCAGGAGCGATCTCAGCCCCCATTGTGGGCATCGGCTGTATGGGGAAAGGCATGTCTCCTTTTGCTTAGAGATAGAGCTATGCTGGTTTCCTACAGATGACAGGATTGGTCTATGACTATAAGTTTGGCAGAGCTTACTTGAATCTCTTTTCTTCTTTGGGATATCTGAGTATGTCTTCCTTGTGCACCTTTTTTTTTATTTTTTTTTATTTATTATTATTTCGTCACAGTTTCAGAGCGTTATTACGTATGACGAATCTAATGTTTCATGCTCCTGCAAAACATATTGTGCTTTGTTCCAATATCAGAAAGTATAAACCAGTGATCACTGAAATGAAGAGAAGAACCAAAGGAGGGAGAGAGAAGAAGTCGAGACTGCAACTCCAGACAAATTAGGAGTCATTGACTCCCCTCTCGTGGACCACATGGTGTAAATCGTTAAAAAGCTTGATTACCATAGAGTGCATTAGAAAATAGGCATCCGTTTATTTATTTATTATAATTATATCACTTTATTAGGAAAAAAAAAAGAAGAGAATAAAAGGATGCATCTATATGTGCTTGCTACTCTTAGAAAATTGGCACGGGTTTCCTTCTTAGTCAATATGTGCTTGCTCATGGTACGATATTAGCTTGTCCGTAAATGTTGAGAATCTGAAAATGGATTTGAGATCAATCAAAGATGAGCCTTAACCCATTAAACATTGAAGCAAAGGCAACCATTTCCTTCTTGCTGAAAGCGAAATCAATCTCCATTCCACCGTCTAATTTATGGCTCTCTTTCATAAACATGCATCCCATTCTATCACTTGATACAAACTCTACCTTCTTTGGTCTCCCCCACCCATAATCCACCCCATAAAGTCCGGCCGGTGGTGATCCAGCTGCTGCGAAAACTCTTCCAGATTGCAGATGTAACAAGTCTGAAATGCCATCCTCTTGACCTCTCAAAACATCTTTGTTCAATCTCAGAATTGCCTCTCCTATCAATTGTGATGCCACCACAACTCCATCTTCTCTCAACAAATTACTTCTCTTTGTAGTCACTATAAAAGGTCTGACACAATTCCCAAAGTATGTTTCCGGGATAGAAGGATCCATCTTCATTCGACCCCTGGAATCTAAATTCACTGCAAAGTGGGTTTTAGCTTGAATCATGATATTGCCAGGCTCATGCTCAGTTGCTGCTTCTTCTGCTTTGACCAAGCAAACCCAGCAAAAGCGCAAGTCACCACATATGTTGACATAGGAATTGGTTCTGGTTGTTCACTTTTGTTGTGTCGAGCCAGGACCCATTCCTTGAGTTTCCTAAGGTCGGTTGGGTTCAGCTCCATCATAGCTCGAACCACTTCTGGTTGGAGTTTGACGTCCATCACCCTTAAGTTTCTGTTTCCAGACACGAATTCAGTTCCCATAAATCTCTCTAGCTCCTTCAAGTATATCTTTTCGATGCCGGTAGGGTCCCTGATCACAGTCCTGTCCAAGAATGGGGGTGACTCGATTGATAGAGATTTAGTTGCATCTCCTAACTTGGACATCAAAGCTCATGTCCTCATGAAGTGGGCAATTGATCTGCCGCCGATCATTGAATGGTTGATTGTCATTCCAATAGAGAGACCGAAATTTGTGAAAACAGTGATTTGTATTGCCAGCACCGGAAGAAAGGGTCCAGTTGATTGTAAGTCTGGAACAAAGGGGTGTGATTCAGTTGCATCTCTAGGATGGTCACTGCAGGTGACCAAGTTGAAATCGGCATCCGACTCAGCGATGGTTATCGATACCGAATCGCCATCTATGTAACGGATTAGGGGTCTATAGGAATCATGAGGCCATGAAATTTATCCTGCAAGAGGGTAGAAATGGATAAGGGTGCAAGAGAATTAGAGTTTGATTTGAGGAATGAGAGATTGAGTTATTAAAGATAATGGGTATGGGTAGTCATAGTAGTGGATGGTTTGTGAGGATGGCAGTGGTAACCACAGTTGGTCAAAGAAGGTGAGAGGAATATCCGGGACTGCTGCAGCAACAGAACCTGGTGGTGGAGCTACTGTGCAGTGCTCGATCACCTGCACTGGTTTACAAGGCGCCAACAAACTGAGAAACCGAAAAAAAAATAACTGAGAAAACTGAAGCAGTAACTAATGGGGCTGTGAAGAGATTAAACAAATGCTATACATATATATAGATCTGCCTGCGTTGAAGACCTACCGGTCAATAAGGAACAGGACAATGAGGATGTTGTTGCAGAATAAATTTGTAACAGGGCAATGAAATCTATCCTCACCTGCATGTACTTGTTTTCACCCAACCCCCTTGAACTTTGCCTTTAAATTATCTAATCCCAAACTTACTCAATAATATTACCCACGTCCCGACCTTAACTTATCTATTTTACCCTTATTGGAAAAAGCTTAACTTCCCTTTTTTTTTTATTTCTAAGTTCTTTATCTTTTTCCATCTTTTTCCTTCAGTCTTCTCTGTCGAGCCAGAACAAGGACATGATAGTTAACCGAAGAAACCAAAAAATAAAAAAAGCCTGCACATATGAAACCAACGAGGTTTTTGGATTTTGGTGTAATGTGCTACTTATTGGCTGTCTGCATAGCTTTTAGATTTTATTCTCTTTAAGTTTCCGGGAGTTCTTAAGGGTTTTATCAGTTATGGCAGGTCGTGCAATGGCCGGCGCTGGAATATCGGAAGCTTGAAAACATGACTTGCAGAGGTGGTGGGAAGAAATTGGAAAAACAAAGAAGAAAAAATGGAAATAAGTTACCGGAGAAGATGACTTGCAGAGGGGGTGGGAAGAAATTGGAAAAGCAAAGAAGAAAAAATGGAAGAAAATTGGACGATCGTATTGAGCTGATTATATATATATATATATATATATATATATATATATATATATATATATATATATATATATATATTTACAATCAGAAGCACCACTGTTCCAAAAAGCATAAACTAATTGCAGAGAGGTAACAGGAAGAAAACACACAATAAATACTCACCTTGCAGAATTGCAGAACCTCCGACACTTGGAATGGGAAGAGTGCGGTTTCAAATGGAAGTGCGCCGTTCATGTTCAAGATTTCTTTTTGAAGATTTATTCTGGAAGAACGCTATAATGTGTGTGTTTGTGTGTAGCATGGGCTACAACTACAAAATGGAAGCGGCAGTAAAACCTGCTCCTCTTGCAGTCGACTTTCACTCGAAATCAAAGCTTCAATCACATAAGATCCCCCAGTCCAACTTGCAAATAATATGACCAGTTGCAGTGGCAGTCAGACGATTCAGAGGGTGTTTCTCTGTTTCTCCTGCGCTTTGGATTGTGAAGTCTATGCTTTTCTTCTAAGATATCAAGGATAATACCAATATAAGATAGGTAAATTGGCTTACAATGATGAGAAATTCAGTTAGTTAAGGATAATTTACTCTATCTGCTAACCTAAGCTCCTTGAAGATCCTGCTTGCAAGTTCATGGATGATTTTCATCAATTTCATGATTTGAGTTTTATGAGAGATACTTGGGGTGTACTTGGATGAAGGTGGCAGCGGCTGGACCTTGGCTGGTTATAGCCAGGTCTTGCGATGGGATCCCATCTCCATGCGGGCTGTTTTTCTTTTTTTCTTTTTTTTTCGGGGGGGGAGATTAAATATAATATATGCTCTCCTGTTTACAAAAAAAAAAGAAAAAAAGAACAGAACCTTTCTCTTATCCCTCCCCCCCTCTTGTCTTCATCATCCTCTTCTTCTTCTTCTCCTTTATCTCTTAACTTCTTTTTTTAAATGTTATGGATTTCAATACAGGAAGTTATTTTTCATTTGCTAATGCTATCAACATGTCAATGTTCTGTGAACTTCTAAGCTTGAGAATGTAGGTTTGCTTTCTCTAGTTATTTCAACAACCAACGTTACATAATTACTACTTTAAGTTTCTGTTTCTAGCTCAATTCCATTCAAATGATTTGTTTGCTCATTGATTTCTACTATTGCATGTCATTGTTTTTCAGTTGTGCTGTGAGTGAACTCATACCTAAAGTACTTTGTTTTTCTTCATATATATATTGAAATTCTAAAGTACCTTGTTTTTCTTATTTTCTTTTTTATGTGACTTTAACAAACAGCAAGCATAGAAGGCTGACATTTGTTTGTTGAAGAAGTTCAATGGGATGCTTGAAATGGTTGATCAATGCCTTCTTTTTGTATCTAAGAAGTGAAAAGTGGTGTGGTGTGAATCAGACAAGGGAAGGAAACTGAGAAGCATTTTGGTGGATTGGAGTTACAAGATTGGATCCATTTTTTTTTGTTGTACTCCGGAGTTACAAGATTGGAGTTACAATGCTTCTTTTTTTTTGTTGTACTTTGGAGTACTGTATATATACAATGCTTTTTATTTTTAACTTAGCTTATGGAATGTAAAGGTTGGAATATCGATATTCACTTGGAATTCTTCTACATTTCAGTTGCTAGTTTTTTTTTCTAGTCTTTTGTGTTTTGCTTGTGTTTTCAGTGTTTATAACAGGAATATTTCAGTATGGGTATTGCTTGGGAAAATTTTAAAAAAAAAAAGACTATTTTTACCGACGGTAAAACAATATCCGTTGGTAAATATTATTTTTATCCACGGAAATTAGGATTCCGTTGGTAAATATACAAATTTATGCCCACCTAAAGTAGGTGTCCGTTGGTAAATATGAAAATTTATGCCCACGGAAATTTAAATTTCCGTGGGAAAAAATATAGTAATATACCCACGGTAATACATAGGTATTGGTAATATAGAGATTTTTACCAACGGAACATTTGTTACCGTTGGAAAATATCAAAGATTCAACCACGAGAATTTGTTTTCCATGGCTAAAAATATAATATTTTAGCCACAGGAATTTATTTTCCGTTGGGAAAAATGAGAATTTATACCCACGGCCGCTACGACGACAGAACATACAACGGAAACTGGTCTGTCGGTAAATATAAATGACGACGGAAACCTCATTTTGGCGACGGAAATTTCCGTCGCCAAAAATGAACATTGTTGTAGTGAATGTGTCGTGTTCTAAAGACAATCCCAATTCTAAATGAAATAGTAAAAAATTAAAGATATAGTCGTAAAACGTATCAAGATATCAAGCTTTCCAAACTTGATTTTGATGAAATCGGCGAGCGAAGAAATACTAGCAAGGTTTACCACATCAAGTTGATGAAAAACCACACCTATCTGGACTTTTGAGATTCTCAACAATTCAACACCTTTGTTCTCATCTCTCCCAGTCAACACCACTATTAAACCGTTAGAGGCCAACTATCGACATATTTCAAATGCAATCCCTCTATTTGTTCCTGTTACAAATGCCAACTTGTGATATATAAAATAGAGGATGTTTAGATCAATTGGTTATAGTTTTAATGTATTGAAAATTGGAGATTCCAAATGTTGTTTAAACGATTTTTCGGTGGGTTTTGGAAAGGTGTGTCTTACCCTAATAGGCACCTTAATGCCAATGGGTGTGACTTTTGGTGATAGGTCTGAATGGTCAACAGACATGTCTTTTGGGGGTTTGTCTTTTGAGATAATCATTCGTTGTGTCTCTTCTTATCTTATTTTTACAGAAGAGGTTTAGCCTATTTCTCTAACTATGTTTAACGGATTTTAATCCCTTAATTAGTTTAAATTATTTCGATATAACTTAGTTTTATACCAATCAAACACAACTCCAACATACTCTAAGGGATACATCAGATGAATACACGTTTGTTTGCTGCTAGAAACCTAGACTACTTTATCTTGGAACCAGTTTTGCATTATAAATTTTGTTGCATCATAAATTTTGTTGCATCATATGGGGCAAATACTGATTTTGAGATAGTGCTGATTGTGATACAACCCAACCAAGAACATCATCTTGATTGTCTCAATTTACAGTCTTCGGCGCCAGATTATTGAATATGTAAACAAATAAGTGGTTCTCATTTAAAGTTCTATCATTAATTTACAACTGTCTAAAGGACAATATTTCTAAGACTAAGATAGCATGATTGTTGATGTTGACTACCCACTGTCCATTGGTTCCATAACCCTATTGCGTTAGATATATTATTAACTCTAAATTTATCATTGTGTTATTATATGATTGGATCTGAATCCTCTCCTCCTAGTGGTTCGGGAGGAAGGTGGCGACCTTGATTTGATTGGCGACACTTGGAACTGGCAACATCCAACGGCCAAGATATCGTTGGATCAGGACAGATGACTTAGATGTTGCCTCACTGTATTATTTCAGCATTTTGAAAGCAAATGAAAATAGGAGCCCGCAAAAATCCCAAAACCAAAGAGAGAGGCGAAAACAATTCGCCAATCGAATCCTCTAAGCTCTACTTCATCTTCGTCTTCATCTCCTCTCTTTTCTTCTCACTGTATCATCTCCTCTTTTTCCTTCTCACTGTAAAACAGGAACTCGTGAAACCAAATAGAGGAGAGGAGAGACATCTTTGAAAGATCTTCTTACTGTATGGAATTCCATCTTGTTTGAATCCAGTTATTAAGCGCATCGAGTTCATCATGCTAAAGATGAAGATGAAGATGGAATTTCATCTTGTTTGAATCCAGTTATATTCGTTTTCATATTGTTTCTTTTCTCCCCTCATGTGACCTATTTTTTCTTTTTTATTCTAGTGATTTCATTTCTGCTTCCTATTCCTCTTCCTCTATCAATGGGAATAGGACTCAACATGCTGGATTATTAGTGATTTTAAACATCTAGAATTTCTCTTTTTGTTTAAATGTAAATGTTGAAGAATCTGATGAAGGAATATACTTTAGCATGTTGCTATTTTACTACATATGATTACCAAGTTCTTCTCTTAAATTTAAATGCAATATACTTCTCTGTTTCTGGGTAGAAAGAAAATTCAGTGTTCAATTAGGTGGGAGGTTGTGGAGACTCACAGACTTTGCCTACGAACTTTGCTGGCATTGCCAATTTGTTTCCCCCTCCTTGTTAGGTGCTCTGAGACTTCAAATTGCAGTTGAAAATTTTAAAATGCAAAGGTTTGTTCCATTTTGCTATGGTGCCATACACACACACACACACATAAAATCAAAAAGATATTGTGTAAATTATTTTTTTCACTGCTGAATTCGTTTGTTTGTTCTTTTTCCATTTTCTTAACTTTTAATGTTTCAATTGATATGTTCATAGATTAATTTGTAGTGGGTCTGTGTTTTTCCGTCCAATTATATATATCAATTAATATTACCTTGATGTGCTGTATGTGATTACATTGAACATTTATTTATTTTTATTGCTATATTTTGTTTTGTAGCTTGAGCTGCTATTTCTAGCCATCTTTAACCATGACCTCGTTTCAAGCTCTTCTCCAACCGTATCCCTCCCATGAAAGATCTTCTCACTGTATGGAATTCCATCTTGTTTGAATCCAGTTATTAAGCGCGTCGAGTTCACCACGGGAAAGAATAAACCAGAATTCAAGAGAAATCAAATAACAAAAACCTAGCCATTCTAATCTTAAAGGTTGCAGAGCTTAGAGGATTCTTTGGCAGAGGCGAAGATCTTTCAGAGACGTCTCTCCTCTCCTCTGTTTGGTTTCATGGGCTCCTGTTTTACAGTGAGAAGGAAAAAGAGGATATGATATAGTGAGAAGGAAAAAGAGGAGATGAAGATGAAGATGAAGCAGAGCTTAGAGGATTCGATTGGCAAAGTGTTTTCATCTCTCTTTGGTTTTGGAATTTTTGAGGGCTCCTGTTTTCGTTTGGTTTCAAAATGCTGAAATGATACAGTGAGGGCAGCGTCTAGGTCGTCTGTCCTGATCCAACTATATCTTGGCTGTTGGATGTTGTCAATTCCCAAGGTTGCTGCCCCTCCTCCTGAACCACTAGGAGGAAAGGATTCGGATCCGATATGATTTGAATGGATCGTTTGTTGAGGGGGTGAATATTAATGGAACAATACATACATTTACATGGTAATTGAAGTATGTTATTGCTTATGTCATTACCATGTCACACCCTATTCACTAAAGATCGTATATTGAGATTATAAGAATTTGATTACTCAAAGTTTTACTTGAAGACTGTTGTGAATGGGTACATCTATTTTACCATTGCTCAGTTGGTTGTGTTTGTTTGTTATTCAAAGTCTTGTAAACAGCCATCAATTCGAAAGTCATGTTTTCAATTTGTTTGTAAGGGTGTTAAATGGTGTAGTTTTGGTTTAACGGTGTGGTTCGATTTTACAGATGTATAATGAGTAAAACCAAAATCAAACCATTTATTAAATGATTTTAAAAAGCTTACCAAAACCGATTATATATCAGCTTCGATTTTTTTGTTTTTTAAATAGTTTCAATGCCAAGAGGGAAAGGAAGAGTTAAGAACAAAGTAGAAGGAAAGGTAAGGTAATCATTAAAATAATTTTAATCATATATGAAAGTGGGCTTATGATTTATAAGTATGTCATGTGGAAAGTATTAAAATATAATTTATTTCTACAAATATGGACATGATTTAGCGTTAGGGGATTAAAGTAAAAGTTTAGTCGATTTTAACGGTTCTAAATAGTCGGTATAAATGGTTTCATTCTTAAAACCAGAATCGAACCTTTTAAATCAACGGGTTTTATTTCTGAATTCATAATCAAACCATTTAATAATCGATTTCATGATTCTGATTTAAACGGTTCGGTTTAATTTCAGTTCACGGTTTGGTTTCATTTTTGACGCCCTTACTTATTTTTTGACTTCAGTTTGTATGTTTGGGCTAGGCTTCTCCAAGATTGAGGAAGGTGGGCTTTGTTTTCTTTCCTCTAATGAAAGTGTAGTTGCCTTTTTTATGTTGTACTTCACAAAGCCTAAGGAATAGTTGGTGTGGCGTTTCACACTTGTAACTGTCAGTTGATCTGGATGATGCCAAATCAAAGGACTCATATCATCTTCTGTCATTGGACTACGTCCTACTGTAATCCAAAGGCTAGAATTCATCCGATGTATATACCAATTCATCAGTATATGTAATCTGATGGAAATTAATTGTATATGTAACCGCAAGTGCATGGTATCGTGCAGTAACAGTCGATCTCAGGGAGGAATCACTATTATCCAAAGGGATTTGAATGAATTAACACCTTAATCTCTTTAAATAAAAATTAATCAAGCAACAAAAACAATAATAACCAATTCCTAAAAGCATGCAGATTTACGAAACCATTATATTAATCATAGAGTAACACAGATCTATTGCAAAAAGAAAATAAAATTAAAAATAAAAAAATAATAAAAACTTATCTCATTGGAAAATTTTTCTATCGTTGCTTGTCGTTTTGTTGTCACTCCAAGGTGATGCAAAAACTTTTACAAAAGAAGCATTCTCCCCTAAATTAAATAAGTAATAAGGTACAACCTATATTTATCTACCCTACTACAGAGTTCTAAATCTAAAATTAAAACTTAAGAAAGATAAATAAAAATAAACTTAAGTAAAAAACACATAACTTGAAAAGAAAAAACTAAAAATTTCAAACTCTCTCATAAATTTTCAAAACTAAAAAAAAAACTTACAATAGAATTCTTGGATGTTTTTTCTATTGCTGAGCATCACATATATATACAATTAAATAAAGATCATAATCAATCTTTACAATTGGATTATAAGGAATTTTGTGGAGATAATTTTGGTAATCAAATTTTAATCTTGTAGGTTCATTGTATGTGGACAATTCTTGAGTAGAAAAAGATCTTGCACCAACTCATTGTATATTTGACATCATTATCTTTTCTTGAAAACTTTCATAATTGATTGAAGTTTTTCATTCTTCCATGCCATGCCAATCTTTACATGTGATATCAATCTTGAGAGAAAAAAAAAATCCCAAAGAAATGACAATCTCCACTTTATAAATTCTATTCCAAATTAGTAGGAAATATTTTCTCAAGAGAATAGAATCTCACATGAGATTGGGCTGCTTTTTGACTTGGTTCAAGGCTGATCTTGTACATAAAATTCGTAGCTCTCCTTATAAAATTTGTCCATATGCCTGACTACTGAGTTGACTGGGTGAGTTAACTGGACAGGATCACAAAAAATGCATAAAATGGTATTTTTAAGCTTAGATTTCTCCATCTTTCACTTACACCCAACAAACATAAAAATAACATTAAATACCCGAGAAGCATCATAAATAGAATAATAAATGCATACTTTATGCCCTAAATTCACACATAAAATGTATTCATCAGATTCTCCTATACTTGAGCTTTACTAGTCCCGAGCAAAGAAAAATATAAAAAATAAAATAAAATAAAATTCAAACTCACTTTCATAGGAATCACAACTGCACTTAGCACGTGCAACAAGCCTTTAAACCTCTAAGTTACCCTTAATGGATGAGTTGGGTCATGTGAGTGTTTTCAGAGAATAAACACATAAAATTCATATAAAAATTTTAAACTTTAACTTTGGTATTAAGGAAAAAGAGCACACACACATCCTATTAGTCAAGACACTCAACTTGGAATCAAGAAAACATAGAAACCCCCACACTTGAATTTTGCTAGCTCATATGATTCAAACACTAAGGTCGCATCTCCATTAGGAAACCTTGTTATATCTTTCAAACATATCTCTCCTTAAGGTGAACACTTTGTGACATACTGATAACCAAGACCCAAGATTAGCTTTCAACACATGTATTTCATATTTTTTTTCATTTTTTTTCTCTCTAAGCTATTCTATTATAGTTGGCTTGAGAAGTGTAGGTGGTTATGCATTCCCATGTTACTATGTAGCTTCGCTTTTGGCATATATCTTTAAGGACATTGATGCTGAAGAGTACTTCTTTTTTTAACAAAAGCCTTATCCAAGGAATTTCAATCAAGACACCACGTTTCCTAAGGCAGAATGCCCTGTCTAGTTCTATGAACAAAAACTCTTATACTATTATTTTTTTCTATTATTTTAGTACAAGGAGGTCTCAACTTTATTCAAAGGTTTAAATTACCAACTATAACCATAAAAGATTCATCCCTTCAAGTAAGGAAAGATGTATTTTCTAACTCGATTCCCACCTCAAGATGCAGCCTAAGTACTATCCTCATATAAGGTTTTATTACTTCGCATGTGATAGTTTCCTAGGTCTCTTTCTCCTTCCTTTTTGGTGTCAAAACCTTAGAAATAGTGATTGACTTTCCAAAAACCAAAGTTAAAAAGTTAAAATTTACAATGGAAGCTTAAAACTTATTTTTTTTAATGAAATCTCAACTCTTCCCCCAATACTTAAATCATGCATTGTCCTCAATGTATGCAGAAAAATAAAAGACAAGGAAAAATGGAAGAAAAAACTCCCTGAATCAAGGATTGATATAAAAGGGCTCATGGAGATCCATGACCTTTTTAGTGGAGTTATGTTGAAGCTCCAAAAATAGCTTTAGACATTAGCCATTCACTTTGCTAGTTGCACCTCTACCTAGATTCAAAATTCCAATTACACCCAATGAAAAAAATATTTTGAACAATATAAGGGCCCTCTTAACCCGATCTAAGTCTACTAGGAAAAATATATAAACGAGAATTATAAAGCAAAACCTTGTCGCCAGGGGTAAAAGACTTTCAAAGGATATGTCTGTCATGGTAAGCCTTGGTCTTGTCTTTATAGATGCGAACATTGTCGTAGGCATCATTTTGCAATTCATCCAACTCAGAAAGTTGAAGTCCTCTATGAGAACTAGCATCTAACAAATCAAAATTTAACTACTTAATGGCCCAAAACGCTCGGTGTTCCAATTCGACTGGTAGATGGTTGGATTTCTCATACACCAAATGGTAAGGGGATTAACCAATAATGGTCTTAAAAGTGGTCCTATAAGCCCATAAATCATCTACGAGGTGAATGGACCAATCCTTACGAGTCGGATTGATAGTCTTTTTCAAAATCTGCTTGATTTGTCAATTGGACACTTCAACCTATCCACTGGTCTGAGGGTGGTAAGGGATTGTCAATTTATGGGTAATACCATATTTTCGAATAAGGGCCTTAAATGATTTATTGCAGAAGTGTTTCCCCTGTCGCTAATGATAGCTCGAAGGGTACCGAATCAGGAGAATATATCCTCCTTTAAGAATTTAAGGACTACCTTGTGGTAATTGATCTTTAGTAGCAATAGCTTCTATCCATTTGGACATGTAGTCTACAGCTAACAAGATATACCCATTCCCAAAAGACTTTGGGAACGGACCCATAAAGTCGATACCCCAAATATCAAAAACTTCAACCACAGAATTGGGTTAAGTGGCATCATATTTCGTTTGGTAATGCAGCCTAAAGACTGACAAGAAGGGCATGTCTTACAGTAATTAAAGGCATCCTTAAAAAGACAAGGCCAGTAGAATCTAGACTGTAAAACCTTAGTCGCAGTCTTATTTGGCTCAAAGTGGCCACCACAGGCCTGATCATGACAGTAAGACAACATAGATTGTTGTTCATGGTCAGGTATACGTCTCTTGAGAATCTGACCAGGGCAAGTCTTAAATAGATATGGATCGTTCCAAAAATAGTACTTGACTTGGAAAATGAATCTATACCTTCCTGGCGGACCAATGGAAAGGTGTCACACCCATTGCTAAGTAATTTACAATATCAGTAAACCAAGGTTCACTAGATACTACAAACAACTACTCATCTAGGAAAGACTCGTTGACTGGTGAATCGACAGTCAAAGAATTAGGTAGTCGGGATAAGTGGTCAGCAACCAGATTTTCTATTCCTGGTTTATCCCTAATCTCTAAGTCAAACTCTTGTAAAAGCAAAACCCATCTAATGAGACGGGCTTTGGCATCCTTTTTTTTTGTAAGAGATGCCTTAGGACAGCATGATCCGTGTACACAATGACATGGGATCTTATGAAGTAGGCACGAAATTTCTCCAAAGCAAATATAACAGCTAAGAATTCTTTTTCAGTGGTAGTATAATTAAGTTGTGCATCGTTTAGAGTCCTACTTGCATAACAGATCACATGGGGTAATTTATTGATCTGTTATCCAAGGATAACTCCTAATGCAAAATCAGAAGTATCACACATAAGCTCAAAGGGCTCTTTCCATAAGGGTACCTGAATGATGGGGGCAGTGGTCAAAACCTTTTTGAGTTGATTAAATCTCTCAAGGCAGACAACATTAAAATCAAAAGACACGTCTTTAGTAAGTAAAGAGGTAAGAGGACAAGAAATCTAACTAAAGTCCTTAATGAACCGTCGATAGAAACCGGCATGTCCCAGAAAGGAGCGAATGTCCTTAATAGATTTGGGAATAGGTAGCTTCTCAGTTAGTTCTACCTTGGCTTTGTCAACCATGATCCCCTCTTTGGAAATGATGTAACCCAATACTATGACTTGTTTTACGATGAAGTGGTATTTCTCCCAATTTAAAACTAAATCCTTCTCCGTACACCTGGCAAGAACTACAAAAAGATTATGTAGGCAATCAGAAAATAGACCCATGCACAGAAAAAATCATCTATGAATACTTCTAAAAATTATATATCTGAGAAGATGCTCATCATGCACCTTTGGAACGTAGTAGGGGCATTGCATAGCCCAAAAGGCATGTGCCGATAAGCATAGGTTCCATAGGGACATGTGAAGGTGGTCTTGTGCTGGTCATCTAAGGCAATGGGGATTTGGTTGTAACCGGAGTATCCATCTAAAAAACAATAGTATTCAAATCCAGCCAACCTCTCTAACATTTGATCAATGAAAGGCAAAGGGAAGTGATCCTTCTATGTTACTGTATTCAGCTTTCTGTAGTCTATGCACACTCTCCACCCTATTTGGATAAGGGTTGAAATCAATTCATTGTCAGCATTAACAACTAAAGTGACTCCTGACTTCTTTGATACCTCATGTACCAGACTTACCTACTCACTATCAGATATGGGATATATGATCCCATGATCTAAGCACTTTAAAATTCTTTCTTAATGACTTCCTTCATCACATGATTTGCCCTTCTCTGAGGTTTTCTTGAGGGGTTGGTATCTTCTATAAGATGTATTTAATGCTGAACAATAGACGGACTAATACCCTTGATGTCAGTCACAGTCCAACCTGAGGCTTTCTTGTGATTTTGTAAAAGTTTGACTAACTCTTCATCCTGACTAGAAGTCAAATCAGATACAATAATAACAAGAAGAGTCTGGTCAGGTCCTAGGAAGGCTTACTTCAGAGTAGACGGTAACTCCTTTATTTATAAGTTAGGTGGTTCAACCATTAAGGGCTTAGGAGTGAAAGTGGATACAGGTCCTACAAGTTCCACAGGTGTGTGGATACTCCATGTCTCTGATGAGAAAGTGTCATCTACTCCTCCCAACTCTTCCATATACTGTAAGAATTTCGAGTCAAATTCTATGTCAAAAGTAGTTGCGACATGGTCGGAGATTCTTTGGAGCATATGTACTTCCTCAGTAGGTTGCTTACCCAACCTAAATACATTTAGATCAATAGTTTGATTTTCAAATGACAGTTTCATGAGACCATTCTTGTAATTTATCAGTGCATTGCTTGTAGCAAGAAACGGTCTATAGGGATTTGATCCCTATTGGAGACAGGATGTGTTTCTAAAATAATAAAATTAACAGGAAAAATAAATTCTCTTACCTTTAATAAAACATCCTCTACCATTCCTTTAGGAGTCTTTACAAAGCGATCAGCTAGTTGAAGCGAGATAGACGTTGGTTTCAACTTTCTCAATCTTAATTGTTGGTAAACATGATAAGGTAGAAGATTTACACTTGCACCTAAGTCTAGCAGAGCAAGATCAATAAAGGTGTTGCCTATGATGCAAGAGATGGTAGGACAACCAGGGTCCTTGTATTTGGCTGCCACATGATAGTTCAAAAGGGAACTTAAATGTGCAGCCAAAAATACCTTTTTTGGACTTTGAGTAATCCACTTTTGTGTGCATAAGTATTTAAGGACTTTTGCATAAATAGGGATTTGATCAATTGCATCTAAAAGTAGGATATTCAATTCTACCTGTTCGAAGACCTCTAAAATTTTATCAACTAAAGCAGTCTTCTTTTGGTTTACCAACCTATTAGGGAATGAGACTGGTGGAGTAAAAACTCTATTTATGACATTCTCTTTGAATTTTTTAGGTTTATTAGATGAACCTGAAGGTAGAGGCTTAACAGCAGCCTCAGAATAAGGAACATTAACGGGAGCAACTATGGATTTGTTCTTTGGTGCTTCATCTCGTAAGTACTCTTGGCCACTCCGTAATGCATAGACTACATTACATTGTTTGGAGGGCCCTAATTGATTATCTACGCCATTCACCTGAGGGTTTGACCTATTTGGTAGTGGGTTATGACGTGGGTTGGTCTCTGGTTGGCTGGGCAGAATATCCTTATTTTTTTCACACATTAGGATAACCAATTGGGTGAGTGTCCTCTCCATACTGGTATGTCCTGCCATAAGAACTGTCACATTCTTCTCCAACTCACTGAGTCTAACCAGCTCACCTGTGTTAGAAAACCCAAGAGGTTGATGAAAATTACCTTGGGGAATAAAATTGGGTCTAAGGGGAACATATGGCCTGGTGTGACCAGGTGGACCTTGATTTAGAAATTGGGGTGGGTCTACATGGTTTTCTTGGTTCCAGGACAAATTTGGATGATTTCTTCATCCTAGGTTGTAAGTGTCGCTATACGAATTCTACAGTACACTTACATTAGCATTTTTAGAATTTTCCTATGAAGGACATTCCTCTACTGTGTGTGTTACGCCCCAATTCTGGTCTAACTAGATTAGTGTGACGAACCGCCAATAAACCAATGGTTCAACCAGGATCTCATATAGGTCGTACCCACCATATCAAACCACACACACATTCCAAGGTAATAATCAGAGATAATAAACAAATAAACAGAAGTCTTATAGATAATGAACTGAGTGTCTAACAATGATAATAAATAATTAATCCAATTATCTCTAAAACTCAAGACATAAAAATAAATAATCCATTACATGTTCCATTAATAAAATATAACTAAACTAATAAAAAAAATGCATTGGTTGCACTCGCATGATGAATCATGCGCATCTTCAACAACTTCTACGTCCATGGTGGCAACATGTCCATACATTGGCGCATTAATATTTTCTTCAACAGTAGGACCTGCATCATCAATTAAAAATATTCGACGTCGAAAGGGTGAGCACACATCAAGGCTCAGTGAACAAACAAAACAATGTAACAAACATATGCATGCATTCAATTCATATCTTTGGTTTGGTTTTTAAATTTGTAATGTGCTATAGAAAGGTTTGGTGGCCCCCGCACCTCTATACATAAGTGTGTGAATCCGTCCAACGGATCAAACACCATTGCCGTCTCACATGCACCCACCATGGAATAGAGATAGAGCTAAAGTGTCTGGATCAAACACCGTCAACACTTTCCCTAATGCCCTACCCATACCAACACGTAAGCCTCTGCTGGCGAGGGCTTGCAAACTAGGCTCGTAACTAACCAATCCTAATGCCAAACAGTGTATCCAAGGCCTCACCCCATCATCCCTCAATATGTCCATAGAGATAGAGCTAAGGCCCCCCAACAGAGTCAGAGACCATACGGTCTGAGACCACCTCTCCTGATGTCCTACGACGTAATAGTTCTGCTAAGGTAATGGCGATACGATGATGTTAGTGGGCAAGACCTGAGTAGAGATAGAGCTAGAGTCTGGTGACGAGGTCAAAGACCACCATGCCATGTCCTCCCCCTGATGCTCCACTCGGATCCAGCACATCAACTACACACATACATTTACATGCATATTCCTAGCATCATCATCATCATCATCATGTTATAAATAAACAGGATTAAATATGCATGATCAGTAATAGCAGAAATATTGGATGACATGTGAACTGCACATTACAAGCATATAAGCATAGAATCAATCATGGCATTGGACTCAATAAAAATAAATAGTTTATTATTATCCAATTAGTTTAGGTCTTGTTCCCTCACCTGTTAGCAATACTCGATCTCCTTTCAAATCTTGAAATTCTCTTTCAATCAATTTAACAACCTAAAAGTTATATGAATTTAAGTTAGGGTTCATATGTGACATGTTATAGTAGTATGAAATCGAAACAGAGCACTGATAAGTGTCTGATTGGTCCTATGGTCTCATACTGTTTCGACCTTATTAACTACGATCAATACCCTACAGTCGCATATGGTGCGATCGTAGCTGCGACCATATGATTCCTGAATCTTTCCAAATGCCTATGGTCAATCCTTTGATCAGGCTGGTCACACTATGGTCGACCGTAGTTGTGACCTTGAGATTTCTGGTCATAGACTACATGCAATTTCAGTTCTTCCTGGGTCAATTCCTCTACTCTTCAATTGGGTTTAATCTAAGGTCATCATATGGCCATCATTAGTAGTCTCTTATCAACCCTAATCATCAAACTCACTCCTCATGGTTCTCCTTGGGATTTTTTCAAGAAAATCACTTCGATCATAATAGGTTGATATTGCCTATCTTCCATAGAAGTCTTATTCCTTAGAGTTTACATCTCCAGAGATTAGGTTCATACCTTTGCCTGTGATAGAGAGCTAATCTCTTGCAAAATCCTCTCCTTAGCTTTTTATTTTTCTCCTTCTCTTCCTTCTCTTTCCTTCTCTTTCTCTAGGGTTTACTAATGTTCTAAAAGAGTGAAAAATGGCTAAGGGACGTCTTTTATTTAGAAAAAACTTTCCATATAGAGTCTTCTTTCAGTTTGGAAAGAAATCCCTTAATTTAAGAAAGTTTCTAAAACTCGGAGTTTAACCTGGGGTCTCATAGTCGATGGCTACGATCACAGAGCCCGTCGACTGTAGGGTCAAAATCATCGACCGTAGAGTCATTGATCAGTGACCAATATTTCTTTCCATATAGTCAGTCGTACCTACCCAGGTATGTAACCATATGCATACAGTTTTGGGTGTTTAATCAATTTTCATACCTGGTTTGTGATTCATCTTTACATGCTCGGTCCACTTGGTCCAAGAATGATGGAAAGACCTAGCACGACATTGTTAATCTGGGTTAGTGGAGTGCGGGTCTTACCACTCCCCCCTTCTTATATAAATTTTGTCCTCGAAATTTACACATACCTTCTGAGTCGAATAGGTGAGGATATTGCTTCAGCATAGCATTCTCTTCTTCCCATGTAATTTCTTCCACATTTTAGCTTCTCTAAGTAACCTTAACGTAATAAATGTTGTGGTTGCGAAGACGTTACACCTTCCTGCTAGTGATCTCAAAAGGTACCACTTCGAACTTCAAATCTTTAGTCAAATCCGATGGATCCGCTGTTAACAAGTGTGTTGGATCTCTGACGTACTTCTTCAATTGTGAGACATGGATACATCTTGTACACTAGATTGATGGTGGTAGTGCTAACTGATATGCTACCTTTCCACGCCTAGCTAGAACTTCATAAGGTCCAATATATCTGGGACATAGCTTTTTCTTTTGTCTGAACCTTTTCAAACCACGCATAAGAGATATTTTCAAAAATACCTTATCACCTATGGTGAATTCGAGATCTCTATGTCGATTATCTGCATATTTCTTCTGACGGTTCTAAGTTGTTCAGACTTTTTCCTTGATAATGTCGACCACTCGACAAGTCTCCTCAACAAACTCTGGTCCAACAATATTTCGTTCTCCAACTTCATTCTGAAATAAAGGAGTTCGACATTTACTACCATACAGTGCTTCATAGGGCGACATCTGTATTGTAGCTTGATAGCTGTTGTTATAAACGAACTCAATCAATGGTAATTTCTCATCCCATGATCCTTTGAAATCAATGAACAAGCTCGAAGCATGTCTTCTAAAATCTGAATAGTACGCTCTGACTGTCTGTCTATCTGGGGATGGATTGCAGTACTAAACTTCAACGTTGTACCCATAGCCTTCTGTAATCCTTCCCAAAACTTTGAAGTAAAGCGTGGGTCTCTGTCGGATACAATGCTTTCAGGTACACCATGTAATCTGATAATATTATCTACATAAAGCTTAGCTAACCTCTCTAGGGTATGCTGAGATCGTATAGCTATGAAACGAGCTGACTTGGTCAAACGATCCACAATCACCCAAACCGCGTCAACTACTCTGGGAGCCAATGGTAACTTAATGACGAATTTCATAGTGATGCAGTCTCATTTTCATGCTGGTTCTGGTAGTGACTGTAACAATCCTGCAGGTCTTTTCCTTTCAGCCTTTACCTACTGACAATTCAAGCATTGAGACACAAATTTAGCTACATCTACTTTCATTCCTCTCCACCAATATAGTTTCTTCAGATCATGATACATCTTTGTACTTCGAAGATGTACCAAATAAGCGGTGGTGTGGGCTTCCTTCATTAATCTGTGTCTAATATCCAAGTCTTCATTTTCAGGAACACATACTATCCCTTTGTATCTTATTACTTTCTTAGAATCCAAAGTGAAGTCAGGGTTAGTCCTACATTTTTCAAGGTCTTCTTGCACCGTTATCAGATAAGGGTCTAATTGAATAGCTGCTTTCACTTCGTCTAATAGATCAGGTACAATCTTCAATGTAGCAAACATGTTTGAAAATAGATGAATAAACCCTTGGTTAGTTGATTCATTCGTAATATCAATCACGAACTGCTCTTTATCGTAACTAATTACTCTTCCTGTGACACACATTGTAGCATTTATACTAGCTTCTTCCTGAGACTTTGTCATAGCTTTTCTACTTAGTGCGTCAGCAACTACATTAGCTTTTCCTGGATGATACTGGATATCGCAATCATAATCCTTCAGTAATTCCCACCATCTACTCTGTCTCATGTTCAACTCCTTCTGATTAAAAAGATGAGTGAAACTCTTATGATCTGATTTAATCTGAAATTTCTCTCCATACAAATAATGTCTCCATATCTTGACAGCATGTACCACCGCTACTATTCCAAGTCATGAGTGGAAAAGTTCTTCTCATGTGTATTTAGTTGTCTTGAGGCATACACAATTACTTGTTCTCCTTGCATAAGCACACATCCCAAACCTAATCCAGACGCATTGGCATACAAGGTAAATGGTTGTCCTGGGATCAGAATAGTCAAGATGGGAGCTGATATCAATCTAGCCTTCAATGTTTAGAAACACTCTTCACATTTATCTGTCCAAACAAACTTTTCTCCTTTCTTAGTCAAACTGGTGAGAGGTACAGCAATTCTAGAGTAATCTTCCACGAATCGTCGATAGATACCCAGCTAAACCTAAGAAACTTCTAATCTCTGCAACGTTCTTGGGTGCTTTCCATTTCACACCTCAATCTTGCTAGAATCCACTTTAATTCCTTCAGCTGATACAACATGGCCTAAGAAAGCGACTCCATTCAGCCAGAATTCACACTTTGTAAATTTTACATAAAGCTTCTCTTTTCTTAGTTGCTTCAAAGCGGCTCTTAGATTTGTGATATGAGTTTCTTTGTCCTTCAAGTAGACTAGTATGTCGTCAATGAATACGATGACTGATGTATCCAACATATCATGGAATATCAGATTCATGAGTTTCATAAAAGTTACAGGTGCGTTAGTCAATACAAAAGACATAACTAAACATTCATAATGTCCATATCTGGTTCTGAATGCTGTATTTGGAATATGACCTTCCTTGATCTTCAACTGATGGTATCCCGATCGAAGATCAATTTTGGAAAACACTTTGGCACCTTGCAACTGATCGAACAAGTCATCGATCCAAGGCAACGGGTACCGATTCTTGATTGTAAGCTTATTCAATTCCCGATAATCTATAAACAGTCGAACGCTACCGTCCTCTTTTTTTACGAACAATACTGGCGCTCCCCATGATGATATGATGGGTCTAATATAACCCTTGTCCAGCAATTCCTGTAATTATTCCTTCAGTTCCTTCAGTTCAGTAGGAACCATTCGGTAGGGTGCTTTCAACTCTGGTGCGGCTCCGGGTATAAGATCTATAACGAACTTTGTCATTCGGTCAGGGAGTAGTCCTGGTAATTTCTCAGGAAATACATCCAAAAATTCATGCACAACTTCAATATCCTCTATTCGTGGTGCTTCCTTGGTGAGGTCGACCACAGACACTAGATACCCAATTCCTCCTTTCTCGAGGTATTTTTTAGCCTTCAATGCAGAGAGGATGAGCTTTCATTTACGGGAATGTTTGGTTCCCGTAAAACTAAACTCTGCTCTTTCCTTGTCTTTAAATGTCAGTTTCTTTTCTACACATAATAGGTTTGCAGAGTACCGAGCTAACCAATCCATTCCCAAGATAATGTCAAAGTTTGCCATCTCGAGTTAAATTAAGGTGGCATCCAAAATCTTCTTGCCGATAAGAACTGGACATGGTCCATAACCTTTGTCTAGTTTCACTTCTAATCCCATAGGTGATAGTACAAGCAGTTTGCAGTCTAAAGGTCTGAGGGGTAGATTTAACTTCTTTCCAAATGACATAGATATAAAAGAATGAGTAGCCCCAGAGTCAAAGAGTACTCTGACGGATAAGCCATTAATAGGTACGATACCTGTGAATTTCTTCTTATATTAATCTATATGCTCACACAATGTAGTACAAAACGAAAGGTTCAGGTCATACCTATGACTATATTAGGCGATGCGACAGCATCCTCAGAAGTAACTGCATAAATTTTTCCTTGCTGTAGCTGCTTCCTTGGCTTAGGACACTCTTTTGAATAATGTTATACTTGATCGCAATTGAAGCATTTGACTCCAGCATTACTTTATTTCTATTGAGGTTGGGCTGTCGGAGTAGTCTTGGCTACAGCATTGAAGCCTTGAGTACGGAAGGGTTTAAATGTCTTTGAGTTCCCTCTGTTATATGAGTTTCCATTGGGCCTCTTTATACCTCTGTTCTGAGCAAAATAACTTTCCCTCTGGTTCGATTCTAGTACTCGAGCAATCTGTACTGCTTCGTTATATATTTTCTTTTCTAATCCCAATACATGCTCACGGCTGCTTCCCCTAAGTCCCATAATGAACCTTCGAGTTTTGATATTTTCCTCCTGCATGCTAGAGGGAGCAAAGAAGAACAGTTCTTCATAACGCTATTGGTATGCATCTATAGTCATCTGTCCCTGATACAAACTCAGAAACTCCTTTTCCATTTGATCTCTGAAACTCCTTGGAAAATACTTCTCGAAGAAAGCTTCTTTATACATAACCCATGTTAGTTGGGTGTACTTTGTTAACAGATAACTTCTAGTTGATTTCCACCAGTGGTGTGCGTCACCTTTCAACATAAATGTGGCATATAATACCTTCTCTTCTTCATTTATAGTCATCATCATAAAGTTTCTTTCCATCTCATCGATCCAATGAGCGGGCTACAAAGGATCCGATGGCTTACCTGTGAATTCCTTCGCTTCAACTTCACGAAACGCTCGATCAGTCTGGAATGATCAAGCTAATACTATGCATATGCCCTATACATAGGCGGTTGGTACTGATAATTACCTTGGTTATACCCGCCTTCCGGTGCTTCAGGGTTTTGCACTTGGCCTTGTACTTATGGTGTTTGTGGTGTTTGGGGTATAGTGTTGCTACCACCAGATGTCATACTAGCTTTGTCACACCCCAATTCTGCACCAACCAGAATGGTGTGATGAACCATCAATAAACCAATGGTTCAACCAAGATCTCAAATAGACTATCCCCACCATGTTAAACCAAAACACAATCCACATTAATCAGAGATAATAAAGTAAATAGCAGAAGTCTTACAGATAATGAACTGAGCTCTAGTCATGATAAATAATTAATATTTCATTATCTCTAAGTAACCAAAACATAATATAATACATATTACAAATATCCAAATATGAAAATTAAACACTAAGCGTATCCGCAGTTGAAACGCTCGCTTAATGAATCATAATAGTCCTCCACAATTTGCTCATCATAGCCGCCACATGTTCATATGTTGGCATGTCGACATAATCTTCAACCGTAATACCTGCAACATCAGAAACTAAAATAATTATGTGCGCGAGGGTCAGCTCTCCAACTTGAGCTCAGTGAGTAAACAAAACAATGCAACAAACATATGCATGCATTCAATTCATATCTTTGGTCTAGTTCATAAGTTTGCAATGTGCAATAGAAAGGATTGGTGGTCGCCGCACCTCTATACACGGGTATGTAAGCCCACCCAATAGATCAAACACCATTGTCGTCCACATCCACCCCACCATGGAATAGGGATAGATCTAAAGTGCTTAGGACCGCACCGCATCACACTTCCCCTTTTGGCGAGGGCTTACAAACTGGGATCGCAACTAACCAATCCTAATGTCAAATAGTGTATCCAAGGCTTCACCCCAGCATCCTTCAATACGTCCATAGAGATAGAGGTAAGGCCCCCTAGCAGAGTCAGAGACTACACAGTCCGAGACCACCTCCTCAGATGCCCTACGACGTAATAGTTCTGCTAAAGTAATGGCGATACGACGATGTCAGTAGATAAGACTTGAGTAGAGATAAAGCTAAAGTGCTTAGGACCGCACCGCATACAAGCATAGAATCATTCATGGCATCGGACTCAATAAACAAAAATAGTTTATTATTAGCCAATTAGTTTAGGTCTTGTTCCCTCACCTTTGATTGCTAGTAGATCCTCGTTCAAGCTTTATAAATCACTTTTAAATCACTGGAAAAACCTGAACAAGTTGATAGATTTTAAGTAGAATTAATTCTCATATGTTTATACTAACAGAAGCTGAGGGGTCGCAGGTGGGGTAGCACCTGGGATCTCAGTTTCTACGACCACAGGGTGTAGGGTCGCAAGGTAGGGTAGCACCTGGGATCTCAGTTTCTACGACCCCAGGGTGTAGGGTTGCAAGTAGGGTCGGACATACTGCGACCCTACGTGCGACCACACCCTCTCTGGAAACTTTCCGAGGGCATGTGGTCGGACGTGTGGGTCTCATGGGATCGTACATCATGCGACCCTACGTGCAACCACACGTGTCATGGTCGACCTTTTACTTTTAAGTCCATTCCTTCATGTTTGAATCCTTTGGTTTATCTTCATGGTCCTTCCTATGATTGTTCATGGCTCAAAACTATAATTTTATACACTATCCATTGTCTACAATGATTTCCTCCATGGATTCTCTTGGAATTTGTCCATGGATGGATGATTTGGGTTTCTCCTAATCCAATCTTCTTCATGAACTATTCTAGGCTCTTAAATAAATCATGGGAATTAGGTTCATACCTTAGGTTTGCAAAAGATTCAGAGTTTTCTCTGAATTTCCTCCTCCTTAGTCTTCTTCTTCAATTCTCCTTCTCTTTTCCTTCTCTTCTCTTTCTCTCTCTTTCAATTAGAGTTCTAAAGGAGTGAAAGAGGCTAAGGGACGTCCTATTTATAGAGGAAAATCCTCCATAATAAGCCCCAATGAGTTTAGGAAAGAACCCCCTTCGGATTAGGAAGGTTTCCTAAATTCGATTTCTGGCTGTTTCCATGGGGTCGCAGAATCCGTCGACCCTACGTTTTTAAAACATGCGACCCCACGACCAAAAGTCATGGGTTGGACTCTTTTGAGGTGGGGTCGGTCATACCTGTTTTGGCATGCGACCACACACTCATATTTGACTGTTTTTTAGTTAAATTTCATACCTGGTCTTGTGATTTCTTCACACACTTGGTCCACTTTGCTCGACCATGATAGGAAAACTGATCATGACACAAGAATGTAAGGTTAGACCGGGTTCATGGCATGCAGGTCTTACAACTCCACCACCCTTAAAAAAAATTTTGTCCTCGAAATTTGAACATAAGGATCTTACAAGCTTGTCCTGCAGGTAGAGATGTTGTGTTTGCAACTGGGAAAGCAATTCCCATAGGAACTTGTATGTTGGCTTGCATTTGCTGTATATGCTGCATTTGTTGTACCAAATTCATCAACACAATAACCAAATCCGTAGGTGGTGCAGGTAAGTTGGTTGGGTTGGCTTGGGTGTGAACATTCTAAGGTACAACATTCTGAGCTCCAATATTTTCTTCCTGCCCTTGCTGACCTTCATTGTCGTAGGTCTCCATTGGTGGTGGAGATGAGTTTGCATTCTGTCTCCTTCTACTTACTCTACGCCCAGCCATTTAAACTCTTGGTTGATGTGTTATTGGCAAAGCTACACAGGTGAGACAAAATAGAGTGGGGGTATTGGGTTAGTCTCACAATGGAAGGCGAGAGAAGAACAAAATCAATAGACAAAAGTTCGAACAAAATCAAAATGCAGACAATAGTCAGTCATACAAACGATGGTCTACGGTCGCATGTTGTGCGACCAAAGGTGCAACCATCAAATCCCTGGCAACTTACCAAGACCCTATGGTTGATCATATGGTCGATCATACAGTCGCTGGTTTTGGTCGAATTGTGCAACCGTAAGATTCAAAATCAGTTTTAAAACCTGTTTTTTTTTTTTTTTTTTTTTAATTTTCCCTCTCATTTCCCTTTCTTCTCCCTATGGTCTCAACTTAGCTCGCCACCACTGAGTTGCTACAGTAACAACCATATGAACTTAGTGATTTTTCCATCGATCGACAATCTTCCTTCCATTCCTCAAGGTATGTTCTCTACTCTTTCTCTTTTTTAAGCTTTCATACCTAGGTTTTGCTCCATTTATAGGGTTTTCTTCAAATTAATATTTTTTTTATCGTAAAAATTTGATTTTTATTGTGGCCTTTTGCTATTGGCTACCCAATGGATGAAAGCCTTCAAGAAAATTTGAGTTTCATCGGTTGGTTTAGTAGAAACTTGAAAATTCCTATTTTTTACCTAAATTTTGGGGGGTTTTCTCAATTGTCAAAATTTCTTCAAATTCGACCTACCTAGTTAAAATTTTCCATTGCATATGCCTTGCAGGATGGTTTGGGACCTATGTAAGTCCTCATGCCCAAATGTTTGGGTAAAAAGTGAGGCTTTTTCCCCTTTTACGTCATTATGCTGTCAAATTTTTAAATTTATATAACTTGTTTTTCTTATTTTCGTCTCTTGCAGTTATCATGGCTCGCACTAAGGTTCCTCAAGTTCATGACTCACGTCACTTCAGATCTGTGGAAGTAGAAACACAATACCCTTGGTTTAATTGAAAGAAGGTGGAAGGGGGTAGATGTGTTAACTTAGCCCATTTAGCCCTGTTTGATGTGGAAAGGGTGTTCGGTGGTATGGACTGGCTTTCAGTGATTCTGTACGAGGCTTGCACTCGCCCGAACTTGGTCAAGCAATTTTACTATCACCTACAGGTAGAGGGTGACTTAGAGGATGTTGACATGGGCAGAGAGCTTCGGATCACCAGCTGGGTGAAAGGGGTTTCGATCCTTTTCAACTACAGGAGTTGGCAGATCTCCTAGGCATCTCAAATGATGGTTAGTTGGTTTACTATGCACCAAGGAAGCCACAGTTTCTGTCTACACAGGTGCATGCAGAAATAGATAACCAAATTCTTTGGGATGACCACTGGGAGATGAAAGCAGTCAACCTGCGTCCAGAGCTACGGGCCTACTGTAAGATTATCCAGCATAATCTTATTCCCCTGGGCAGACAACGAGATGGTCTCACAGCTAACTCAGTACCTGCTATATTGTATCTGTACTAGGCAGCCTGCCTGCCTCCCATATATTATTCTTCAAATTATGCACAGAACTATATTGCCTGACTCGAGAGGTAACTTGCCCTATGGGCAGTTGATCTCCACCCTATTCGCTTGTCTACAGGTGGAACTAGTGGATGAGAGGATCTTTGAGGACACATTTTCAGCTGACCTTAATTGGGAAGCCTTCAGCAGAATGGGCATGAGAGAGATATAGGTCAATGATAATGAGAGGAATGCTATGAGACGTCCCCTCTCTCAGGTAGCGGCATCAGATGCAAAGGCTACAGTAGCAGCAGCAGCAGAGGCATACGTGAGTGATGATGAAGAGGATGATGATCGAATGTACATGGATGTGGATGTCATTCCTCCCCCATCACCATAATATTCTACTAGAGCTGGCCCTTCTCGGGCTTCTCATTCAGCTGGCCCTTCACGCCCACCACCAGATGACATGATGGGGCTGTTACATGAGATTCGGAAGGCTCAGTGCATGACTGATTAGAGAGTAGGAGAGCTTCTAGATTCTCAGCACTCTACAAACCAGCAGGTAGCAGATCTGACAGCTAGTCTCCGAGTGACTCAGACTTAGGTGGCATGGCTCTCGAGAGTGTATGCTAAGGACTATGATAGAGATCGTGAGGCACCTCCTCCTCCAGCACTTCTAGCTCCATGATATCATTTTTTTTTCTCATTTATTTTACAAAGTAACTATCCAGATTTGTGGACAGTACTCTGATTCGGATGTATCTTGTCTTTCTCCCATTTGAATATATATATATATGTATATATATGTATATAATATATATATATATATATATATATATATATATATATATATATATATATATATATATATATATATATATATATATATATATATATATATATATATATATATATATAATTAGTTTCCCATTTACATATGTGTAGTGTTCTCTTTCTTAGTTTTTGTCTCATACAATACAGGTGCTTATGGTGTGTTCTTATTATAACTTTTAATTTTTATCCTAACTCAGTTCATGACTCACGTGGAAGTAGTTAGGTCAATGGGTAGAACCTGAGATGCTCTGATACCAAGTTGTCACACCCCAATTCTGGTCTAACTAGATTAGTGTGATGAACAGCATATAAACCAATTGTTCAACTAAGATCTCATATAGGTCATACCCACTATATCAAACCACACACACATTCCATAATAATAATCCAAGATAATAAATAAATAAGCAAAAGTCTTACAGATAATGAACTGAGTGTCTAACAATGGTAGTAAATAATTAATCCGATTATCTCCAAAACTCAAGACATAAAAGTAAATAATCCATTACATGTTCCATTAATCAAATATAACTAAACTAATAAAAAAATACATTGGTTGCACTCGCATAATGAATCATGAGCATCTTCAACAGCTTTTATGTCCATGGCCGTAAAGTTTTCATACGTCGACGCATTCATATATTCTTCAACAGTAGGACCTGCATCATCAACTAAAAATATTCGACGTTAAAAGGGTGAGCACACATCACTGCTCAGTGAGCAAACAAAACAATGCAACAAACATATGCATGCATTTAATTCATATCTTTGGTTTGATTTTTAAGTTTACAATATGCTATAGAAAGGTTTGGTGGCCCCCGTACCTCTATACACGAGTGTGTGAATCCACCTAATGGATCAAACACCATTGTCATCCCACATGCACCCACCATGGAATAGAGATAGAGCTAAAGTATCTAGATCAAACACCACCAACACTTCTCCTGATGCCCTACCCATACCAACACCTAAGCCTCTGCTAGCGAAGGCTTGCAAACTGGGCTCGCAATTAACCAATTATAATGCCAAACAGTGTATCCAATGCCTCACCCCAGCATCCCTCAATACGTCCATAGAGATAGAGCTAAGGCCCCCCGACAGAGTCAGAAACCACACGGTCTGAGACCACCTCCCCTGATGCCCTACGACGTAATAGTTCTGCTAAGGTAATGGCGATACGACGATGTTAGTGGGCAAGACTTGAGTAGAGATAGAGCTAGAGTCTAGTGACGAGGTCAAAGACCACCATGCTACGTCCTCCCCCTGATACTCCACTCGCATCCAGCACACCAACCACACACATACATTCACATGCATATTCCTAGCATCATCATCATCATCATGTTATAAATAAATAGAATTAAATATGCATGAACAGTAATAGTAGAAATATTTGATGACATGTGAGTTGTACATTACAAGCATACAAGCATAGAATCAATCATGGTATTGGACTCAATAAAAATAAATAGTTTATTATTATCCAATTAGTTTATGTCTTGTTCCCTCACCTGTTAGCAATATTTGATCTCCTTTCAAGTCTTGAAATTATCTTTCAATCAATTTAACAACTTAAAAGTTATATGAATTTAAGTTAGGGTTCATTTGACATGTTACAATAGTAAGAAATCAAAATAGAGCACTGATAGGTGTCTGATTGGTCTTATGAACTCATACTATGTCGACCTTACTGCCTACGATCAATACCCTATGGTCGCATATGGTGCGACCGTAGTTCGACCATATGATTCTTGAATCTTCCCGAATGCCTATGGTCGATCCTCTGATTAGGCTGGTCATGCTATGGTCGACCGTAGTTATGACCTTGAGATTTCTGATTACAGACTACATGTAATTCGAGTTCTTCCTGGGTTAATTCCTCTACTCTTTAATTAGGTTTAATGTAAGGTCATCCTATGGCCGTCATTAGTAGTTTCTTATCAACCCTAATCATCAAACTCATTCCTCATGGTTCTCCTTGGGATTTTCTTAAGAAAATCACATAGATCATAATAAGTTGATATTGTCTATCTTCCATAGAAGTCTTATTCCTTAGAGTTTACATCTCTAGAGATTAGGTTCATACATTTGCCTGTGATGGAGAGTCAATCTCTTCTCAGTAAAATCCTCTCCTTAGCTTTTTCTCCTTATCCTTCTCTTCCTTCTCTTTCCTTCTCTTTTTCTAAGGTTTACTAATGTTCTAAAATAGTGAAAAAGGGCTAAGAGACGTCCTTTATATAGAAAAAAAACTCTCCATATAGAATCCTCTTTCAATTAGGAAAGAAATCCCTTAATTTAGGAAAGTTTCCAAAACAATGAGTTTGACCTAGGGTCTTATGGTCGATGGCTACGGTCGCAGAACCTATCGACCGTAGGGTCAACATCATCGACCGTAGGGTCATTGATCAGTGACCATTGTTTCTTTCCATATGGTTGACAGTACCTACCCAAGTATGCGACCATATGCATACAGTTTTAGGTGTTAAGTCGATTTTCATACCTGATTTGTGATCCATCTTCACACGTTTAGTCCACTTGGTCCAGGAATGATGGGAAGGCCTGACACGACACGGTTAAATCAGGTTAGTAAAGTGCAGGTCTTATAATGTGTCCACGAGTTTGACACCAGTTGCACATTATGACTTGCTTTTGGATAGGGTCTCTGGGAACTAAAGCTTCTGTCCTTTTGATAAGGCTATCTAAGTGTGCCTCCTTAGCTACTATGTCATCAACAAAGTAATCTTTATCTTTTTGGGAGCAGTCTGTTTCCTACACAGATTCCCACTCTCTTGTTTTTTCGGTGAGATCTACCAAAAAGTTCCAAGCGTCAGTAGCATCCTCATAGGAAATGAATCCATGAGGACACATAGACTCAAGCATTTGTTTGGTAGAAAATTCTATTCCCTCGTAGATAATTTGACAAAGCTATCATGTTTCAATGCCATGGTGTGGGAACTCTTGGAGTAGGCCTTAGAACCTCTCCATGAGTCACAAAAAAGACTCATTTGACTCTTATTTAAAACTCATTATATTCCCTCGAAGTTTGTTTGTCTTGTAAAGAGGAAATTTTTTTTTAAGGAATAACACAGAAAATTTATCCCATGAAGTAATGAAATTTGTGGGAAGACCATAAAATCATTTTTTAGCTCCATCCCTGAATAAAAAAGTGATGCACCTCAATTTGACAGTATCATCACTGAGTTATTGCATCTTAATGAGGGCAAACACCTCCTCATACTCACGGAGGAACAAGTATGCATCCTCTGAAGATAACTCATGAAAATGGGGAAGCATGATAATAAATTGAGTTTTCAATTCATAGTTATTGCCTATGGCAGTCGACAATTAAATACATGAGGGTTGTACTATCCTAGCAGGGGAGAATCTATCCTTAAGTATTGTCTTGGGTTTAGCCATTGTAAACGATGGGACTCTTATCAAACGGTTGGTAGAATCACAAGTTCACATTCTCATGCATAAACATCTTTAAATGAAAAGATTTTCTCTTTCTTTTTTTCTCTAAATTCGACGTAAAATGCTAGATTTTTTTGAATCGGGGTCAATGCAAACCTCATGATGATCAATGGCTTAGAGACCGGTCATATCCACAATTGCCTTGAGAAACATGTCATTACCGCCGAAGCTATTAGTCATTATTTCTCTTGATAATTCGATTGTCAGCATCCTTTAACACCACATCATGATCAAGATTGGACCGTCGATTGTACTGTTCCAACCTAACGAATTGGAGGTGCAAAAAAAGACATGAAAATCAATGAAAATTTTTTATCTTTTTTTTTTTTAATAATCACTTTGAACTATTTAAAATAGAAAATATAATGGCTTCCCTCCCCGACAACGGCGTCAAAAACTTGATGGAAATTAATTTTGAATGTAACTGCAAGTGCACGGTATCGTGCAGTAATGGGTCGATCTCAGGTAGGAACCGCTATTATTTTAACTCAAATAAGGCAAAGCGTACCAAAGGAATTTTAATGAACTAATGAACTAACATCCTAATCACTTCAAATAAAAATTAATCAAGCAACAAAAACAATAATAACCAATTCCTAACAGCACGAAGATTTACGAAACCATTATATTAACCATAAAGTAACACATATCTATTGCAAGAAGGAAATAGAATTAAAAATAAAAGAATGTAAGAAAAACGTATCTCGTTGGAAGATTTCTCTATCGTTGCTTATCGTTTTGTGGTCACTCAAAGGCGATGGGCAAACGATTACAAAGGGAGCCTTCTCCCCTAAATTAAATAAGTAATGGGGTACAACCATATTTATCTCCCCTACTACAGAGTTCTAAATCTGAAATTAAAACTTAAAAAAAAAAGATAAATAAAAATAAACTTAAGCAAGAAGAACATAACTTGAAAAGAAGAAACTAAGAATCTCGAACTCTCTCATAAATTTTCAAAAGTAAAAAAAAAAAAACTTACAATAGAATTCTTGGATGATTTTTCTATTGTTAAGGATCACATATATATACAATTGAGTAAATATCACAATTAATCTTTATAATTGGATTACAAGGGATTTTGTGGAGATAATTCTGGTAACCAAATTTCAATCTTGTAGGTTCATTGTATGTGTACAATTCTTGAGTAGAAAAAGATATAGCACCAACTCATTATATATTTGACATCCTTATCTTTATTTGAAAACTTTCATAATTGATTGGAGCTTTTCAATCTTCCATGCCATGCCAATCTCTACATGTGATATCAATCTTAAGAGAGAAAAAAAAACAGAAAACCCCAAAGATATGGCAATCTCCACCTTATAAATTATATTCCAAGTCAATAGGGAATATTTTCTCAAGAGAATAGAATCTCACATGAGATTGGACTGTTTTTTGACTTGGTTCAAGGTTGATCTTGTGCATAAAATTCATGGCTCTCCCTATAAAATTCGCCTTTATGCCTGACTGCTGAGTTGACTGGGTGAGTTAATTGGACAGGATCACTAAAAATATATAAAATGATTTTTTTTTAAGCTCAGATTTCTCTAATCTTTTACTTACACCCTACAAATATAAAAATAACAATAAATATTCGAAAAAACATCATAAATAGAATAAAAGATGCATACTTTATGTCCTAAATTCACATATAAAATATGTTCATCATAATCTTTGGTGTAGAATTTGAGAAAATCAGTAAACGGCCTATTGAGAGCCCACTGGTGGAAGAAGTGTCTCTTGACATCATTATTAAGGCTTTACTCTTTTCCAGTCCAAGAGTGGCTCATAGCAGCCCATTAAAATTGCTCTTGGTGGATGTGCAACAGTTTTTCTACCTTGCGATGAGACTTGAGAAGTTTATGTGAAAGAGGCGTTGGAAAAGGTAAATATTTTACAATCAGACAATATAATTATTAACTATAACATTTTTAAGTAAAGAGGTGTGTCTAGTGATCAGGATCATCTCCTATTGTTTAATCGTTCCAATCGTTCATCAGAGATACCTATACCACCGCAGCTCATTTAATAAACGATTGCACTATTAAATGACAAGAAACGAGTTCCATCTATGTGTTTTAGACTTTAGAGGCACCTCTTGCTCCCTTTGGTTAGACATTATCGACATGAATAATAAAATAATAAATAATGCTAAAAAATAAAATTGCTGATTGGTTACAACAATCCTTGTGTTGATAGTAAGTGGCTAGAGCCCGCTAGATTACACCTATCTCTTGTCAATAATGAGGTTTCTTTTTTTTTTTTTTTTTTTTTTTGTTGCTCTCGTTTCTAGATTATTTAATAGATATGCTTTGACCTAGAACACATTTTGTATGATGGTTCTTCAATTGTTTTTTAGTGATTTTTCTTTTTGTCTCATGAATTTTAAAATTGTCTTAAACATTTAATGGTTGGAAATTAAATCCCAAGATCTAGTGATTACTTTGTTAATCATTGTTGCTATGGGAATTGGACCATTGTGTTTCTTTGTTAAAAGGCTCAAAGGTCTTAATATCCCACTGGCGAGTTGGTTTGACGAGTTGGTTTAACTATTACTCGCGTGGTTTGAGACTCCTGAAAGGGTTGATAGTGTTGTCACATCTTTACGCAAAAAAAGAAAACTTTTTGGATCCGAATTGTCTCCTCCCGTACTTGAGGGAGGAGGGAGACGCCCCTGCTAAATATTCGATACGTGATTCTTGAAAAATTTCGAATCCCACATTCAAATCGATACCCTTTATCAGTTTGATTTGTTAACTGGATGTCGACTCAAATATGACTCGAATTTTTTCTAAAACTACATGTCAATCATCCGATGGAAGCGTCTCCCTCTTCCCCGTACTTCAGGGAGGAGAAGATTTAAATACAAAGTTGTCACATGGATCATTCTCGTTCACTGTTATTAGAAATATAAAATTAATATTTAATATTTTAATAAGATGATAATTGATCCACGTCGAAGGATGTATCAACTAGTTCCAAAAATATGCCTTTCTAACTGGATGGAACAAACATCATCCGATCCAGCTGGATCTGGAAGACAGTTTTGAAAACGACGAATTCCGTGTCCGCGTTTGCTCACAAGTCTCATTGGAGCTTATCTCATGTACAGTGTATCTTTGCCATCATGTCTCCCACGTTACCGGATCCAAATCGTCTCTTCTCTGAGGAGGGGCGACGACTTCATTGGATGGTCGCCACGTGGAGGTCGGATGAATTAGATTCCTCTATTCGAGTTGACAAATCGAGCCGACAAGGAAGTGTCGGCTCGAACAGAGGGGTCGGATTCATCCGACCTCCACGTGGCGACCATCTAGTGGGGTCACCGCCTCTCCTCCCTGAAGTACAAGGAGGAGACGATTTAAATTCCACGTTACCACGTCTAATGTACATTAATCGAAACCAATTGGAACTTGTCAGAAAATTGGAGTATGCGGTTGTAATTGTTGCTAATATATTCAGGTCGTGATGGGGTTATAGAGGCTACTCAAGTGATTGTGATTTGATAGTGTTTTGAATGCTTAGAAAATATATGATAGTACTGAGTTGACTGGGTCTGGCTAGTGAATTGACTATGTTTTACTCTATATCGAATTGATCGACCTCCACATTGGTTCATTTCAATATAGAATAAAGAAGTTACAGTCAGTTTTGTGAAGACGCGTTAAAGAAGTTATTTATAAAAAATCAAATTGCAAGCTCTCTGTTAAGGGTGTTAAACGGTTTGATTTTGGATTCATGGTTTGATTTTGGTTCAATTTGGTGCACAAAGGGTAGTATCGAAATCGAACTACTTAATAAACGATTTGAAAATCCCTACCAAAACTGTTTATTAATCAATTTCAATTTATTGGTTTTTAAATGATTTTTGCAGTTTAATGGGTCAAACGGTTTCGATTGGTGGTTTTTAAACAGTTTTTGGATTTAACGGTTTATTTTTATAACATATTTAAGTTAAGAGAGCGAAGATGTAAAGGTTTACTTTTATTACTTTTATAATATATTTATGTTTTAATTAAATCATGGTTATAGAAAAATAGGAAGAAGAGAGATAGAGAGAGAGAAGATGTAATAATAATTTAAATTTTAACTAAGTCTTGATTGTTATTCTTATGCATAGGAAAATATGAAGAAACAGGAGAGAGAGAGAGAGAGAGAGAGAGAGAGAGAGAGAGAGAGAGAGAGAGAAAAGATGCAAGGGTTTGATTTTATAATATATTTAAGTTTTAACTACACTCTTAATTATTTTTTACTATGATACTATCTTTAGGTTTGTTATCGGGCTGGATTTATTGAGGTGATTTTAGACTGGTTCTCGGTCCGGAGCGGGCTTATCAAGCTTATCGGACCTATTTTATGTGTAAGATATATAGTTTATTTTATTATTTCTATCTATAAATTTAGCAACATTCCTTCTATATGCATATAATTCAGTAAATTGTAACAATTAACATACTCTTTTTAACTATAGATTCTTATAATCTTTCAGATCAAGAAATGAACTATAACAGTATAATATAATCTATCAAAATTTAAAACCATTAAAATTAAGAAATTAGGTCCGGATGGACTTTACCGGTATTCGGGTTAGGGATTATTGGTTCGGTCAGTTCGAGCTTCTTAATGGGCTGGTCCGGTCTAGTTTCAGTTTGAACTGAAATGATGTCGAGCTTTACAAACAGAGACCGAAACCTGTTCATTAAGGTTTGGTCCGGACTGGATTTGAGTTATATCGGACTGATTCGATCCGTGTTACTAGGCCAGACCCATTTTTGACACCTTTATAATAAACGATTGCACTATTAAATAACAAGAAACGAGCTCCATCTATGTGTTTTAGACTTTAGAGGCACCTCTTGCTCCCTTTGGTTCGGCATTATCGACATGAATAATAAAATAATAAATAGTGCTAAAAAATAAAATTGCTGGTTGGTTACAACAATCCTTGTGTTGAGTAAGTGGCTAAAGCCCGCTAGATTACACCTAATAATGAGGTTTTTTTTCTTTTTCTTTTTTGTTGTTGTTCTCGTTTCTAGATTATTTAATAGATATTCTTTGACCTAGAACCCATTTTGTATGATGGTTCTTCAATTGTTTTTTAGTGATTTTTCTTTTTGTCTCATGAATTTTAAAATTGTCTTAAACATTTAATGGTTGGAAATTAAATCCCAAGATCTAGTGATTACTTTGTTAATCATTGTTGCTATGGAAATTGGACCATTGTGTTTCTTTGTTAAAAGGTTCAAAGGTCTCAATATCCCACAGGCGAGTTGGTTTGACGAGTTGGTTTGACTATTACTCACGTCGTTTGAGACTCCTGAAAGGGTTGATAGTGTTGTCACATTTTTACGTAAAAAAGAAAACTTTTCGGATCCGAATTGTCTTCCCCCTGTATTTTAGGGAGGAGGGAGACGTCTCTGTCGGATATTCGACATATGATTTTTTAAAAAATTCGAATCCTACGTCCAAGTCGATACTCTTTATCAATTCGACTTGTTGACTGGATGTTGACTCAAATATGAAACTCGAATTTTTTTAAAATTACGTATCAATCATTCGACGGGAGCATCTCCCTCCTTCCCATATTTCATGGGGGAGAAGATTTAAATCCAAAATTGTCACGTGGATCATTGTCGTTCACTGTTATTAGAAATATAAAATTAATATTTAATATTTTAATAAGATGATAATTGATCCACGTCGAAGGATGTATCAACTAGTTCCAAAATGCCTGCCTTTCTAGCTGGATGGAACAAATATCATCCGATCCAGCTGGATCTGGAAGACAGTTTCGAAAACGACGGATTCCGTGTCCGCGTTTGCTCACTAGTCCCATTGGAGCTTATCTCATGTACGGTGTATCTTCGCCATCTTGTCTCCCACGTTACCATGTCTAATGTACGTTAATCGAAACCAATTGGAACTTGTCTGAAAATTGGAGTATGCGGTTGTAATTGTTGCTAATATATTCAGGTCGTGATGGGGTTATGGAGGCTATCAAGTGATTTGGCAGTGTTTTGGACGCTTAGGAAATATATGATAGTACTCAATTGACTGGGTCTGGCTAATGAATTGACTATGTTTTACTTAATATTGAATTGATCGACCTTCATATTGGTTCATTCCGATATAGAATAAAAATTTACAGTCATTTTCGTGAAGATGCGTTGAAAAAGTTATTTATAAAAAATTAAATTGCAAGCTCTCAGTTAAGGGTGTTAAACGATTTGATTTTGAATTCATGGTTTGATTTTGATTCAGTTTGGTGCACAAAGGATAGTACCAAAATGAATCGCTTAATAAACGATTTGAAAATCTCTACCAAAACTGTTTATTAATCGATTTCAGTTTACTGGTTTTTAAATGATTTTTCAGTTTAATGGGTCAAAGGGTTTCGGTTGACGATTTTTAAACGGTTTCTAGGTTCAACGGTTTATTTTTATAATATATTTAAATTAAAAGAGAGAATATGTAAAGGTTTACTTTTATTACTTTTATAATATATTTAGGTTTCAACTAAATCATGGTTATAGGAAAATAGGAAGAAGAGAGAGAGAGAGAGAGAGAGAGAGAGAGAAGATGTAATAATAATTTAAATTTTAACTAAGTCATGGCTGTTATTCTTATGCATAGGAAAATATGAAGAAACGAGAGAGAGAGAGAGAGAGAGAGAGAGAGAGAGAGAGAGAGAGAGAGAGAGAGAGAGAGAGAAGATGTAAGGGTTTGATTTTATAATATATTTAAGTTTTAACTACACTCTTAATTATTTTTTACTATGATACTATCTTTAGGTTTTATATTTAATCTCTTAGTCTAAGAAAATGATTATTTTTTAAATTCAAAACTGAGAAATTAATTCAAAACTTCAAAAGAGGTTTTGTGGTATTTGTACACTGTGTATGATTTTACTCCAATCTTGGAAAATAGAAAAGTCATGTGTGACACAATTTTAATAAGGGTAATCGGTTTATAAATGGTTCAATTTAACAGTTTACAAACGGTTTTGGCAAAACGATTTTAATCAGGTTAGAACCGTCGATTAATCTGTTTAGATCTGTCCGAACCATTTATATAAACGGTGTTAGATTGTGAACTAAAATCGAACCATTTGATAAACAATTTAATGGTTACCGTTTAAATGGTTTGTTCGATTTTGATATACAGTACGGTTTCATTTTTGACATCCTTATTCTCGATAAGTTGTGGTATGAGTATGACGGGGTTTTTGACAAGGGTTTCTTTCCCTATAAATGCTGAAAGATAGAAACCCCTCCTTTTTATTTCAAGAAGTTATATAAAGTAGATCCAATGGATCTAGAAGCTGCTACGTCAGCCAAAGGCTAATCCAATAGATGAATTCATAAAGGTAGGATCTGACACAAAAGATGCTCTCACGTCAGATCTGATTGGTTGATGTGATCTGGACCTCTCATCTTGATGCACACTATTCACAGATTAACAATCTAACTTAAAGTTGTGATTTCTTGGCCTATATAAGTCCGATTTGAGCCAATTTTTTTCATCTTCTCAATATTCGCTAGAACGTCCCTAGAGGGTCAGAAGGAGAAAAAAAGGAGAATAAAATAGGGTTTTGAGGCAAAAACTCATTGATTGTTGATATGGCATGTTCGATGATCTGATCGCTCTCCACATTAGTTTTTGGCATCGTTGAAGCATCATATGGTAGAGTATCATTGGTGGAGATAACCCTTTTACTTAGTTTCATATCTTTATCAGTCTAAGATTGTGATTGAGTTATAAAACCTAGGATGTGAATGTAATTGGGGTGAGAATTGTATTTTACCATTATTATTTGTTAACTCTATTACGCAGGTGCATGACAATGCTTAGGGTTGTAGCCCTTAATTCTTGTGGGTGCAAGAACAGAAGCAGGAATTTGATTTTGGACTGTTATAGTGGTCAAAACTTGAGTTGAAGGGTACATAGTAAATACGAAGCCCTGTTAGGGAATGACTCCATAGACTAGTCTTTCACACACTGTGGAGGTGAACCACGTATATCTTGTTGTCTATTTACTTTGGATATTAGAGTGTGTGATTTGCAAGGTGGGTGTGCCCTACCTGTTGGCCTAGCCAAATTTTGGTTGTGAGGTGGGTGTGCATACGACTATGTGATACTAGTAAAATTGGGATTGCCCCAGCCAGTTCATAGTTTCCGTTTAGAGAAAGTTTTTGGGCACACTGATTCCCTAAGATTTTCACGCCACTAACCCCTGTATAATCTTAATTCCGTACCTTACTAACCCGGTCTAACTACCTTATATTAGGTCTTACTATCATGGTTAGACCAAGCGGATCAAGTGCGTGATGAAACCACAAGGCTAGGTATGTAATTCGAACAAAAAATCATTTAATTAAGACGTGTGGTCACATACCTAAACAGGTGTGGTCATCCACACCTCAGAATATTGAGATCACTCGAGTCTGGGACGTGTGGTCGTAGTTTTGAGATATGTGGTCGACGGATTCTGCGACCCCACGTGCGACCACACGATGCTGAACGGACTCCGAGTTTTGAAAATTTTTCAAAACTTAAAGGATCTCTTTCCTAATTAAAGTGGGACTTTATATGGAGATTTTTCTCTATATAAGGGACGTTCCTTAGTATCTTTTACTCTTTTAGAACCCAAATTGAAACTCTAAACCTAAGAGAAAAAGAGAGAGATGAAGAGAAGGAGAAGAAGCTTAGAGGAAGGTTTTGCAGAGAAGAGTTCTATCTCCCTACAACAAGCTTAAGGTATGGACTTGACTCTATAGGGTAGATCATATAGGATAAGTTTCTTTTATCAAGTTGATGTGTTGAATCTAATGTAACGATTTCAGTTATGAATTTCTAAGGAAAACCATGAAAGAGTAGGTTAGGGATAATGGTTAATGAGAAACTGTAAATAATGACCATAGGATAATCATAGGATGAGCCCAAGTGATGAGCCAAGGCAGGAAGAATTTGGATTGAAGATTAAAAAAATTGACCAAACATCATGTGGTCGTAGCCTATGGTCGACCACAGGGTGACCAGAGGATCGACCACAGCTATTCGGGAAGTTCCTAGGAAAGGTGTGGTCGCAGGGTGTGGTCACATAACATGCGACCACAGGGTTCGACCACATAGTGTGTGGTCACATATATTGCAACCATAGGTCCGACCACACGATAACAACAAGCATATTTTGAGACCAAACAAGGTTTTTGACTACTGTAACTTGGTCAACTTGAACCCTAACTTACATACATTAATTGTTTAGGTTCCTAATAGATTCAAAGTGACTTCCAAAGCTTGGGAGAGGAACAAACATCAATCAAAGGTGAGGAAAAAATACCTAAACTAATTGGCTAATAACAAATTATTTTATTTTATTGTATCCAATGCCATGTTTGATTCTATGCTTGTATGCTTGTAATGTGCATCTCACATGTCATCCAATATTACTGTTATTACTGTCCATGCATATTTATTTTTGTCTATTTATAATATGATGATGATGATGCTAGAAATAGACATGTGATTGTGTGTGCGTGGTTAGTGTGTTGGATGCGAGTGGAGCATCAGGGGGAGGACGTGACATTGTGGTTCATCCCGGTCACCAGACTCTAGCTCTATCTCTACTCAAGTCTTACCCACTGACATCGTTGTATCGCCATTACCTTAGCAGAACTATTACGTCGTAGGGCATCAAAGGAGGTGGTTTCAAATCGTGTAGTCTTTGACTCTGTCGGGGGGCCTTAGCTCTATCTCTATGGACGTATTGAGGGATACTGGGGTGAGGCCTTGGACATACTGGATGACATTAGGATTGGTTAGTTGCGAGTCCAGTTTACAGACCCTCGCCAATAGGGGCTTACTTGTTGGTATGGGTAGGGCATCATGGGAAGTGTTGGCGGTGTGTGATCTGGACACTTTAACTCTATCTCTATTCCATGGTAGGTGTATGTGGGACGACAATGGTGTTTGATCCATTGGGTGGATTCACACACTCTTGTATAGAGGTGCGGGGGCCTCCAAATCTTTTCTATAGCACATTGTAAACTTAAAAACTAGACCAAAGATATGAATTGAATGCATGCATATATTTGTTGCATTGTTTTGTTCACTCACTAAGCTCAAGTTGGAGAGCTGACCTCGTGCGCATAATTCTTTTTAGTTTCTGATGTTACAAGTGTTACTGTTGAAGACTACATGGATATGCCAACGTATAGACATGTAGCGGCTATGGATGTGCAAGCTGTGGAGGACGAGCAAGACTCGCCAAGCGAGTATTTCACCGTGGTTACGCTTAGTGTTTGACTTTCATATTTTGATACTTGTAATATGTATTAATTATGTTTTGGTTAATTGGAGATAACTAGATCATTTAATTATTTATTACGTAAACCTCAGTTCATTATTGATAAGACTTCCGTTATTTACTCAAATATCTCTGATTATTACTGTGGAATATGTTTTGGTTTAACATGATTGGCATAACTTATACGGGATCCTGGTTTGAACCATTGATTTTCATGACGGTTTCTCACACCATTGGTTAGTCCAGAATTAGGGTGTGATAGATTCACCCTCCCTCTCAGTGTTAACCTGGGAACATCAGAACCTATTGCAATTGAAAAACGAACGGCCTCTTTAGTCCAATATAGACTTGTGAACAAGTAGAGAAAGGCAAAATAGGTTGAGTTTTAGACCCTTGGGCCACTTCGATGCCTAAGTTAATTAGTACTCCAAGCACAAGTAGATATGGAGGATGGCATGGGAATAGAAGCTCCGATTAAATGGGGAGCATTGAGTATAAAAAGTTTGATTTCCATATCTTTGGAATATGGTTTTCTTATACTGAAGCGAATCAGGTGGTGTAAAGTCAGATACACCTTTGAGTGGAGTTACTCGTCTTTCGGTTACGCTAGACGTGTCGTCCACTACGTCTGATGTAGTCCAATTACGGAGATCTGCCCGCATCAAGGCCCAAGCCCACAAAACTCATTTTGTAAGACTTGCACTCCATTAACTTGGTTTAACCGTGTCGTGTCAAGTCTTTCCATCATTCCTGGACCAAGTGGACCTAGTGTGTGAAGATAGATCACAAACCAAGTATAAAAATCGACTAGGTATACATATGGTCGCATACCTGGGTAGGTACAGTCGACCATATGGTAAAAATGAAGATCACAATTCCAAGACCCCATGGTCGATGATTTTGACCCTATGGTCGACAAGTTCTGTGACCATAGCCATCAACCGTGAGACCCCAGATCAGACTCCGAGTTTTGAAAACTTTCCTAAACTAAGGGATTTCTTTCCTAATTGAAAGAGGACTCTATATGGAGAGTTTTCCTCTCTATAAAGGATGTTCCTCAATCCTTTTTAACTCTTTTAGAACATTAGTAAACCTTAGAGAAAGAGAAGGGAAGAGAAAGAGAAGAAGAAAAGGCTAAAGAGAGGATCTTGCTGAGAAGAGATTGGCTCTCTATCATAGGCAAATGTATGAACCTAATCCCTGGAGATGTAAACTCTATGGAATAAGACTTCTATGAAAAATAAGCAATATTAAGCTATTATGATCCATATAATTTCTTTGAGAAAATCCCAAGGAGAACCATGAGGAGAGAGTTTGATGATTAGGGTTGATAAGAAACTACTAATGATGGCCATAGGATGACCTTATAATAAATCCAATTAATGATCAGAGGATTTGACCCAGGAGGAACTCGAATTGCATGTAGTTTGTGACCAAAAATCTCAAGGTCGCAGCTACGGTCGACCATAGCATGACCAGCATGATCAGAGGATCGACCATAGGCATTCGGAAAGATTCAGGAATTATATGGTTGCAGCTACGGTCGCGTGCGACCGTAGGGTATCGACCGTAGGTAGTAAGGTTGATACAGTATGAGACCATAAGACCAATCAGACACCTATCAGTGCTCTGTTTCGATTTTCTACTACTATAACATGTTACATATAAATCCTAACTTAAATTCATATAATTTTTAGGTTGTTAAATCAATTCAAAGAGAATTTCAAGGCTTGGAAGGAGATCGAGTATTGCTAACAGATACGGGAACAAGACCTAAATTAATTGGTTAATAACAAACTATTTATTTTTATTGAGTCCAATGCCATGATTGATTCTATGCTTGTATGAATGTAATGTGCATCTCACATGTCATCCAATATTTCTGCTATTACTCTTCATGCATATTTAATTTCATTTATTTATAATATGATGATGATGATGATGCTAGGAATAGGCATGTGAATGTATGCGTGTGGTTGATATGTTGGATGCGAGTGGAGCATCAGGGGGAGGATGTGGCATGGTGGTCTTTGACCTCGTCACCAGACTTTAGCTCTATCTCTACTCAAGTCTTACCCACTAGCATCGTCGTATCGCCATTACCTTAGCAAAACTATTACGTCATAGGGCATCAGAGGAGGTGGTCTTTGATCGTGTGGTCTCTGACTCTGTTGGAGGGCCTTAGCTCTATCTCTATGGATGCATTAAGGAATGCTGGGGTGAGGCCTTGGATACACTATTTGGCATTAGGATTGGTTAGTTACGAGCCCAGTTTGCAAGCCCTCGCCAATAGAGGCTTACGTGTTGGTATGGATAGGACATCAGGAGAAGTATTGGTGGTGTTTGATCCAGACACTTTAGTTCTATCTTTATTCCATGGTGGGTGCATATGGGACGATAATGGTGTTTGATCCAATAGGCGGATTCACACACTCATGTATAGAGGTGGGGGGCCACCAAACCTTTCTATAGCACATTGTAAACTTAAAAATCAGATCAAATGTATGAATTGAATGCATGCATATATTTGTTGCATTGTTTTGTTTGCTCACTGAGCCATGATGTGTGCTCACCCTTTCGAAGTCGAATATTTATAGTTGATGATGCAGGACCTACTGTTGAAAATTATATAAATGAACCGATGTATGGACATGTAGCGGTGATGGACGGAGAATTAACAGAGGAGACGCATGATTCTTCATGCGAGTGCAACCACTATGTTTATGATTAGTTTAGCTGTGTTTGACTACTGGAACATGTAATAGATTAATTATTTTTATGTCTTGAGTTTTGAAGATAATCGGATTAATTATTTATTATCATTGTTAGACACTCAGTTTATTATCTGTAAGACTTCCGCTCATTTGTTTATTACCTCTGATTAGTACTATGGAATGTGTGTGTGATTTGATATAGTGGGTATGACCTATATGAGATCCTAATTGAACTGTTGGTTTATTGGCAGTTCATCACACTAATTTGGTTAGAACAGAATTGGGGTATGACACATTTGACCCAGACCAAGATATGAACCAAGCTATAAATGAACCAATGAACTTGACCCTAGCCTTTTGAAACCAACATCTTTTTGGTGACCTTTTAAGTTTCTAATGGAGAGTGAGGTGGCATTTTCTATTCGATGTTTTTGGAGTCTTCTTTACATTGGACCTTGCATCAAGACATTGAACCTTGCATCAAGACATTGAACCTTGCATAAAGATATTGAACCTTGCATAAAGATATTAGAACTTGTATCAAGATATTGGAACCTTGGTATCAGAGCAAAGGAGGAGAGATATTATGGCCCCAAAATTTTGAGGTGGTCTAGGAGGTAGAGGTAGTCGCATTACCACCATCAATGACGATGCATTAACACAAGCCTTGCAAATGCAAGAACAAATTGAGAACCTTACTCTCGAGGTTTAAAGACTACGAGAAGGTAACGATCCACCAAATTTAAGAGGAGATAAATCCGATGATTCCTTTTTAGAAGGTTCCAAACCATAACAAGAGGGTTTCGTCCACACTACCCTCATGGAGGTCGAGAATGGGACTGGAAAAAGAAGTCAATAAGGAGATTCTGGAGTTTAGGTACTGATCTTCCTAATGAAATTCTTGATTGGCTAACTCTTGTAAGTGAATGTTTTGAGCATGAAAATGTCCCGTATAATCGTCGTATTGGCATCATCTCCATACGACTTCGAGGCAAGGCCATCGCTTGGTGGCGATGTGAGAAGCAAACACGTCAATCCATTGGCAAAGCACTCATCACTTCATGGAGAAAGATGGAAGACAAGATGAAAAAGTACTTCCTTCCTAAAGGATATAAGAGAGAGCTCTATGAACGGTACCAAATTTGAGACAATGTATGCACACGGTAAACCAATAAACCAATGAGTTCAATGAGTTGGTGATTCGTAACAACATCATGGATCCAGAAGATATACTTGTGAACAAATACTTGAATAGACTACATTCTTACATTCAAGAGGCCCTTGAAATCCTTGACATTTGGGATGTGGGAGATGCACATAAAAGAGCCTCTTGAAGTCGAAAACGACAATCCACTTTCACCTCCAATTGGTCAAATCAGAATCCGGTGAGTACTACTAAACCAAGTAATTCTCTTTACCATTCCTTTAACATGGAGAAGTTATCTACTCAACCAAAGGTTACTAATCATACTGCCCAAACCGGTTCAATTTCCGTTGCCAGTATAAAATGTTATTTTTGTGGAGAGATTGGCCACTGAGAAAGTAATTGTCGAAATACCAAAAACTTTCATAAGAACAAAGGTGCCTTACTAGGTTTTGAGGACCAAGAAGATGAATTCAATGCTAAGGATGTCAATAATGATGATTTTTAGAAGAATATCATAAAGAAGATGGAGAATTACTCTATGCCGATATCGGAGAACTCCTCATGATGAGAAAGGTATTTCTCACACCAAGATAAGAAACTGGAGACCGGTGATTACATAACAATATATTCCACACAGCATGTACCAATTTTTATAAGGTATGCCAACTCATCATTGATTCCGGATGTTGTGAGAATGTAATTTTAAAGGAGGCGACTCGATAGTTAAAATTAGACTTGAAAGAACATCCTACACCATACAAAATGTCTTGGCTAAAGCGTGACAGCGAGGTGACCGTTTCCAAACGATGCCTTATTCATCTTTCCATTGCATCTACATAGATTGATAAAATATGGTGTAATGTATTGTCCATGGATGCTAGCCACATCATTCTTAGCCGTTCTTGGCAATTTGATCGGAGAACTACTCATAATGAGATGAATAATACTTATTCCTTTGAATTTGATTAAAAAAAAGAATTATTTTGGAACCTAGCAAGGACCCTCTCAAATCTTTATTGATAAAAAATTCCCCAACTCTAAATTGCTCACAATAAGGGATGTAAAGGGGTAGATGTTGTCTAATGTTAAACAAGTCAGAGTATGATGTATAGATGTCAACTATCCCAGACCAAGTGAAATTATTATTAAGTGAGTTTCAAGATGTTTATCCATCAGACTTACCCTCGGGTCTCCCTCCGATGAGAAAAATTTAACGTCAACTTGATTTGGTACCTGATGCTTCTCTCCCTCATCTACCTCATTACCAGATGAGTCCAACCGAACATATTGAGTTGCAACGGCAAGTTACAGAACTCTTATCCAAAGGGTTCATTCAAGAAAGCCTTAGTCCTTGTGCTATACCTACACTCTTAGTGCCAAAGAAGAATAGAATATGGAGGATGTATGTTGATAGCCGACCTATCAACAAGATCACGATAAAGTACCATTTTCATTCTCCACCTTGATGATCTCTTGGACAATCTATCTGGCACTATCATTTTCTCGAAGCTTAGTTTGAAAAGTGGTTATCATTAAATCTGAATCAGACTCGGAGATAAATGGAAGATGGCTTTCAATACCAAAGATTGACTATTTAAATGACTAGTCATGTCATTTGGATTGTCAAATGCCCCATCTACTTTCATGAGATTTATGAATCAAATCTTGAAGCCTTACCTTGGAAGATTTGTAGTGGTTACTTTGATGCTATTATTATTTATAATAAGACTACTAATGAGTATTTGCAACACCTCCAAGAAGTGCTACTCACCTTAAGGAAGGAGAGTCTCTAAGTAGCCCCTAACAAGTGCTATTTCATGGTGGTAGAAATTCTCTTCTCAGGTTTCAACATCTCCAAGGATGGCATCTCCGTTGATCATGCAAAGATCAAAGTGATTCAAGAATGGTTAACTCCAACCAACGTTCATGATGTTTGTAGCTTCCATAGATTGGCATCTTTTTATTAGTTTATTATCCATTTCAGTTCTTTGGTAGCCCCACTCACATCTTGCATATAAAAGGGAGCCTTTGAATGGACTAATGAAGCCGAATGGAGTTTTGAACAACTCAAAGAGAAGTTAAGCACTGCCCCAATTTTAGCTTTTCTAAATTTTGATTTTTTTTTTGAGTTACATTGTGATGCTTCTAGAACCGGCATTGGAGGAGTCTTGAGTCAAGGAGGACATCCCGTCGCTTTCTTTAGCAAAATTGACTGGTGCTAAGCTCTGTTATAATACTTACGATTTAGAGTTTTATGTTCTCTTTCGTACCCTTGAGCATAGGAGGCCATATTTAATTCATAGGGATTTTGTTTTGTACACTGACCATGAAGCTCTAAAGTATATTTTAGATCGACAAAAACTCAATTCTTGACGAGAAAAATGGGCAGAGTATCTTCAAGAATTCAACTTCCATATCAAACATAAGGCTGATTTTCCAAATCAAGTTGTTGATGCTCTTAGCCGCAAGAATGGTTTCCTCTCTATCATGCATACCACTGTACTTGGCTTTGAATATTTTCAAGAGCTTTATGAAGTGGATGAATACTTTTCCAAACTTCTCTCAGATACAAAAGACAATGTCCTTGTCGATTTTACTCTTTGTGCCGATTTTACTCTTTGTAATGGTTTCTTATTCAAAGGAAATCACGTGTGCATTCTAGATTGCTTCCTATGGCAAAAGGTGATTGGGGAGATACATAACAACAGACACTTTGGGAGAGACAAGACAAAGCTCTACAAGAAGGCCTTTGATAAGCGGCATTGTGAGGTAATTTATGAACCCGGTGATTTTGTATGAGCTTACTTGCCATCGAAACAGCATCCAGTTAGAAGCTATAACAAGCTTAGTGATCAAAAGATTGGACCTCTTGAAGCTCTTGTATGCATTAATCCCAATCCATATCAGCTCAAGCTTCCACTCCATATGAAGATTTATGATGTTTTCAATGTGCGCAATTTAAAACCATTTATGTGCAATTCTACCACTGAAGGAGACTCAAATTTCAAGAGGAATTCTTTCTCACAAGGGGAGAATAATTAGTCCAATTACGGAGATCTGCCCACATCAATGCCTGAGCCCACAAAGCCCATTTGGTCCAGGACCAAGATATGAACCAAGCTACAAAAGAACCAATGAATCTGGCTCTAGCTCTTTAAAACCAGCTCTTTTTTTGTGACATTTTAAGTTTCTTGTGGAGAGTGAGGTGACATTTTCTATTCAATGTTTTTAGAGTCTTCTGGAACCTTGCATCAAGACGTTGAACTTTGCATCAAGATATTATAACTTGTATCAAGACTTTGGTGCTTGCATCAATGCTTATTGGAGTAACCCCTTGCATTAAAAAAGTCTATTATTTAATTTATCATTTATTATTTTCTATTATGTATTTTCAGCCATTGGATTTAAGGGTATGATTGTCTTTTTATTTTCTCTATTATGCCTATAAAAGGCCACCAAAGTTAGCTTGTAAGGCAAACAATTGGTAGTGATTCTTATGAATGAAATTTGTTTAAATGCAATCCTTGAACCTAGAAGAGTTCACCTTTGAAACCTTGAAGAAGTTTTATTCCATCATAGACGAGTTGGAATTTTATTCTTCATTTACGTCCTAGAAATGTTGTAAGCCACGTTTGGAGTTTATTTACATCTTAGAAGAGAAGTAAGTCACTCCACCTTCACTTCCATCAATTATTTTCTTTTTGTTCTTACAACTTTAAAAAAAAATTTTAAAATTTGTTTCTGCATTTCACATCCCATTTGGTTCCCTTGATTTTGTATAAATTCATTCTCCCGATCCATTATTTTTTATAAACCGAAGTCGTCTTACGCCAAAGCCCGAGTGAAGTTATTCGCCCGACTATTACATCACACATATCGACCTTTACTATTAAATGCGGTGCACACTCGGTAGCATGTGTGTTGGATGCTGGTAACGGCTATGAACTGAATGGGATGACTGTTAAGGTAGTCAGAAGGTGCAAAGGTCATGTGGTGACCTGTCCATCATCTGAAGTGATGGATTCTTTTACCAACACGTATCCCATCACGTGTTGCTCATTGATTGATGGGGTCTATGATGCCCATAACATTTGCTCCTTACTCATTTGGTTTTACATGATTTAATGGGGAACATGCATTTTCTACCAAGTTGCACCAATTAGGTGTTTTTGTGTCTCTTCTGGTCCTTGTCGATTTCCTTTGGTCCTAGTTTAGTGGATAATAAATTGATCCGAATCTTTCGGGCCAGAGCGGTCTTATCGCGGATCAGCACTGGGTCGATTCGGCATACACTTGAAAAGTTGGGCCTTCACCATATGGAACATCAGGTCTAGGATATGCGAAAAGCTGAGTCATGGATAGTTGAACTGTGGGGTAGGATTTCTGCCTTTTGTTGTAATAAATAGACGCGACTTGTTGTCGATTCGGAGTGGCCACGAGGAACTGTCAGGGGTGGAGTCCAAAGCAGCATCAATGCCTTATAAATACCCATCTCGTTGTTTCATTTCTTATGCTTGGAACCTGCACTGTTACTCTGCTGTAATTTCATTCTGCAAGTCAGTGTCATTGTGTTCTTAAGGCCCGTTTGATAAAACTTTTGCTTTTGGATTCTGGATTCTGGTTCAAATTTGGATTCTACTCCAAGCTACTCTAGGATTATTTTGGAGTAGAAACTTGTTTGATAATGCAATTCTGAAATGGATTTTAGAGCATCTTTGGATTAGAAACATGTTTGATAACACACTATCCCTCCAATCGAAGTCTAAAAAAACAGGCATAGTAGTGGTGGTGGGCGGTGGTGTTGGTGGTAGTGGTGGAGGCGGCGGTGGTGCTGGTGTTGGTGGTGGTGGTAAGGGTGGCGACGACAGTGGTGGTGGTGGTGGTGGTGGTGGTGGTGGTGGTGGTGGTGGTGGTTGTGGTGGTGGTGGTTGTGGTTGTGGTGGTGGTGGTGGTGTGGTGGTGGTGGTGGTGGTGGCAGTGGTGGTGGTGGGCAGTGGTGGGTGGTGGGCGATGGTGTTGGTGGTGGTGGTGGAGGCTGCGGCGGTGGTGGTGTTGGTGGTGGTGGTAGAGGTGGCGGCGGTGGTGGCGGTGGTGGCGGTGGTGGTGGTTGTGGTGGTCGTGGTTGTGGTGGTGGTGGTGGTGGTGGTTGTGGTGGTGGTGGGCGGTGGTGTTGGTGGTGGTGGTGGAGGAGGCGGTGGTGGAGGCGGCGGTGGTAGTGGTGGTGGCGGTGGTGGTAGAGGTGGCGGCGGTTGTGGTGGTGGTGGTGGTGGTGGTGGTGGTGGTGGAGGCGACGGCGGTGGTGGAGGCGGCGGCGGTGGTGGTGGTAGTGGTGGTGGTAGAGGTGGCGGCGGCGGTGGTGGTGGTGGTGGCGGTGGTGGTGGTTGTGGTGGTGGTGGTGGTGGTGGTTGTGGTGGTGGTGGTGGTGGTGGTCAAGTGATAGTCATGTGAGTGTCGACTCTTTTTTTTCTCTTAAAAAGTTGATCCAACAGCTTGGAGCAAGTATTTATGACTCCAAAATTTTGGATTCTGGAGTCATTCTGAATCCGGTTCACTCTGTGGGAGTTGGAATCTAATTGGGCTTATCAAACGCTCTTCTACTCCAAAATGGTTCCCTGAGAGCCAGAATCCATAAAATCCAGAAGCAGAAGTTTTATCAAACGGGCCCTTAATATTATTTTTTCTCATCGCCAGTTTGAAGAGCGCAATCATTTAGATTCTCACAGCTACCGTTGGGCTACCTTCCATATTTAGTAAGTCTTATGTCTCATCCTTCTTTTCTTCAGTATGCCTTCTTCTAATGAAATCAAGGTTTACGAGTGGAATATGGGAGCCGGGGATAACGAGGTTGACTCCAATGAGAAGAGTGTCCAAGGAAGCGTCCAAGGATGGTGCTAGCATAGAGGCCAATGCGAGGAGCTCAGTTGTGGCTACGACTTTGAGATCTTTAGCTCAAACAAGTAGAGCACTTGGGGACTCCCTAATAGATGGTGGTTGGAATCTATCAAAACTCAGGTAATTTGCAATTCTACCATAAGAATCTACAACATTAAGTCAAAAAATGAGTCTTGATGGATTGAACCACCATCTATTGGGGAATCCCCAAGTGCTCTACCTTTTTGAGCTAAAGACTTGCATACAGAAGTAAGACAAACTGCACAAAGTACAATTGTTAATTAACCATTAGAGAACTAAGGATTCAATACCAAGAAAACCATTAATTATTTGTACTCAGAGGTCCTTAGAGAAGGCATTTGACATGTATTGTACTATGTGCTCTCATCAAAAGAAAATGTAAGAAACAGTCTGATTGCAGCGCTGCAAAATGGGAAAAATAGAAATAAAAATTAAAATAACTATAAGACATCCATGAAAAAAAATAACATAAGCTCCGCACCATGTACACAAATAATAGATCTGTATAAGTAAGCTGGGTTTTGGTAAATGGAAGAATGGTAATCACCAACTCCAACTTCATGTATTTAAAATTTTAGAGTTATTCTTAAGCAAATTTGTAGTACCAACAACCAATTAGAACCTAGGACAAAGTTATTTTCATACTTTGGCTTAGAATGTCAAGAGATAAATTATGTTTTGACTAAAATTTCAAACATAAATTTCTTATACCGATCCAAACATAATTTCTTTACGGAAGTACGAATATTAATTAGTTCCCAACTAAGCATCGAGTTGAGGTAACAATTTTGCAATCAGGTACAACATAGGAATTCCTCTATAAATCCTTCCAAGTTTCATCGAGTTCCAAACCCATTCAACATAGTTGCTTGTACTTTGCCTGTAAAACCATATTTAAGATCCCTGCTCTCTTTCTAAATCTCCATTCGCTAGGATCAACCTTAATTTATTGAAAACCAAAGGTATCCCCGTTTAACTTTCATATCTAAGTATTTCCTACCACTCATCTCAACAGTTCATCACAACAAACCCCTTTTTAACATACATTGTTTCTTAATGGCCAAATCCCGATCCATACAAAATAGTGTAAGAAATATTATTATGCGCTAAATTAATTACTGGCCCATTGATTACTGGGAGTTTACATTATGGGGTTTGATCGATTTTGTTTTAGGTCGTCAGGGTTAGGATAAACCAACCTAATCCATAGTGGGGGTGGTTCAGGATTTGGGATAGTATTATAAATACTAGATTAAGAGTCCCAATAGCTCAAGTTGTTTTATTCCTTTCTCTGCTTCCGTAAAGAGATTCAAAGGGGATTTCTTGAGGGTTGTGAAAGACTCAAACCAAAGCATGAAATTAGGCAGAAATCAATCTCTACGAACAAGTACATTTTACATTGATTGTGTTGCATCACATATTGTGTTCAAAGTATTGTATGGAAATCGTTAGGGCTAATTGAAACCCTAACTGAGATAAATCACAGAAAATGATTGATTGAAAACCCTAAAGATATGATAAAATTCTTACAATTGGTATTAAAACCTCCCATATAGACTTAGGATCAATGGTTAATAAATAAAAAGACATATCTTAGAAAGTTGGATTTGAGATTGTAATTTTTTTTTCTCCCTATTTCAAATGGAACAGTCTAAGATTTGTACTTCGTTGAACCTTCTGAGGTTAGAATATAAGCATATTATATATCAAATTGTAGGTCACGACGAGGCGGTCATGGGGATATAAAAATTGATGCCATTAGACATCAGACGTGCCAGAACAAGCTAAAGAAAGAGCAACTGGATCTCACTTGCTGGAGGAGAAAAAAATCGTCGGCTCTGATTCGTCGTTGATTCGACATAGTGATGTTGATTAGGAACAGTCAACGCTGGGTCAACCTGGAATAGGGCGAGTTGACTCTTGTGCCAACTCAGCAATTTGGGTCAGTATGACCTTAAGCCGTTGATCCAGGTCCACAAGCCAACAAGATCAGACTCAGTAACCCGATAACAATAAACGAATGTTAACCCCATATCCTGACCCGGATACCCTCTATTTTGACCCACTAACCCAACCCGATTACCCAGATGTTGACCTGATAGCCCAGTTAGTTGAATCGGTGGTTAAACTGTCACACCCCAATTCTAGACTAACCAGTGGTGTAATGAACCATCATGAAAACCAACGGTTCAAACCAGGATCTCGTATAGGCCGTACCCCTCTAGTTAAATCAGATACATTCCACAATCATAATCAGAGTAAATAAATAATAGCAAAAATCTTTATTACTAATACTTAGTATCTAACAGTAATAATAAATAATTAAATCCAATTATTCTTAAATAACTCAAGACATAAAGTAAAATAATCAATTACATGTTTCAATGGTCAAAATAAATAAACTAATCAAAAACATATTGGTTGTACTCGCATGACGGATCATGCGCTTCCTCTAGTAATTCCCCATCCATAGCCGCTACGAGTCCATACGTCAGCCCGTTCACATAATCTTTTATGGTTGGACCTGCATCAACAACTAAAAATATTCGACGTCGAAAGGATGAGCACACATCATGGCTCAGTGAGCAAACAAAACAATGTGCAAACATATGCATGGATTCAATTCATATCTTTGTCCTGGTTTTAAATTTGTAATGTGCTATAGAAAGGTTTGGTGGCCACCGTACCTCTATACACGAGTGTGTGAATCCGTCCAATAGATCAAACACCATTATAGTCCCACATGCCCCACCATGGAATAGAGATTGAGCAAAAGTGTCCGGATCACATACCGCCAACACTTCCCCTAATGGCCTATCCATACCAATATATAAGCCCCTATTGAGGGCATGCAAATTGGGTTCATAACTAACCAATCCTAATACCATCCAATGTATCCAAGGCCTCACCCCAGCATCCCTCAATATGTTCATAGAGATAGAGTTAAGGCCCCCCAACATAGTCAAAGATCACATAATCCTAGACCACCTCCCCTGATGCCATACGACATAATAGTTCTGCTAAGATAATGGCAATACGACGATGTCAGTGGACAAGACTTGAGTAATGATAGAGCTAGAGTTTGGTGACCAGACTGAACCACAATGCCACGTCCTCCCCCTGATGTTCTACTCGCATTTAACACACTAACCACATACACAAATCACATGCCTATTCCTAGCATCATCATCATGTTATAAATAAATAGAAATAAATATACATGAACAAAAATAACAGTAATATTGGATGACATGTGAGATGCACATTACAAGCAAGCAAGCATAGAATCAATCATGGTATTAGATACAATAAAATAAAATAATTTATTATTATCCAATTAGTTTAGGTCTTGTTCCCTCACCTTGTAATGATACTCATACTTCTTCAAAGCTTTGGAAGTCACTTTGAGCCTTTGAGAACCTAAGCAATTAATGTATTCAAGTTAGGGTTCAAGTTTACTAAGTTACAGTGGTCAGAACCTAATCTGGAGTCAAACAGACCTCCTGAGGCTGTGTTGTCGCAGGTGTGGCTGCACTTGTGGTCTCATTATTTGCGACCATAGGGTGTGTGGTCGATACGTGTGGTCGCATATCATGCGACCACACATGAGACCATACCTTCCTTGGGATCTTTTTAAGAGCATGTGATCGATCATGTGCTCACTGTGGTTGACCATAGCTGCGACCACACGAAGTTTGGTAGATTTTTATCCTCAATTTACTTTCTTTATGAGTCGATTCCTTAGTTTATCATTAGGGTCCTTCCTATGATCAATCTATGGCCTTAACTTAATAATTTTACATAGTTATTCACCCTAACCTACTCTCTATGGATCTCTCTTGAGTTTGTCCATAAGGTCTCATGGTTGAGATTCCTCATCAATCCCACAACTCGTCCATGGAAAACCTATACTATGTAATCTACTTCTACAGAGATGATTTCCTTACCATGGCCTTCTGTAAGAAGTTGAATCCTTCCTTCCTTTCAGCTTACCTCCTCAGATCTCTTTCTCCTTCTCTTCTTCTCTCTCTCTTTCTCTCTTTGGTTTAGAGTTACAATTTAGATTCTAAATGAGTGAAAGAGGCTAAGGGACATCCTTTATATATGGGGAAAACCTCCATATAGAGTTATCCCTCAACTAGGAATGAGATCCCAACGATTAGGAAAGTTTTCAAAATTCAAAGTCGATCATATCAACATTTGGTCGCACATGCGGTCACAGAATCCGTCGACTACACGTCCCAAATATGTGACCACATGTTGAATCATTGAGTGGTCTCACTTTCCTAAGGTGTGGTCGACCATACCAGCTTAGGTATGTCACCGTACATGCCAAATTAACTGGTTTTGGGTCGTTTTATATACCTACCCTTGTGGTTTCTTCACGCACTTGGTCTACTTGATCCGACCATGATAGGAAGACCTGACACAACATGGTAAGACTTAGTTTGTAGAGTACGAGTCTTACATAAACCATCGAATTAGACTGGTCGTTTACTATGAACCAGAACTGAGTTGGTTTGGTCTGAACCAAATTAACCCAAAACCAGCCGGTTAGGTCCAAACTGAATGAAGCGAAGACGAGGAGGACCAAACTGGTTAGACAGGTTCTAAAAGAGTGGTTTCATGCGCTGATTCACGGACTTTAATCGGTACGTGTGGGCTCATGGGAGCTTGGATTAAGCTCTGGTTTTTCGCGTTGCATCTTCCTTTTCGTGCTTTACAATCTGGTATATTATTTTACACATTTTGGTGTTTTAGAGAATATTTTTTTTAATTAAAAAGTACCCCAATGGAACCTGGTGTGTAGTTTTTTTTGCATGTTAGTTAGACGGTTTTGAACCAGATGCATGGAAAGGTTAAAATGTGCAAGAGGCTTTGATTTTTAACCTACAAAGTCCTGTAAAGTAGGATTTGGGGATATCATTGTGGAATTAGGTGCAATCCACCAAACTGTCACACTTAGTTTCACTTTGATGTCTTCAAATTCAAATTTTATGTATTTGTAAATGCTTATAAAAAAGGCAATGTATACCCAAAGGTGACATTATCAAGTTTTATACCAATTAGGATTTGTGGGTGTATCATAGTGGTACACCTAGTTGCAACATGATATTCTTAAATCCCAAATTTGTACATTTACAGATAAAAAAAGGGACACATCATTGATACATTATTCTCCCAAATGTAAAAATAGTTAAGAAAAACAGTGTTAACCCAAATGTGATATTGTCAAGTTTTTAAAGGTATATTCATGCATATGAGTTGAAGGGTTTTGCTTTAGGAGTTTCATTAACTCAAAAGTGGTGAGATTTTTGAGGTTCATTACTCATTCGCAGTCATTGAACAGACATTGAGGAGAACCCTGCATATTAATCCCAAAGGATGATGTGTATTTGGTTAACTATTGGATGATGTTTTGATATTGCTAGTGTAGGTAAATTGTGTATATAAGTCTTCTATTGTTTGATATTGTGTTTAGAATCATATATTGATGCATTTATTTAAGGATGACTGTCTTACAAAGTATGCTAATTTCTACTTTTTTCTCATTAGGACAAAGTATAAGATTTGATTTGGAAAGTTGGAGACTATTCTAGGATCGTTTGACCTAGATCTATTCTTTATAGTAGTGTACTCTAGTTGTGAAGTATTTATAATTGAGGTCGTGATTAGCAGTATTAAGGTGAAGAATATTGCAAAGGGATTGTTTAAGAGAGATCTAAAGAAAAAACATAATATTTATAAAAAAAAAAAAAAAAAAGGTTCGGAGTTATCAGCTATTAGTTCTGATGATAATGGTAGTGTGAAGAAGTATTTTTGGAGCCATCAATTATTGCTGAAAAGCTTAAGGACTTGGAGACCAAGATAGATGATACATCTTGCACCCATTCTTTGCTTGGAAAGTACATTCAGATCTAGGTGGTTTACATTATCAAAAGGGAAAAATAGAATTAGTGATGTGGTTTGCTTTTAATGTAACTTAAAGGTGGATTGACTAAAATTGATAAACTTAGCTAGAAAAAGGAAAAGGGTTTTAGGACTCCAAGTAGGAGGGTTCTAAGAATTGTTGACTTGATTACGAGTTGGAATAGTTAAGATTCTTTTTACATTCAAACAATTTTTCCATTCTTTTAGTTTTAGCTATTTAATTTGTTTTTAAGTTCTGTTGTTTGATTTAATATATATTATTTTCTTATATATATGTAATGTTGAATTGATTTTCTAAAGGTTAGATTGTGCAATCATGGGTTTAAACTAGTTTGTACCAATCATAGTTTGATCTAGGGCAAAGTAGGGACAAGTTAATATAAGTCTCTTAGAAATGGTTAACGGTTTAGTTAACGGGAGTCTTCGGATCTGCTTGGTTAGTGGGAGATCTGGTATTTGCTTGTTTCTCCATGCTTAATTGTATTGCATGTGGTTTAATGGGCATGATCATTGATGACCATGGTTATGTTTACTTTAGCATTTATTTTATTGTTGGACTACATTTTTGGTTATTTATTAGACATATCAAAATTACAAGATGGTATTTAGCCAAATAAAGTGGTAAGCCAAAGTGTGATATTAGTCCAAGCTGGAGGTTGTTTACTTGTGAGTTGGATAATATCAAGTTCGTTGACCTATAAAGGTTTTAAGGTAACGGGATCGTGGTATTTCGATCATTGGACTCATTCATTTATTTCAAAGGGGTTCATGCTGTCAAGTAGACCTTTGTATGTAACTAAGAGAAGGTTGTATGAGTTGAGGTGCATTTTCGTTGTTGTTGACACTGGTAAGCTTAATGGCTGATCAAAGTTTTGTGACAAATTGTTGTATAATGGAATTCCATGATCAATGGTGGTTTTGTAATTAATGTAGCATAAGTGAGAGAATTTAAGAAATATTAATATGGGATTGATTAATTACCAGACCCATTCACTGGTGGGAGTTTGCATTATAGGATTTGACCGGTTTTGGTCTAGTTCATCACGGGTTGAGATAAATCAACCTAGTCCATTGTGGGGTGGTCCAGGGTTTGGGATAGTATTATAATAGTAGGTTTAGAGTCCCTAAAGCCCAAGTTGTTTTATTTCTCTCTCTGCTTCTCGTACATAGAGAGATTGAAAGGGGATCTCCTAAAGGTTATGGAAGACTCAAATCAATGTGTAGAATCAGGCAGAAATCAATCTCTATGAACAAGAGTGTTTTACATTGATTGTATTGTTTCCCATTGTGTTCTAGATATTGTATGAAAATCATTAGGGTTAACTAAAACTATAACTGCAAAAAATCACTATAGTGGATTGATTGAAAATCCTAAAAAGACGATAAGATTATTACAAATAGTTGGTCTTGTAAGAATCTTAAAAAATTACACTTGCTATAATGGAATTAGTAAATCACAAAGATTCCAAGCTCCCCTCCTCTACATCCACCCCACTTAATTTTAAGGGAATATTCTCTTTGATTTACTGGTCATGTTGATCCAGTCACTTCGATTTGTGGTCCTTATGTTGAACCAATGGTAACTCAAGCTATAGCCATGGATTTATAATCAATCTTATTAGTTCTCCCATTTTGCACCTCCTATTTTCACCAAAATTTCCTGCCATATAATTCTTTACTTTGATTTATCATAAAATCTTTGGAATCTAGAGCACCCACCGGTCTCTTACTTCGAAATTAGAATTTAGCACTCCTCTGATCTCATCAATTAATATATCCTTGTAAACAGCATATACCATCTGACTTATGAACACGTTATATGTAACCAAATGAAAAGATGTATGGCCCAATGCAAGTCCCTAGTCTATACAATATATGATTGGCCACGACTCTGGCCTTTACACTAGTAATTTTGACACTAGTTACAGTTCCTTCATATGACCCCCAACTATGTCAATATATTTTCTTGAAATTTTTTGATTTTTCAAATCTAGCCAAATGATCACTTTATATCATATATGCTCACCCTAAGTCATAAACAATGTGAATATCTTTCTTCATTCCCTTTAAATTGTTGCGCTCTATTTTAATGAAGGGAAAATATCTACCACACCCCCTGTAGGTTATCGTAATCTCACCAACCCGCCATCGTTTGCAATAATATCCCTAAGACCCCCTACTTTTGAAAAGCTGTATCCATCAGACCCCCTCCTTTAAGATATGTCCCTCAATCGATGACATGTCACTATTTTAATTTAATAAATGACAGAACTACCCTTCTCTTTTAATTTTATAGAACTTAAAATCTTTTTCTTTTTTTCTTCTTCTTCGTCGACAGATTCTCATGAGTTGGATATGGCCAGAACCCGACTGCGAGCCGGAGAAATCTCTTTTGATATCACTGCTTCTCCGGCTCGCAGTCGGGTTCTGGCCATATCCAACTCATGAGAATCTGTCGACGAAGAAAAAGAAAAAAAGAAAAAGATTTTAAGTTTTATAAAATTAAAAGAGAAGGGTAGTTCTGTCATTTATTAAATTAAAATGGTGACATGTCATCGATTGATGGACATATCTTAAAAGAGGGGGTCTGATGGATACAACTTTTCAAAAGTAGGGGGTCTTAAGGATATTATTACAAACGATGGCGGGTGAGTGAAATTACGATAACCTACAAGGGGTGTGGCAGATATTTTCCTTTTAATGAAATTAATTAAGATTGACTATATAACATTTTTCTTGGTCTTAATTTAATCTTGATCACTTGCCAAGCTCCTACAACTATAAGGTTTAATTCCAGTGTCCTTACTCTTAATATCACCCTTGTTCACATGTAAAGATATCATTAAGCTTTTGCTTCATTCGTTTAGAGTTTTATTGATGATAAATATCCTATGAAATTTAGTTGAAACAAGATAATCCACTTAGTTTCAAGATAATCCACTTAGTTTACCAACTGCCATTTATTTACAAACATCAATCAGGATATCATCTTGTCCTAAAAGCTATCTGTGTGTTTATATTTCTTAAAGTTTCTATGACTTTGACAGCTCAACATTACAAATCGTCTTTCTATATTTTATTACTTGTTTCATCCAGTAATTACATAAGCAGACAATAATTCATCATATATGATAAAGAAGGAATGAGGGGTCACTTTCACATCTTCAAGGGCCTAGGTAAGGTTCGGATTTCCACCGGGCAATTATAGCCATGCGTTGGACAATCTGGTGTTAGAATCCATAATCAAAAGAGAGAGGGGTTTAGTGGACTTCCCACTTTTATGAGCATTCAAATCCTCACCTCCCAGGGTTTGGGAGGAGAGGCAACTCCCATCAGTCAATGACCAACACGTAAGTGTCGGTTGGATTCGAGTCCTTCATCCGAATTGATGCATAAGTTGACACCTCCTGTTGGTTCACCTTATCAGCATGGAAGGTTCGGATCCAATCGACACCTACATATCGGGCATCGGCTGGTGGGAGTCACCCTCTTCCCGAACCCCTATGAAGAGAGGATTTCAATCCCTACTATGAATACCAAGATGCGTAGAAACACCATCCTAGACTCTTCGAAAGCGAAGCATTACCTCCTCCAACCACTCCATACGGTTCTCTCTCTCACTCTCTTCGTCATTCTCACTCGCTCTCATTTTTCCTCAGCTGACCGTCCTTATATTTTAGCTCCGGCCTCAAAGGCGAAGGTGAGAAAAAACATGCGGGAGAGTGGGTTTGTTCGAGCGAGCGAGCGAGAGAGAGAGAGAGAGAGAGAGAGAGAGAGAGAGAGAGAAACGAGAATATCAAAGGAGACTTATCTTCCTGGTACCCACGTTCCCACAACCAAGAGACCCAAAAGGAAAAAATAAACTAAGGTATGATGGATCACAAGAACCAAAACTGAAGATAAAAATCGAATTATTCCGAATTTTGAAAAAGATTGTCAATGGAAAGATTCTCAAAAAGCTCGCTTGACCTCCAGGTACAATGAAATTTCTTATTCATTGGTTTCATACTTTTTCGGCATGTATAAAATTCAGTTGTAAAGATTAGGAATGAGGGAAGGATAGAATTGGGGGAGGAGTCCATGAGTCCAACAAAGAAGAAAACCCTTTAGACTGGTTAGGTCAATTGAGTCCATTAATCCAACAAAGAAGAATGCCCTTTAGACTGGTTAGGTCAATTACAATTTTATTTTATTTTTTTAAATAAATTTCGTTAAAGATTTTACTTGTTTTCGATTTAATTTTAATTTTAACAGTGAATGTGATTTTACTAAATTATCCTCATGTATTTATTTTCAATGACATCCCTATTAGTAGTTTTAAGAGGGTAGTTGGGTTTTTTGTTATGTTTAGATAAATAACAAACCATTAATAATTCTTCTATATTTAATATTAGATCACTTTAGTTAAAAAAAAGAAAAAAAAAAGAGAAAAAATACATAAAATGATACATCGATATTACTTGCTACTCTTCGAAAGTTGGCACGGGTTTCCTTGGTAATATGTGCTTGCTCATGGCACGATATTAGCTTCTCCATAGACGTCGTTGAGAATCTGAAAATGGATTTGATATCAATCAAAGATAAGCCTTAACCCATTAAATAGTGAAGCAAAGGCATCCATTTCCTTCTTGTTGAAAGCGAAATCAATCTCCATTCCACCGTCTAATTTACGGCTCTCTTTCATAAACATGCATCCCATTCTATCACTTGATACAAACTCCACCTTCTTTGGTCTCCCCCACCCATAATCCACCCCATAAAGTCCAGCACGTGGTGATCCAGCTGCTGCAAAAACTCTCCCAGATTCCAGACGTAACAAGTTTGAAATGCTATCTTCTTGACCTCTCAAAACATCTTTGTTCACTCTCTGAATTGCCTCTCCTATCAATTGTGATGCCACCACAACTCCATCTTCTCTCAACAAATTATTTTTCTCTGTAGTCACCATAAAAGGTCTGATACAATTCCCAAAGTATGTTCCCGGGATAGGAGGATCCATCTTCATCCGAGCCCTGCAATCTAAATTCACATTAAAGTGGGTTTGAGTGTGAATCATGTTATTGTCAGGCTCATGCTCGGTTGCTGCTGCTTCTGCTTTGAGCAAGCAAATCCAGGCAAAAGCACAAGTCACCACATATGTTGAGATATGAATTGGTTCTGGTTGTTGAACTTTGTTGTGTCGAGCCAGCACCCAATCCTTGAGTCTCCTAAGGTCTGTTGGGTTCAGCTCCATCGTAGCTCGAACCACTTCTGGTTGGAGTTTGACGTCCATCACCCTTAAGTTTCTGTTTCCAGACACGAATTCAGTTCCCATAAATCTCTCTAACTCGTTCAAGTATATCTTTTCGATGCCAGTGGGGTCCTTGATCACAGTCCTGTCCAAAAATGGGGGTGACTCGATTGATAGAGATTTAGTTGCATCTCCTAACTTGGACATCAAAGCCCATGTCCTCATGAAGTGGGCAATTGATCTGCCGTCGATCATTGAATGGTTGGTTGTCATTCCAATAGAGAGACCGAAATTTGGGAAAATTGTGATTTGTATTGCCAGCACCGGAAGAAAGGGTCCAGCTGATTGCAAGTCTGGAACAAAGGGGTGTGATTCAGTTGCATCTCTTGGATGGTCACTGGTCACCAAGTTGAAATCGGCATCCGACTCAGCGATGGTTACCGATACCGAGTCGCCATCTCCGTAACGGATTAGGGGTCTATAGGAATCATGAGGCCATGAAATTTTGCCTGCAAGAGGGTAGAAATGGATAAGGGTGCAAGAGAGTGAGAGTTTGATTTGAGGAATGAGAGATTGAGTTATTAAAGGTAATGGGTATGGGTAGTCATAGTAGTGGATGGTTTGTGAGGATGGCAGTGGTAACCACAGTTGGTCAAAGAAGGTGAGAGGAATATCAGCGATCGGCATAGCAACAGAACCTGGTGGTGGAGCCACTGTACAGTGGTCGAGTATCTTCACCGGCTTGCAAGGCGCCATCGAACAGAGAAACCGAAAAAAAGAAACTGAGGAAACTGAAGTAACAATGGTTAATGGGGCTGTGAAGAGATTAAACAAATGCGATACATATATATATATAGTTCTGCCTGCGTTGAAGACCTACCGGTCAATAACGAACCGGGATATTTTTCCAATAAAAATAAAATACATTCTGAATCCCCGACCACATATAACTATGACATAATATGATTATTGTATAAGTTATTTAAATTTTTATCATATTTAATAATAATACTTAGTAAATATAAATTTATTTTATTTGTCAAATGTAAGGATTTTTTTTTTTTTGGGATGAAAAACTAGATCATTGATCATTACTTGCATCAATACCATACCGACAGGGGGTGTCGGCTCAGACGTGGGTCTCGGATTCACCCGAGAGCCACGTGATGATCATCCGAGATAGGTTGCCGCGTCCTCCCAAATCCACTGGGAGAAGACGATGTGAATCCACATAGTACATCAGATTTACATAGATTCTTTAACCGGGCAGAATTGGAGTCCCACCAAAGCATTTGAGGGATAAATCTAGCCTGTTGCGCCACTTGATGCGCCACCATATTCCGTTGTCTAGGTATGTAATCAAAAGAAACATCACATTGTTTGAGAAGGCATTCCTGAATATCCCTAATGATAGGCCCCATATAAACATCAAAAAACAGTTTTTTGTCCCTGTAAATATTGGATAACTTCTAAACTATCTGTTTCTATGATAATAGAGGCAAATCCATGCTGAATAGCCAAAACCAGAGCCTTATGTACCGCCAGCGCTTCACCCACCGTAGAAGATGTAAACCATACCTATTCAGCCGCAGCAAATAAAGGTTCACCCACGTTGTTTCTGCATACCAAACCAATAGAGCTGTGAGATAAGTCTAAAGACAGACGCATCCGTATCAATTTTAAACCTTCCAGCAGGAGGAGGTGTCCAATGGCTGAACTGTAATTCAATAGAGGCCCCTGGCCAACTATCCAACATGTGGCCCAATCGCGTGAAAGCACAATATTCACCAAAAGCTTGTTCAGCCAATTGAATGACAACCTGTGGGACTGTTGTTGAGATTCAAAATAAAATAAGTTTCTGAATTTCCAAAGTTGCCAGCAAATAAAAGTAAGAGCAGAAAAAATAAGTCTGCCTTGTGCTTTGTGGAAAGAAGAAGGTTGGCGGCAAAATTGGCCTATCCATTGAGTAAAAGATAGCACTTGATTCATGGTAATCGTTATGGACAGGTGACATCCCAACCACACTGCTCGTGAGAAAGGGTAATAGAGCAATAGGTGTTCCAACGTTTCATCCTCCTCATAGCAGCGTCGACAGAGAGTTGCAACCGCTACATTACGATGATAGAGAGCTGTACTTGTAGGCAATCCACCAGCACAGCATTTCCACATAAAATGTTTAATTTTTGGTAACGTTTTACATGACCAGATTGCCTTCCATAGAGACTGTGATAATCTCCACCGTTAAATATGTTTTATTTTCAAGATTTCTCCTCATGTGTTGGTAAGGAAATAATAATACAGCTAATCAGAGAAGAACATGCGTCCAATCCTTGTCGCTGATAGAGAGGGACCATGTGTCCACATTCTAAAGCTCATTAGCGTAAACCACCTCATCAAAAGAGAAGAAGGAAGGATTATCCCTATGATTTTGGGGATAACCGTAGATCGGTAGAAAAAGGGAAGATTCCCAAGGATATGTCTGCGTTGGAATATCATGGACGGTTATGGAAAGTCCACCACAAGATGGCCATTGAACGGCCCAATAAGACCCCTACCCACGTCCAACCCTGATTTCAAGGGATTGGATCGTGGAAATCTAAAACTACTACCATTACAGCTGGTGGTATATCACACGACACTAGAATTACACTCAAAGATATCAGGATTGCCCCAATCAAGTCCGATACCCGTTCCACCTCCATCTCTATAAATAAAGCTCAGAATGAAGATAACCATATCTAATTTTCTACTCTCAAATCCTCTCTCTGTCAATTTTGCTCAAATCCCCATGCTACAGGAGCTTGTATCTCTTTACCTAACTCCATACAGTTTGTTTACCTGTTCTGACTTAGGCATTGGAATGGCCATATTTAAGATTTTCAAACCCACCCTCTTCTATCTAATATGCTTCTGTATTGATAGATATCACTTCTCGAATCTTCAAGCAAAAACCAATGGCAACACACACACACACACATATATATATGATCATAGTTTTTTGGGTCGTCACACGTGATATATGTGTGGTTTTCAATTCATAAACTCAAAGAGTTAGGTGGATAGACCCATTAATTGAAGCTACATGAAAATTTTATTGACATGTAATGCCATGTCCACAAAAATAGTTGGCAAGTGGTAGAATAAAGCATTGGAACGATTCGTGTTTTGAAATTTAAACTATTGAAGAAGATACATGCCAACACATTGAAAGTTATATAAATGAATTTAGATGAAAATTTAATACAACTGATAATACAGATAATTTCGATTGATTTTAACTAATCAAATTATTATATTACCCTTCCACATGACAGACCTATAAAGGTAGGTAGTAACTAACATTCCCCCAAAGCCCCCACCCACCATAGAAGGAAAAAAATACCATTCAAAAGTCAAAGTGTTAGTTGTTCTATCCATTTGGGAGTAAGACAGTAAAATTAGCCGCCATCTATGACTACCAGTCCAACACCAGTTTGGTTTTGGCACCATTACCTTCCCTTCCCTTATGCTAATTCAACATGAGACCTACGACGGCATCAGTTACTATCTTGCACATTACATTGGCATTTGACTTCCACTTTTTGAAATTTTGCATTGGTGTTGAAACAACGTAACATAACAGACACCAGGGTATATACTTGGATGTTTTTTATAATTGATAAATTTTCTATCTTACTTAATTTCAAATTAGGGATATAAACGAATCGGATTCATATCAGATACACTATTATTCACATTCGAATTCAATTATTATTTCAATTATTCGAATACGATCCAACATTCGCATGACATACAAAAACTGATTTCAAATTCGATTACTTAACCAGTTATCTGCTAATATCTGATTCAAATTCGATTAAAAGAACAAATAATCTAGGCATCGGATTCTCATTTTGAGAAGAAATCAAGGCCGACGCCCTCCCCTTAGAAAATAAAAATCTCAGGCCTTGAAGCTTTAACTGATGGTCTCCAATGATTGCTCTGTTAGAGTCATCAAATAAGGTATAGAAATTCTCTCCCGCCTAAGTTTGGGTGGGAGACTTGGCGGTCCGGATGGATGGCCGCCACCTGGCTCTCGGGTGGATCCGAGCCCTCCATCCGAGCCAACAAGTTGAGCCGACAGGGGTGTCGGCTCGGATGGAGGGCTCGGATCCACCCGAGAGCCAGGTGGCGGCCATCCATCCAGGCCGCCAAGTCTCCTGCCCAAACTCAGGCGGGAGAGGATGTGGATCCCCAAATTAGCACCTTGCAAACTGCCATTAATGCCAAAAGGAAACCTTGGCTACAGCCTTCATCCATGGTGAAATCTATGTCCGATTAATCATATATATCCAAGTTCACATTCGTTATGTTCAGATCAAATACGAATGTCCCTAAATGAATTCGTATGTGAATCGAATCTAAATTTTTGACTATTTGTTTACATCCCTATTTCAAATACATTGAACACATAAGAGTGATAATGAGATTAAAGATTTTGAATATCCAAATTCTTTGATGATTTTTTATTATACATCTCTATTTATAGAGTTCACATATCAATGGGATATTGAATGGATCCCATACAATCAGGAAATCCCATACAATTAAGGAATCCCATATAATCAGTGGGATATTGAATGGATCTCATATAATCAAGAAATCTCATACAATTAAGGAATCCCATATAATCAACAAATCAATTTATATACACAATTGGAATATATTTTAATTTTGAATTCAAAATGTTAGATGTAGAGATTTTATTACTGCAGAGATTGTATTGAAGAAGATTCAATATCCTTTAGAGAATATATTTTATCATCCCCCCTCAAGCTGAGCGGGACAACATGTAACCGAAGCTTGATTTGAAGATGTTGCAACCAATTGGAAGTAAGACCTTTAGTGAATATATCAACAACCTGATCCGCCGTGGAGACATATGTAACATCTATAGCTTTTTGACCAATCAATTCTCGAATAAAATGAAAATCGATGGCTACGTGCTTAGTCTTTGTATGAAAAACTAGATTAAAGGCAACGGAGATGGCGGAAATGTTGCCACACCAGATCCGTGGGACAATTGATAGTGGACAATGGAGTTCTCGAAAGAGGGTGCAATGTCACACCCCAATTCTGGACAAACCAGATTAGTGTGATGAACCGTCAATAAACCAACGGTTTAACCATGATCTCGTTTAGGTAGTACCCACCATATCAAACCACACACACATTCCACGGTAATAATAAAAGATAATAAATAAATAAGCGGAAGTCTTTATAATTAATGAACTGAGTATCTAACAGTGATAAAGTGAATATTTAATCTGGTTATTTCCAAGTAATTCAAAACATAAAATAAAATAATCAATTATATGTCCGTTAACCAAAATATAATTAAACTAATCAAAGACGCATTGATTGCACTCGCATGAAGGATCATACGCATCTTCAATAGTTTCTACATCCATAGCCACCATGTATCCATACGACGGCGCATTCACGTACTCTTCTATAGTAGGACTTGCATCATCAACTAAAGATATTCGACATCAAAAGGGTAAGTACACATCACGACTCAGTGAGCAAAACAAAACAATTCAACGAACATATGCATGCATTCAATTCAATATATTTGGTCTGATTTTTAAGTTTGCAATTAGCTATAGAAAGGTTTGACGGTCACCGCACCTCTATACACTGGCGTGTAAACCCACCCAATGGATCAAGCATCATTGTCATCCACATCCACCCCACCATGGAATATAGATAGAACTAAAATATCCAGATCACACACCACCAACACTTTCCCTGATGCCCTATCCATACCAATATGTAAGCCCCTATTGGTGAGGGCTTACAAACTGGGCTCTCAACTAACCAATCCTAATGCCATCTAGTGTATCGAATGCCTCACCTCAGCATCCCTCAATACCTCCATAGAGATAGAGCTAAGGCCCCCCGAGAGAGTTTAAGGCTACATGGTCCGAGACTAACTCCCCTGATGTCCTACGACGTAATAATTCTGCTAAGATAATGTGATACGATGTTGTCAATGGGCAAGACTTGAGTAAAGATAGAGTTAGAGTCTGGTGACCAGGTCAAAGACTACAATGCCACATCCTCCCCTTAATGCTCCACTCTCACCAAGCACACTAACCACACACACACAATCACATGCCTATTCTTAGCATCATCATCATCATGTTATAAATAGACAAGAAATAAATATGCATGAGTAGTAATAACATAAATATTGGATGACATGTGAGATGCACATTACAAGCATACAAACATAGAATCAAGCATTTCATTGGACAAATAAAGTAAAACAGTTTGTTATTATCTAATTAGTTTAGGTCTTGTTTCCTCACCTGTTAACAGTACCCGATCTCCTTTCGCACCTTGTAACTCTCTTTGAATCAATTTAGTAACCTAGAAGTTGTATGAATTTAAGTTAAGGTACTTGTATAAGGTGTTACAGTAATCGAAAATTGAAACAGGTCACTGACTGATCCTATGGTCTCATACTGTCTTGATCTTACCACGTACGATCGATACCCTATGGTCGCACTATATGCGACCATACCTGCGACCATACGGTTCTTGAATTCTTTTCAAATGGCAATGGTCGATACTCTGGCCATGCTATGGTCGATCGTAGCTGCGATCATACGGTTTTCTGACCAAATTCTACTTTCAATCCGAATTCTTCCTTTTGGCTCTTCAATAGGGTCCTTCCTAATGATCATTGTAAGGACAAATTTATTAGTTTTACCAACTAATTATTCTAACCCATTCTCCATGGTCATTTCTTGAAATTTTCTCAGAGAATCCCACAGTTGAATTCTTACATTTGGTTTGGTATTACAATTTACACTAAAAATTCCCACTCCTAATGTTCTAAGGCTACAGAGACAAGGTTCATACCTTACTTGCTACAGAGAGTCTGTAGAACTCTTCTCTCAGCCTTCTCCTTAGTCTTCTCTCCTTTTCCTTCTCTTCCTTCTCTTCCTTTAGGGTTTGATGATGTTCCAAAAGAGTAAAAAAGGGTTGAGGAATGTCTTTTACATAGAGAGAAACTCTCCATATAAGGCTCTCCAACAATGGGAAAGAGATCATCCTTTTACGGTCAGACGTACGGTCGTAAAATCCGTCGACCATATACTTGAAAACATCGATCATACGGCTATTAATCAGTGGTCTTTATTTCCTACCGTATGGTCGACCATACCTACCCAGGTAGTTGACCATACACTTGATTTTAAGTGTTTTTGGTTGATTTTCATACTTGGTCTTGTGGTCCTTCTTCACATGGTCGATCCACTTGATCCAGCTATGATGGAAAGACCTGATACGACACAGTTAGACTGGGTTAGTAGAGTGCGGGTCTTACAACTCTCCCCTTACATAAATTTCGTCCTCAAAATTTGCACATACCTTTCGAGTTGAATAGGTGAGGATATTGCTTTCGCATAGCGTTCTCTTCTTACCATGTGATTTCTTCCATGTCTTGGCTTTTCCAGATAACTTTAACATAATAGATGTCGCGATTGCGAAGACGTTGAACCTTTCGACTAGTGATTTCAAAAGGTACCACTTCAAACATTAAATCTTCAGTCAAATCTAGTGAATCCATCGTTAACACGTATGTCAGATCTCTGACGTACTTCTTCAGTTATGAAACATAAAATACATCATGTACACTAGACATCGATGGTGGTAATGCTAACTGATACGCTACCTTTTCACTCCTTGCCAAAATATCATAAGGTCTAATATATCTAGGACATAGCTTTCCCTTCTGTCCAAACCGTTTTAAACCATGCATAGGAGATATCTTCAAAAATACCTTATCACCTATGGTGAATTCAAGATCTCGACGTCAATTATTTACACATTGCTTCTGAAGGTTCTGAGCTATCCGGACCCTTTCCTTGATTATGTCTACTACTCGATAAATCTCTTCGATAAATTCTGGTCCAACAACTTTTCGTTCTCCAATTTCGTTCCAAAATAAGGGAGTTCGATATTTCCTACCATACAGTGCTTTATAGGACGACATCTGTATCGTAGCTTGATAGCTGTTGTTATAAGCGAACTCAATTAATGGTAACTTCTCATCCATGATCCTTTGAAATCAATCACATCGCTCGGAGCACGTCTTCCAAAATCTGAATGGTGCGTTCCGACTGTCCATCGATCTCGGGATGGAATGCGATACTAAACTTTAATGTTGTATCCATAGCCTTCTGTAATCCTTCTTAGAACTTTGAGGTAAAGCGTGGGTCTCTGTCGGACACGATGCTTTCAGGTACACTATACAATCTGACAATATTATCCACATACAGCTTGGTTAGCCTCTCTAGTGTATACTGAGGTCGTATAGCTATAAAACAAGCTGTCTTAGTCAAATGATCTAGAATTACCCAGACCGCGTCAACTACTCTGGGAGTTAATGGTAATCTTGTGACGAAGTTCATAGTAATGCAGTCTCATTTCCAAGCTGGTTCAGGTAATGGTTGTAACAAACCTGTAGGCCTTTGCCTTTCAGCCTTTACTCGTTAATAATTCAAGAATTGTGATACATATTTAGCTACATCTGCTTTCATTCCCCTACACCAATATAGTTTCTTCAGATCATGATACATCTTTGTACTCCCAGGATGTACCGAATAAGCAGTAGTATGAGCTTCCTTCATTAATTTGTGTCTAATATCTAAGTCTTCACTTTCAAGGACACATACTCTCCCTTTGTATTATAGTACCCTTTCAAGGTCCAAGGTGAAGTCAAGAGTAGTCCTACCTTTTTCAAGGTTTTCTTGCACTGTTCTCAGATAGGGGTCTGATTGAATAGCTGATTTCAATTCGTATATCAGATTAGGTACAATCTTCAGTGTAGCAAACATGTTTGAAAATTGATGAATAAACCCTAGGTCAGTCGATTCACCTGGTTTATCAATCACGAACTACTCACTACCGTAATTGAATACTTTTCCTGTGACACACATTGCAGCATTTGTGCTAGCTTCTTCCTGTGACTTTGTCATTCCTTTTCTACTTAGTGCATCAGCCACTACATTAGCCTTTCCTGGGTGATACTGGATATCGCAATCGTAATCCTTTAGCAACTCCAGCCATCTTCTCTGTCTCATGTTCAACTCTTTCTGATTGAAAAGATGAGTGAGACTCTTATGGTCTGATTGAATAAAAAATTTCTCTCCATACAAATAATATCTCAATATCTTGATAGCATATACCACCGCTGCTAATTCCAAATCATGAGTGGGATAATTATTCTTATATGTCTTTAATTGTTTAAAAGCATATGCAATTACTTTCTCTCCTTACATGAGCACACATCCCAAACCGAATCCAGACGCATCGATGTACAAGATAAATGGTTCTCCTGTTACTGGTATGGTCAAGATGGGAGCTGATATCAGTCCTGCCTTCAGTGTTTGGAAACACTCCTCACATTTATCGGTCTAAACAAACTTTTCTCCTTTCTTGGTCAGACTGGTGAGAGGTACGGCGATTTTGGAGTAATCTTCCACGAATCGTTGATAATACCCAGCTAAACCTAAGAAACTTCTAATTTATGTAACATTCTTAGGTATTTTCCATTTCACAATGGCTTTAATCTTGCTAGGATCCACTTTACTTCCTTCAGCTGATACAACATGGCCTAAGAAAGCGACTTCACTTAGCTAGAACTCACACTTAGTAAATTTAGTGTAAAGCTTTTTTGTTCTTAGTAATTGTAGAGCGGCTCTAAGATTTGTGATATGAGTTTCTTTATCCTTGGAGTAGACTAAGATTTCATCAATAAATATGATGACAAATGTATCCAGCATATCGTGGAATACCCGATTCATGAGTTCCATGAAAGTTACAGGTGCGTTAGTCAATCTGAAAGACATAACTAGGAATTCATAAGTCCATACCTTGTTCTGAATGCTGTCTTTAGAATATCACCTTCCTTGATCTTCAACTGAAGGTATCCTGATCGAAGATCAATCTTGGAGAACGCTTTGGCACCTTGCAACTGGTCAAATAAGTCATTGATCCGAAGCAATGGATATCGATTCTTGATCGTGAGCTTGTTCAGTTCCCGATAATCTATACAAAGTCGAACACTACCGTCCTTCTTTTTCATGAACAATACTGGCGCCCCCCATGGTGATATACTGGGTTGAATATAACCTTTGTTCAGCAACTCCTGTAATTATACCTTTAATTCATTCAATTCAGTAGGAGTCATTCGATAGGGTGCCCTAGATACTTGTGCGGCTTCTGGTATAAGGTCTATAACGAATTCTGTCGCTCGATCGGGTGGTAATCCTGATAATTCCTCAGAAAATACATCTAAAAATTCATGCACAACTTCAATATCTTCTATTCATGGTGTTTCCTTGGTTAAGTCAATCACGAACACTAGGAACCCAATTCTTCCTTTCTTGAGGCATCTCCTAGCCTTTAATGCTGAAAGAATGAGTTTTTGTTTACGGGATAGTTTGGTTCCCATAAAACTAAACTCTGCGCCTTCCTTGTCTTTAAATGATATCTTCTTCTCAATGCAAAGTAAACTTGCTGAATGCTAGGATAACCAATCCATCCGTAGGATGACGTCGAAGTCTGCCATCTCGAGTTGCACCAGGTTGGCATCTAAACTTTGTCCATTTATAAGAACTAGATATGGTCTATAACCTTTTCTAATTCTACTTCTAATCCCATAGGTGACCTTACTAGTAGTTTGTAGTATAACAATCTGAGGGGTATATTTAACTTCTTTCCGAAAGACACTGATATAAATGAGTGTGTGGCTCCAGAGTCAAAGAGTACTCTGACGGGTATGCTATTAATAGGTACGATACCTGTGATTTTTCTTTTTAAATTAATCTATATGCTCACACAAAACATTACAAACAAGAGGTTGAATTAAACCTGTCACTACATCAGGCGATGTGGCAGCATCTCAGAAGTGACTGCATAAACCTTTCCTTGCTGTAGCTACTTCCTTGGCTTAGGACAATCTCTTGAATAATTTCCTACTTGATCACAGTTGTAGCACTTAATGCCAACATTTCCTTGCTTTAATTGAGATTGGGCTATTGGAGTAGTCTTGGCTGTAGCATTGAAGCCTTAGGTTCGGAAGGATTTAAATATCTTGGAGTTTCCTCCGTTGAATGAGTTTCCATCGGTCACTTTATACCCCTGCTTTGAGCAAAGTAACTCTCTCTTTGACTAGACTCCAAAACTCATGTTATCTGCATAGCTTCATTTTATATTTTCTTTTCCTATCCCAAAACATGCTCTCTGATGCTTCCCCTAAGTCTCATAACGAACCTTCGGGTTTTGGTATCTTCTTCCTACATCCTAGAGGGAGCAAAGAAGAACAGCTCTTCATAACACTACTGATAAGCGTCCACAGTCATTTGTCCCTGGTACAGACTCAAGAACTCCTTTTCTATTTGATCTCTGAAACTCCTGGAGAAATACTTCTCGAAGAAGGCTTCTTTGAAGATAGCCCATGTTAATTAGATGTGCTTTGTCAATAGATAACTCGGAGTGGACTTCCACCAGTGATGTGCATCACCTTTCAGCATAAATGTGGCACATAATACTTTCTCTTCTTCACTAATTGTCATCATCATAAAGTTTCTCTCCATCTCGTCGATCCAGTAGGTTCGCCACAAAGGATCCGACGGCTTACCAATGAATTCCCTCGATTTTATCTTCAGAAAATACACGATTAGCCTGGAGTGGTCAAGCTGATTTTGTGCATATGCTCCATACATAGGCGGTTGGTACTGATAGTTACCTTGGTTATACCTGCCTTGCGGTGCTTCAGGATTCTGCACTTGAGCTTATACAACTGGTGTTTACAGTGCTTGGGCTACCGTATTGTTCATAGAAGATGCTTGGGGCATAGTATTGCTACCCCCAGATACGGTGCTAGCTTGCCCTACAAGTATAGGTGTGGTGTTTGCAGCTGGGGAAGTAATTCTCATAGCAGCTTACATGTTCGCTTGCATTTACTGTAATTTATGTACTTGTTGTGCTAAATTCATCACTGTAGTAGCCAAATCTGTAGCTGGTGCTGGTAAATTAGTTGGGTTGGCCTAGGTGTGAACATCTTGAGGTGCAACATTTTGATTTCCAACAACTCCTCCTTGCTCTTCTTGACCTTCATTGTCATTGACCTCCGTAGGTGGTGGAGGTGGGTTTGCATTCTGTCTCCTTCTGCTTGGTCTACTCCCAACCATTTAAATTCCTAGGTAAAATGGTATTAGTAGGCTACACATATGAGACAAGGTAGAATGGAAATATTTTGTTAGTCCCGCATTAGAAGGAGAGAGAGAAGAAACAAATTATGAAGCAATAACTTTAACACAATAAAAAACAGACAATAGTTAATCGTATGGTCGCATGTAGCGTGACCATTGGTTTCGACCATACGAACCCTGGCAACTCACCAAGGTCTTATGGTCGATCGTACGATCAGTTGGTACTGTCGGTTGTTTTGGTAGAATTGTGCGATCGTATGATTTAAAAATCAGGTTTTAAACCTGTTTTTCTAGATTTTCCTCTCATTTCTCATTCTTTCTCCTACGATCTCAACTCAACTCGCCACCACTGGGTTGCTACAGTATCAACCGTACAAACTTGGTGATTTCTCCATCGATCAACAATCTTCATTATGTTTCCCAAGGTATGTTCTTTACTCTTTCTTCCTTTTCAAGCATTCATACCTAGGTGTTCGTCATATTTAGAGTTTTTTTTTTCAAATTAACGTCTATTTGACTATAAAAATTTGATTTTTATTGGGGGTTCTTGCTATTGGCTACCTAACGGATGAAAGCCCTCAAGAAAATTCGAGTTTCATTGGTTGGTTTGATTAACATTTGAAATTCCCCATTTTTGACCAAGAAATTGGGGTTTTTCCCAATTTCAAGATTTTGCCAAATTCAATCTACCTAGTTGAAATTTCTGATTGAATGAGTCTTACAGGATGGTTTGTGACCTATGTAAGTCCTCCTGCCTAAGTGTTTGGGTGAAAAGTGAGGCTTTTTCCTATTTTACAACGTTATGCTGCCCAAATTTCAAATTTCTCTAACTTGTTTTTCTTATTTTCTTTTCTTGCAGTTATCATGGTTCGCACTAAATTTTCTTGAGTTCATTACCAGCGTCGCTTCCAGTCCATCAAAGCAGAGGTTTAATATCCAGTGTTTCAGTGAAAAAAGGTGGAAGGGGGTCGGTGTGTTAACCTAGCCCATTTAGCCATATTTGACGTGGAGAGGGCATTTGGTGATATGGGTTGACTACCCATAATCTTGTACGAGGCCTACACCTTTCCAAACCTAGTAAAGCAGTTCTATTCACTTATAGGTCGAGGGTGATCTAGAGGATATGGATAAGGGTAGAGAGTTTTGGATCACCAGTTGGGTGAAAGGGGTTCTTATCTCTTTCAACTGTCAGGATTTGGCTAATCTCCTGGGCATTTCAATGATGGGCCATTGGTTTACTACGCACCAAAGGAGCCTCAGTTTCTATCCACTTCTATGCACGCAAAGATATGCAAACAGATTCTTCGTGGTGACCGTTGGGAAATAAAAGCCCTCAACCTGCGTCCTGAGCCACAGGTATATTGTAAGATCATTCAACATGATCTGATTCCTCAAGGTGGATACTACGACATGGTCTCCCAGTTGACTCAGTACCTATTGTACTGTATATGCACCAGGCAGCCTGTCTGTCTGCCATACATTATTATCTGGACTATGCACAGGGCTACTTTGTCTGATTCGCGATGTAACCTACCCTATGGACGATTGATCTCCACTCTGCTGACTCACCTCCAGGTGAATTTAAAGGATGAGAGGATCTATGTAGACACCTTCTCTGTTGATCTGGATTGGGATGCCATTTGTAGGATGGGGATGAGAGAGGTACAGGTCAACGATGATGAGAGAAATGTCATGAGACGTCCTCTTACTCGAGTGGCGATAGCAGATGCAGAAGCGGCAGCAGAGGCAGACGAGAGTGAGGAGGATGATGATCAGATGTACATGGATGTAGATGCCATACCTCCTCCATCACCACAGCATTCTATTAGAGCCAGATCTTCTCAGACTTCTCACTCGGCTGGTCCTTCGCGCATGATGGCATTACTGTGTGAGATTCAGGACGCCCAACGTGCTACGAATCAGAGGATAGGAGAGAACCTAAATGCTCAGCGCTCCACAGATCAGCAGATAGCAGATCTGGAAGCTAGTCTCCGAGCAACCCAGCCTCAGGTAGCCTGGCTCACGAGAGTATATGCTGAAGACTATGATCGAGACCGTGAGACACCTCTTCCACCTACACTCCAAGCTTCCTGATTGCTCCTCTTATTTCTCTTGTTTATTCTAGAGAGTAACTGTCCGAATTGTGGACCGTACTCTGGTTTATATATATATATATATATATATATATATATATATATATATATATATATATATATATATATATATTGTTCATGTTCCCATTTGACTTATATATATATATATATATATATATATATATATATATATATATATATATATATATATATATATATATATATATATATATATATATATTTGTTTCTTATTTACATATGTGCATTATTCTCTTCCTTAGTTTATGTCTCAACCATCAAGATGCTTATGGTGTGTTTGTATTACAATTTTTATTTTCTTAACTCAGTTCATGACTCACGTGGAAATAGTTAGGTCAATGGGTAGAACCTGAGAGAGTTCTGATACCAAGTTTTCATACCCCAATTCTGGACATACCAGATTAGTGTGATGAACCGTCAATAAACTAACAGTTCAACCAGGATCTCATTTAGGTAGTACCCACCATATCAAACCACACACATATTCTACGATATTAATCAGAAATAATAAACAAATAAGTGAAAGTCTTTATAATTAATGAATTGAGTATTTAATAGTGATAAAGTGAATATTTAATCCAGTTATCTCCAAGTAACTCAAAACATAAAATAAAATAATCAATTACATGTACATTAATCAAAATATAACTAAACTAATCAATAACGCATTGATTGCACTCGCATGAAGGATCATGTGCATCTTCAACAGCTTCTACGTCCATAGCCGTCATGTGTCCATATGACGGTGCATTCATGTACTCTTCTACAGTAGGACCTGCATCATCAACTAAAGATATTCGACGTCAAAAGGGTGAGCACACATCATGGCTCAGTGAGCAAAACAAAACAATGCAACGAACATATGCATGCATTCAATTCAATATCTTTGGTTTGATTTTTAAGTTTGTAATGTGCTATAGAAAGGTTTGGCAGCCACCGCACCTTTATATACGGGTGTGTAAGTCCATCCAATGGATCAAACACCATTGTCGTCCACATCCATCCCACCATAGAATAGAGATAGAGCTAAAGTGTCCGGATCACACACCGTCAACACTTCCCCTAATGCCCTACCCATACCAACAAGTAAGCCCCTATTGGCGAGGGCTTACAAACTGGGCTCGCAACTAATCAATCCTAATGCCATCCAGTGTATCCAAGGCCTCACCCCATCATCCCTCAATATGTCCATAGAGATAGAGCTAAGACACCCCCGACAGAGTCAGAGACCACATGGTCCGAGACCACCTCCCTTGATGCCCTACGATGTAATAGTTCTGCTAAGATAATGGCGATACGACGATGTCAATGGGCAAGACTTGAGTAGAGATAGAGCTAGAGTCTGGTGACCAGGTCAGAGACCACAATGCACGTCCTCCCCATAATGCTCCACTAGCACCAAGCACACTAACCACACACACAATCACATGCCTATTCCTAGCATCATCATCATCATGTTATAAATAGATAAGAAATAAATATACATGAGCAGTAATAACAAAAGTATTGGATGACATGTGAGATGCACATTACAAACATACAAATATAGAATCAAGCATTTCATTAGATAAATAAAGTAAAACAGTTTGTTATTATCCAATTAGTTTAGGTCTTGTTCTCTCACCTGTTAATAGTACTCGATCTCCTTCCACACTTGTAACTCTCTTTGAATCAATTTAGTAACCTAGAAGTTGTATGAATTTAAGTTAGGGTACTTGTATAAGGTGTTACGGTAATCAAAAATTGAAATAGGTCACTGACTGATCCTATGGTCTCATACTGTCTTGATCTTACCACGTACGATCGATACCCTACGATCGCACTATATGCGACCATACCTGCGATCGTACGGTTCTTGAATTCTTTTTGAATGGCTATGGTCGATCGTAGCTGCGACCATATGATTTTCTAACCAAATTATACTTTCAATCCGAATTTTTCCTCTTGGCTCTTCATTAGGGTCCTTAATGATCATTTTAAGGCCAAATTTATTAGTTTTATCAACTAATTATTCTAACCCATTCTCCATGGTCCCTTCTTAAGATTTGTTCAGAGAATCCCACAGTTGAATCCTTACATTGGGTTTGGTATTGCAATTTAATCTAAAAATTCTCACTCTTAATGTTCTAAGGCTACAGAGACAAGGTTCATACCTTACTTGTTGCAGCGAGTCTGTAGAACCCTTCTCTCAGCCTTCTCCTTAGTCTTTTCTCCTTTTTCTTCTCTTCCTTTTCTTCTTCTAAGGTTTGATGATGTTCTAAAAGAGTGAAAAAGGGTTGAGGAAAGTCCTTTATATAGAGAGAAACTCTCCATATAAGGCTCTCCAATAATGGGAAAGAGATCCTCCTTTTATTTGGAAAGTTTCCAAACTCGGAGTCTAGGTTGGGATCTTATGGTTGAACGTACGGTCGCAAAATCCATGGACCATACGCTTGAAAACATCGATCGTACAACTATTAATCAGTGGTCTTTATTTCCTACTATATGGTCAACCATACCTACCTAGGTAGTCGACTATACACTTGATTTTAAGTGTTTTGGGTCGATTTCATACCTGGTCTTGTGATCCTTCTTCATACTGTTGGTCCACTTGATCCAGCTATGATGGGAAGACCTGGCATGACATGATTATACTGGGTTAGTGGAGTGCGGGTCTTACAGTGCAAAGCCACATAATTTAGCGGTTGTATGAGAAAGATACTGGTATTCGGCTTCAGAGGAAGAACGAGAAACTGTGGTTTGTTTCTTTGCACTCCAATAGATGGGATTAGAGCCCAAGAAGATACAATAGCCACCAGTGGATCGATAAGATATAGGACAACCAGCCCAATCAGTATCCAGTATGCATTTAACACCATTGGACCAGGCTGTAGATGGAGCCCAACAGTGATAGAACCTTTGAGATAGTGAAGTATTAGCTTGATAGTAATGAGGTGTGCCTCATTTGGAGCATGGACAAACTGAGATACTTGATTTACCGCATAAGCAACATCCGGCTTTGTTAGGGTAACATATTGTAATGCGCCTACAAGACTTCGATAGTGAGTGACATTCTCCAATAATGATGTGTCATTGAGTCCCAGCTTTTGAAAAGTAGCAGGTGTAGAAACTGGTTTGCACCCAACCATATTGGCCCATTAGAGTACATCAAATATGTACTTAGCTTGATCAAGATAGAGACCATCTTTATCTCTTGTAATATGAATACCAAGAAAATGTGAGAGCGGACCTAAATCCTTCATTTTGAAGTCGCTCCCAAGGAATGCCATTAATTGATGGAGAGAGCCATATATATTTTCAGTGAGGATAATGTCATCGACATACAGCAACAGATAAATAATGACATCATTCCATTTGTAGATAAACAGTGAAGGATCCGATTAAGAGATGTGAAAGCCATAGTCAAGGAGTTTAGAGGCAAACTTTGCATACTAGGCTTGCAGAGCTTGCCGTAACCCATAAATCACCTTTTTCATGAGGCAGACATGACAGGGCTGAGTGGGATCGATATAGCCTAGAGGCTGGGCCATGAACACTTGTTCCTATAAGTCACCATGTAAGAATGCATATTCTATGTCGTAAGGGCCAACCATTGGTGATGACAAGAGAGAGAATAGTCCGAATAGTGGTAGGTTTCACCACTGGACTAAATGTCTCCACAAAATTAACCCCAAGCTGCTATAGAAATCCCTTTGCAACAAGACATGCTTTATATCTGCTTACTGTACCATCTGCTTGTTGTTTAATTATATACACCCATTTGCACTGTATGATATTCATAAACGGGTGAAAGGGAACTAGGGACCAAGTCTGATGTTGCTATAAAGAGGTGAACTCCTGATCCATAGCCTTACGCCAGACATCCAACTTAGTAGCCTGCGAAAAATAACTTGGAGTGTCCAACACAGATGCGATTAGTACAATAGGTATGGGGTAAAGACTATGAGAAAGGGCCTTCCGTTTGAAAATACCAGATTTTGATCTGGTTTGCATAGGATGATCGAGAATGGGAGGAGTTGGATTGAATGGGGGATTTGTAGGATTATTTTGTAAAGAGGAATTAATTGGTGATGGAGGATCGAGATTAGGTGGGGGAGTGGAAGGAGGTATAGAAAGGGGCAGAGGTGGTGCAGTTGGTGGAGGAGAGGATAGAGAAGAAGATGCTACTCTAAAGAAGTCAAGATCATGTGTGACATAAGAGGGAGATGAAGCAGGTGAACCATGGGAGAAAGGAAAATTGTGTTCATCGAACACCACGTAACGAGATACATAGACTCAGTCTGTTTGTAAATTAAGACAACGATAGCCCTTATGAATTGAGCTATAACCCAAGAAACAACACCTGCTGGAACGATATTGAAGTTTGTTTTGTGTGTAAGGAAGTAACCACATGAAGCATAAGCATCCAAATATATGAAGATGAGCATAAGTAGTGGTGGATCCGGTTAACTTGCTGTAGGGTGTGCTGGAATTATTATCGAGAATGGGCATGCGATTTATTATATACACAACTGTGGTAAATGCTTCCAACCAAAATTTGGTAGGCATATGGGCATGGGCAAGGAAAGCTAAACCGGTCTCCACAATGTGGCGGTGTTTACGGCCGACAATGCCATTTTGTTCAGGCATGCGAGGGCAGGAGAATTGGTGGGTTATACCATGGGTTGCAAGATAGGATTCAAAAACATTGAAAATAAATTCACCACTACCATCAGAACGAAATGTTGTAATGGGATGTCGTAGTAAGGTTTCAGCTTTATTTTTGAAGGTGACAAAGACATTATAAAGGTCTGATTTAAATCGCATTGGAAATAACTAGGAGAACTTAGAATAATTGTCAACAAAAAGTACATAATATGTAAAAGATGAACAAGAAGGGATGGGGGACGGACCCCAAACATCGTAGTTCACTAGCTCAAGAGGGTAAGAGGAGATCGTAGTCGACTGAGGAAAAGGTAATTTGTGACTTTTCCCAAGCTGACACGAGGAGCAAATACCAGTCACCTATTTATTTTGTAAATTTAAACTATTAAAAATAGAACGTTGAATTGACGAAGAGGGATGACCAAGATGAGCATGCCAATGATTGATAGAAATGGGGAACTAAAGTGAGCTTGAGGTGAACCAATAATAGGCCGAAAAGGGTAAAGACCATTTTCAGCGAGCCCTTGATAGAGAATCTTCCCCATGGTTTTGTCCTTCACACAACAAGTTCATAGTAGCAGATGGATAATATAATACATTTTGTAATTTAAAAGAATGAGGTGGGGAGATGAGAGTGGTAAAACCAACACAAGAAATGGGCAGACCTTGACCGTTACCGACTTGGACATTATCGGTACCATTGTAGGGTTCGGTAATATGAAGGATGTCAAGATCAGGAGGGAGGTGATGGGTTGCACCTGTATTAGAGTACCAAGTGTTGTTCAATGCAACAGTTGAAGAAACCATGGCAGTAAACTTTTCAGGAGGATGGCGCCCTTGGTAGACGTAATCCATTCTGTGATAGTAGCCTATGGTGAGGTGACCTTGTTTGTTATAGATCTGGTAAAGTGGTCGAGTATTGGAGCAATCAAGGCCATGGTGAGTAGCTGGATTAGGGGGTGTGGGCAGCAGACCAACATCTGAAGGGTGACGTCATGAAACTTGATGGGATCTTCTAGAGTGCTGATATCGGCCACGGTGAGAGAAACTGCGACCAACAAGAAATCGTGATGGTCGAGCTGCAATGAGAGCATTGGATTGGTCGGGAAGAGATTCTTCAGTGATAGCAATCTCTTTGCATGTGAGTAGAGTATGAAGCTCCTCAAGAAAAAGATCAGAACCATGAGCACGAATGCCTACCAATGAACAGACTATCGATATGAGGGAGTTCGAGTGTGATTAAAATGAGATCATCATCACTCACGGTTGCTCCACATGTAGCAAGTTGATCCGTAAGAGTTTTGATCTGTTGGATGTAATCAGTCATAAGTTAAGTACCTTTCTTAACATGATTGAGCTGTCATTTGAGAGCCATGACATGAGCTGGGGTTGCTGAAGCATAGCGTTGTTTCAGTAGATCCCATGCTCGTTTAGCAGATGTAACTCCCACAATGTAGGGTAGGACCGAATCACTCAGAGTAACAATTATCCATTAGAGAAGCATTTGATTTTTCTCATACCATGGAGAGTTAGAAGTTATAGGAGAAGATGTAGTACCATATATTAAGTGCATAAGTTTGTGACCACGGAGGATCGGTTCGAAACTATATATATATATATATATATATATATATCTGAGTACAATGATGTTTAATGACCAAAAGGACCTTCATGAGGGCAATAGAGCCAACTTTACAGGTTCTGCTACATTTTTTTTTTTGGATAAATATATATTTTATTGATGCAAAAGGGAGAACACAATAAGTTGGACTCTTGTGGTTCCAAAAACACATTACAGACCAACACCAACAGTTGGAGCTAGGATATAACAAAACAAAGGCCCAACGAAAAGAAGAAAAGAGCCATTACACCACACTCATTTTATAAGGAGATAATTCGAAGGAGTATGCCTATGGGTACTACTTTTCAAGAAAGCCAGAGATCTGAAAGAATCAGAAAGCTTTCTTTTGACTGGAATAATGCTAGTTAGTGTCAAAGGCATTTTTCTTTCTCATTTTTTCCTGTAACTTCAGGTTACAGATAGAATATAGCTCCTTGAAAGCACGAATCAAGCCTTGTAGCCTAACCCATGTAAATAGATAGGCCAGTAGGAATACGACTACTATTAATAAATAAAAAGGGAATCAGGGGTTGTCTAAGCTTGATGATTGGAGAGGCATTGCCGGATCCTCCTTTCCGCGAGACGTAAGTCACAGATGCAAGGATTGTAGCTGGATGAACTCTTGACAGGAGTTGGGCCTTACTCGAAGATCAACTGTTATCAGTATCAAATACTGTGAAAATGCCTCACAATCTGCAGTTTTTCGCTTAACGAAAGAAATGTTCTTGGTGGATGCAGGACCTGGGACCCCCAGAATTTGTATGCAAGATGAGCCTACAGGAGTGCCAATCAACCGAGCCACCAGGTTTGAGAATAAGGTGGGATCCCTGGATTTAGTGGTTGGTGAGTCACTTATCAAAGTGCAGATTTTGGAGAGATTCTTCATCAATCTAGTGGCCGGTGAATCACTGATCAAAGAGCGAGCAGCCGCCAGGTTTAATGATTTGGTGGGATCCATAGATGTAGTGGCTGGTGAACCGCTTCTTCTTCTTCCACGAAGATTCAGAAAAAACCGAGCTTGGATGGAACTGAACATGATTTGGAGAATGAATACACAGGTAAAAGGCTTTATTATTAAAAAAGTGAAAGGAGGTTATTCAGTAACCTTCGCAGGTTTCATTACTTTTCTTCCATTCCGTCCTCTCATAACTCAAAGGATAGCAAATGATCGATTCACCATTGAGAGCATTAACCCCAAAAGGATAAATATTGTGGTATTCTAACAGCGGCAGATCAAACAAGAACTTGATGAGTGTTATGGAAAAAAGAAGAAGAAACAATTGAGAAATTTCGAAGCCTAGCGTCTCCTGATAACACTCTATCACCTTAATCCATTCTTTTGTTGAGGGTCTGACACCGCTAATGCACCTCTATTTACATAGCAAAGAAATGCAAAGGCTCTTGCTCGAATGCGTGACTGCGGCGAGCCTATTGGCCCTGCACGACACTCTAAAATTCATGTTGGGTTGAGGTCAGCAAGAAGACTGCGACTAAGGAGACGAAGAATGGAATTGAAGGCATAGTTTCAAAGAACAGAATGGAATACCAACCAAGCGAAGAAAACGACAGGGGTGGTCATAGGCCAGCTCAACCGCAGGGTAGTCGTAGACCAAGGAATACGATTAGTCAGCGCATATCTATTGCCTTTATTGCTGCTATCCCAGCTCCTCGTTCTTCAGATGGTGATGGAACTACAATCTCTTTCTCTGTCTATAAGACCACCTATGCTCCAGCTCCCACCTCTGGCTCGGCTCATCACACCTTTGGTTTGGCTCATCACTACAAGGCTGCTGCTTCAGCTTCACCTTGCTTTCGAACTTCCTATTCTTCCGCTTCTGCTCGATCAACTGAATCAACAACAATTGGATATTCAATGGCCTAGGTCTATGGAACTTGGAGGGAACCTCGGATAGGATGGGAGACTGGTCAAGATGGATTCTGATCTTTGACTGGATGGATCTACCGCAGGTGAAACCACTTCGTAGCTACTGGCTTTCAATCTCGATCTGCCAACAGTGAATCTACAGGAGGCCTTGTAGCCGTAGTTGACCTGGCCTATCTTTCTGATCCGCTAGTATCGAACTGACCTGCCGAGCGTACGATGGATGGAATTGCGTATTGGTTATCTCTCAGGATAAAATATAGTCTAGAGGTGGAAGAGAAGAGCGTATCTGATCGGGAGTAAGGTAATGATAATTGTATCTCTTTATCAGGTGGGATGGCTCTATCAGGCGGTATGGAATGCAAGTAGTCCCCCCCACGACCTTGCTTTTCGTTTGATGCTAGCCTCACCTCGAACTCAACTCTCTAACTCAAGATCACCTGTGCAGCTTTAATCAAGAATCGGATATGAGATTGATGAGCTTCCATTTAGTTTACGGAGCAAGCAACGTTGTTCTTCCTAGCGAGTAGTTCTTTGACTGCCTTCCTTCCCCACCCATCGCTCCGAGTTCGTGTAGCAGTTTGACAAGTTGATACGAACCATGTGAAACCTATTTTAGTGAGATTGAGTTGGTGTTCAATGTACCGTACTGTATCGAAAAGAATGTATTTCATTCAAAGTGAGATGCTCCAGAGAAAAGAAAAAGAACGTGGGGAAGAATCGACGAGGAATCCAAGGAATCGCGAAGGAAAAGCATGACTAGAATTTGAATTCAAATATGTTAGAAGGTGCAAAATCAATAGATGCCGGAGCAGTAAAACTAGGAACTCCCTTTGTATCCATGTCGCTTTTTGAATGGAGAGAGCAATTGTCACTATTATCCTCCCAACACGAAGGTACACTGGATGAGTCTTCATTGTTTGAGGGATCACAATCACATGACTCTTCGATAAAACCTCTCACTTGGTTATCCCATTTGTCCCGGTGGTGAAAAATCACCTGATCAACAAAACGAACATGTTTTCCAATCACATCACCAGAGGGGGGAAGGGGCAGGATTGCATCTACCAGACTGGCTGCAATACCAGGAATCTAGTTGATCATTTCCTTTTAGGGAAGAGCACTCGTCGAAAAGACTATCACAACACTCCTTACTGTATGATGACTCTTCGATAAGTTGCTTTGCATGGTTGTCTCACTTAGATACCAATGTCGCATCCACACAAAAACCGGCTTAAAGAGTATTCTTATTTGATCAGATGGGGGAAGAAGAGTTGATGAACAATTTCTTGAAGGTGGGTCAATATCACTAGGGAATCAAAGGGAGGATCTTGCAAAGTATCAGGATGGTCTGGGAAAGAATTAACCAACAATAGGTTTGAGAGATTGGGCCGTGGGTGAACTGGGGGGAACTGAAATTGCTCAACAAACTTCTGACAATAGATTGACTTAGGGATTGAAGGAGATTGGAATTTAAGGATCGAGGGAAATGTGACTGAAGTCAATGGGGAGTATGATTTAGGGTGGGTCAACGGGGAGGAGGGAGGTTGGGCTGATGGGGTCGGAGCATTAAGGGTTTGATTGGACATTCCACGCAATAGGTATTTTAGGTCCCTAGAAAGAACAGATGCAGATTTGTTACTAGCATCAAAAGCCAAAAGAGGGGAAGGGAGAGTGGAAAGGATCAAGGATTTGGGTTGGGTAGGTAGGACAAAAGGGGGGGGGGAAGGGGGGCATAGTAGCTGGTGATGGACTTGAGGTAACCACGAAAGGCTTAACAACAGGAACCAGAAGAAAAGGGACAAGTTCCACTAAATCACCTGGCAGTATTACGGCAATGGGAGAGGGGGTGTGGGTTTTCAAGGTCCTCCACGACAAGAAGGGAGGAGAACTGATTGGATGAAGATGGAGAAGGTACAGATGGGGTTGGTAGCAAAGAGTTAGAGGTGGTTAAGAAAACATGGAAATGGTTCTCACCTTTCCTACGCCTAGAAGGTTTAGAGAGAGAAGAAACCTTCAGGGCTTCCTTTTCGATGGAAGGGACAGAATTCAACCACTGACTAGAAACAAAGGGGTTCAGACGATTTGGGCCCATATCATCCCCTCCATCCAAAAACCCTAACAGAACGAGAACCGAAGAACCAGGAGCATCAGAAGAACCACGCATGAGAGAAGCAGTAGGGGGGAAGTAGGAGGTGGAGAGGGCTTGTCAATGCTGGTAGGGATGTAAACAGATCAAATTCGAATCGTATATACTACTATCTAAATTTGAATCCATTTACTAAATACCCTATCCAAATCCGATCCAAAACTTGTTGGATTTAAAAAAAGAAATTCAAAAATTTGAGTTTTAATAGGAAATTTTGTTAAAATCCAATTCGAATCCAAAAACTATAATAGAGGACCACAACTTAGGTAAACTGAAGGGCTTCGAGTCCCTGGCTGAAGCGTAGAACACCATCAGAAAAGAAAACAAGAAAACCATTTCAATACTGAAAGTGAAATAGCAATAATCAAAAGAAAAGGGCAAAAGGGAAATTGCACAACTTAGAGACTTATTGTTATTATTTCATAAAGAACTGAGGCATAGTAGAAGAAATAAAGCTGTCGGAAACGAAGAAGGAATAAAAAAATTATTGTAATAAAACTTACAACAGAAGGAAAAAACACCGAAGAAGGCTGATGCCTTCAGGTTTACGATGAAAGGATTGTCTTCTTTTGTTCTTCAAAAATTCCACTTAATTTGCTTCCCTTATGTTGCTCCTCCTCCCCGCTTTTGAGTAGTCGATTGAGCGCTTAGGGGAAAAGAAACCCTAAAATAGAAAGCTTTGATCAATGGCTGGTAAACTTTTAAAGTATGTGGCTCAATGAAAGCTATTCTTTTCTCGGCCATTTCTTCCACCCATCTTTCAGTCTCATAGCTGCTGCAATTTGAGAAGCTCCTGAGAAATAGGCAAGATGAGCTTTCCTTGGTGTGGTTTCAGCGTCTGCAAGGAACCTTCCTCCACAAATCCATTCATGGTAAACAGAAATGGCATAAACTGAAGCATCAACCTTACCCACCAGAAGATTACGGTGCCAGCTCCTGAAAAATATAGGGCGACCACCAAGATTGTAAACATTCGTATCCAGAACCTTCCTCTGATCCTCCTCATCAAAGAACTTGAAAATAAATCCCCCATTTAATAGAAGGTAGTTATTGGCCACTCTAAGATTCCATTGTTGCATAAGTGCTTTCTTTATGTAGTTAAAAGATGGTTGCTTCCCATAGAAAAAACCCACCAAGGAGTTTTGCAAGTTCGTAACCAATTTTTCTATAGCTTCCAAGGAGGGGGCATCCTCCATTAACATCATCACCTTCACGAACAGTAGGAATCAATCATAGAGAGACCTTGACAACCTTATGCTCCCGTGCCTGACGAGTATCATCAATATATCCAAATTGCATCTGGTTCCATTGAGCATTCCGATATTGTTTCACAATGGGGGTGCCACTACTCACACCAAACAAGGGAGGGAAATCCTCAGCTTCACAACGCGGCCTCTCACCAGGTTGCGAACCATCTTCTTCAGACAGCAACCCGACCTCATTCAGAAGCTCTTCTGCTACATCTTCTAGAAGGTCCTCTTCGCAAACAACCACCGATTGAGAGGCATAAGCAGAGACCTTTCAAAGGGAAGGCCCGCAGGCTTTTTCTTCGATGGAAGAGATCGTCGGTGACTTCGGTTTTAAGAGATCATTAGTGACTCCGGCCTGTAGGCCTTGTTCGAAACTATACCCTGTTTTCTAGGGCTAGTATTGATTACTCAAAGATGGAGCTTCTCTATCTTTGCATGCGTAGAGCATTCCTGTAGATGATACGTGCAGGGACATGGTTGCTGATGTTGAATGCGTGGTGGTACAACTTTCACCTATTAGAGTACGCATCTCTTCTGAAGCTTTTCGTGAATGATGATTGGAGAATGAAGAAAAAGAGAAGAGTGGGGAGGGACAGATCAGGACAGGTTGACACTGAAAGGAGGGGTGAATCAGTGTCTTAAAAAATTCTTCTCAAATATTTCCTTGAACACAAATATTAGTCAAAACTGACACTTCACTCACTGACCATAACTACATAATCATAGAAGTTCAACCACACACACAGTCGTATGCACAACCACTTCGCTACCATAGAGTGGCCAGATCTACCATGTTGTGCTCTACTGCACTGATGCTTTCTCTCCTCATCTCTCTGACTGTAAATTCATCCACACTACCACATCAACTAAGTTGTTGATAATGAAAACACAAGGCCAACAAGATAGGCTTTGAAAATACCTGCTAAGCTCTAAACTCCCATGGAGTTTCCTCAAATCTGGAATGAATGCTTTTGCAGAGGTTTAAGAGGGAACACACTGAGAAAGGGAGAGAGTGGGATGTAGTTGCAACAATGGGATGAGTTGGGATGTGATTAGGGCGTTCGCATTGAATTGAAGGAGAAAATATTGAGAGAGAGAGAGAGAGAGAGATGAAACGAGAATGAGAGTTGCAACAACGGGAAGGGGAGTCAACAATCAGTCAATTGCCATCATTGTCGTGTTCAAACAAAGATTCTGGCACCCAGCGCCAGGGGCTTCATCATCAGCTCCGGCACTGCTTTCTCTCAACTGGCTGTGGAGGAGAGAAGCTTCAGTAAACTCCGATCTTGTTGCACGTTCTTCAATGGTAAACTGCCTAGTGTTGAAATTAATTAATTAATCTCAATTTTGACATAAGCAGAACGTACACGATTTATACAGAATTTGTAGGCTTCCGAATAGTCTCCAATTGGTACAGTTATTGGAGACTACAATTTCCCGATGGATTCGCACCACGTGGTGCTGCTCTAATCCAAAGGTGATGATGGCCATTGAAGTAAATAGACTTACTTGCAACGTCAGGACACATTGAAACAAAATATCAAACTCTATTTCAATTTGGGTTTTCATTCATTGGAAAAAGGGGGAAACGTTTCTTTGGGGAAAACGAAGAACGAAGAAGATCTAGACGGCTTCGGGAAAACAAAGAATGAAGAACAAAGAAGAACCCTTCTTTCGGGAAGACTATTTCGATTTGGATTTTGGAGAGAAAGTTTGGTCATGAGGTGATGAACAGTGTCCTTCAATGCTTGGAGTTCTGCTTCCTTCTCGTGAAGTTTCCTCTGGCTTTACTGCAGGTTGGTTTCCAGCTCTAAGATCTAAAAACCAGTCCTAAAAAACCAGTCCCTAACAACTTTCATATCCTACTCATCCTCTCCTCCATCGATTTTCACATATATATCTGCAACCAAAAGCAGATGTATCACATTTGAGCCATCGGTTCTTTGAACGCCCTGGTGTATCAGATGGATTTGGACATCAGATCTGATTTTATGAGATATAAACAGAAAAAAAATGGAGAAATTAGTTCTAAACCGAAATATGGAAATGAAGAAAGAAAATAAAATGAAAAAAAAAAAAACTGAAAAAAGAAGAAAAAATTGAGAGGAAAACCTGCTGAAAATGGGAAGAAATTCTGTTAACAACCCATTAAAAAAAAGGGGAAAAAAAATTAATGGAAAGAAATCTGAGAAGAAATGAGAGAATGAACTTCCGATTTTTTGTTTTTCGTGATTTCCGATCTGGTTTTCGTGACTTCTGATTTTTTTTTTTCTTCATGATCTCTGTTTTATTTCCGTTTACTTTTCATTTTTTAGATCTCTGGATCTAAGGTGTTGTCTCGGTTTTCTGGGTTATTATCGTCTCCAATTGCTGGATCCTTCAATCGAGGATCCAGCGGTCTCTCTTAACCAGGCGCACCTACTGATGTATTGGTAGGCACGCCGAGTTAAAGAGAGACCGCTGAATCCTCGAGGATCCAGCAATTGAAGAGGATAATGACTCCGATTTTCTCTGATTTATGTTTTATTTCAGATTTCTTCAATCTTTTTAAACCTTAATGTCATCTCAGATTTTCCATCAAGATTTCCAAAACTCAATTTAGTCCAAATTTCTTGATTCTCTCATTTCTTCTCAAATTTCAGCAGGTTTCTCATTAGGTTTTTTTTTTTTCCTTTTTTTTTAGTGGGTAGTTAATAGATTTTCTTCCCGTTTCTTCTTCTTTTCCCTCTGTTTGCAGAGAACGGATGGTGAGTAGGATGGGAGCCTTTTGAAGTGATTCCGGTAGAACTCATGCGGCAGCGTTAGGTTGGATAACTAAGAACGACGGAGTGTTCAAGCTTCTTCTTCGTGAAGTTGGATGCAAAACCACTTACCTTCTGCGACGAGTTTCTCTAGTCTGAAAAACCCAAATCGGCTAACTATCAAGTTCGATACAATACTTATCCGTTGTAGATAAGGATATACAACTTCATATGTCTTCTCCGTAGAATTATCTCACCACCACATGAGGCAAATCCATCGGACAATTGTCGTCTCCAATTGGTACTGCAATTGGAGACGAAATTTAGAGAATTTCTTTGCCAAAATCCTTGTATAGGCATTCATAGCTGCTTTGGACATATCATAGGCAGGCCACCCTTGGCTCTCCTAGAAGTCATTCAAAAACTCGTCCAATGCTTCATCTACTCTCTCTTCTGTGAGGCCATCCTCATTGCTTACTACTTTTGCCGATGCAAGAGGTACATTCTATAAAATGGCCACATTTATTTTTCAGAAAAATTATATAATAAAATAGTTTAGCTAAAAAAAAATTCAGGCCAAAGTTTCACTTGAGGGATAAATAGATATCCAGCAGTAAATTGGTAAAAACAAAAGTCTTATACTGGATTCTTAATTATGAATGGTTGTTGCACTGACAATCTAATTGTGTCAATCTAATGGGTTGTTGCACTGTCAATCAAACTGTCTAATTGTGTCAACGTATCCATTGGATTAGTTTCTAGCAATTGGCACCTTATGGAGAGAGGTTTAGAATCTCCAAGCCATAACCTTAGGCATGCCACTAAGGTGATAGAAAAGCACCATTCACAAAATTATACACAGCCTGATATAAATAATAGTTTCTAGAAAGAAGTCTTTTCAACTTTTAAGACATAAATTACCGCATGATGATGTTAACAAAGCATCCCCATCACCTCCTCATTGAAACACACAGGTAAAATACATAAAAAAAAACTTTAAAAAAGAAAAATCAATGATCTCAAAAGGCAACTAAGCTCTTAAACCCCTTTAAAATTCTCTAAAGATTCATTATGCCTCGATCTTTTTTCCACGCATGAGAGAAAGTCCTGCCCAAAATCATTATCGCCAAGAAATATGATGGCAAAATCGAGTGCATACACTTCCTAAAATAGCAATAATTTCAAAAAAAAATTATAGTAAAAAAAGTTGATGCACTTTATTTATGTCATAATAGTAAAAAATATAGTAAAAATTATAGGAAAAAAAATTATAGTAAAAAATAGCAATAACTTTATTTCTTGTTATTATTATTATTTTTTGGTAAGCACATGGAATAAGGGTGTCAAAATTGGGCCCGGCCCGGTAGCACGGACCGAGTCGGCTCGATATAACCCGAACCCAGTCCGGACCGAACCTTAATGGACAGGTTTCGGTCTCGGCTTGTAAAGCCCGACACTGTTTCAGCCCAAACCGAAACCAGACCGGACCAGCCCGTTAAGAAGCCCGAACTAGCCCGAACCAATAATACCTAATCCGAACACCGGTAAGGTCCATCCGGACCCAGTTTCTTAATTTTAATGGTTTTAAATTTTGATGGATTATATTACACTATTATAGTTTGCTTCTGGATCCGAAAGATTATATGAATCTATAGTTGAAAAGAGTATGTTAATTGCTACAATTTACTGAATTACATGCATATAAAAGGAATGATGCTAATTTTATAGACAAAAATAATAAAATAGGCTATATATCTTACTTATAAAATAAGTCCGATAAGCTTGATAAGTCCGGTCCGGACCGAACCAGTCCGAAATCACCTCAATAAGCCCAGTCCGATAACAAATCGATACCGGACCAGCCCGATAGTTATTGTGTCCAGCGCAACCCAACTCAGCCCGAACTCTTAATGGACATGTTTTGGGTTGGACTTATAAAACCCGACACCGATTCAGCCCGGACCGGCCCGTTGACACCCTTAGGAATATAGTTGATGCACTTTATTTATGTCATTTGACATGATAATTGGATATATTTAAATCAAATAATAAGGACAGGGTATCATGTGTTGGTCATGTGTCAAAATTAAGGGATGGAGAGATATCCACTAATAGTCAGAGTACCAAGACACATGCATGGACATAAACAAAATGCATGCTCATTTACGGGTGGGTATTTGATTAACTTTGAGACGTAAATTTTTCATGTTGTCAATTCTGGTTTTTCTGAAGTGTAAGCTGATGAATGTTGCAATGGTAATGAAAAAAAATGCATCAAAATTGTGAGGGTTAAAAAAAAAACATTGTACTTATAAGATTAAGGGTGTCAAATCTAGGCCTGGCCCGGTAGCATGGACCGAACCTGCCCAATATAACCCAAACCAACCCTGGACCGAGTCCTTAATTGACAGGTTTCGGTCTGGGCTTGTAAAGCCCCACACGACGACACCGTTTCAGCCCGAATCGAAATCGGACCGGACCAGCCAGTTAAGAAGCCCGAGCTAGCTCGAACCATTAATACCCAACCCGAACACCAGTAAGAGTCCCGGGCTAACCCGAACCGATTATTTTTGCTGCTCAAATTATAACCAAGTGACCACGGATCTAACAATTCTAACCAGATAAATGCAAATATTGTCACACCCCAATTTCAATTGAACCAGAAATGTGAGTGAACAACTACTAAACCAACAGTTCACACCAGGATCTCAATAAAACCATGTCAACAGTCAAACCAATGCATACTAATCATAATCATAATATAATAATACAGTAGAAGTTTTAATATAAATGAACTGAGTCTCTATTGATAATGAATTAAAGAAAATATCTAAATTATTCAAGTACCAAAACGTAAATAAATACTATTACATTGTTTATAAATCTAACTGAAAATAAAATAACTAAAGAATCCCAAAGGTACACGCAGAAAGGGCATTCGCATGAAGCATCATGCTCATCCTTTCATGCTTGCACGTCCAAAGCAGCAACGGTTCCATAAGCTGGGATAGCAACAAAGTCTTCCACAGTGTAACCTGCATCTACATCTAAAAAATAGTGTATACACAAGAGTGAGCTCACGAGTTAGCTCAATAAGAAAATCAGACTATGCAACACACAAAATGCATGAGTAACATTCACATTTAGTATGGTATACTTGCATAGTGTTATGGTAAGGATAGATTGCACTCCACACCTTCATGCACGAGAGTGTGAGCACATCCAACAGATCACACACCACATTCTCCCCACAACATTCACTCCAGTATAGAGATAGGGCTCTAGTCTGGTGGTCAAGCGGGAGACCACAGTACCACGTCCTTCCCTTGATACCCTACACTACACCAATACCTACACCCCTATTGGTAAGGGCTTACAAGTGGATTCATCACTAACCAATCATATATGCCATTACAGTATCCAAAGCTTTATCCCAGCATAGCTCCCTACGGAATAGAAATAAGATTCGAGTCTAATGGCCAGGCTATAAGATCCGTACGTCACGAACCCTGTCTAACCTTACGTTCTCGTGTCGTGACTGGTCTTCCCATCATAATCGACTCAAGTGAACCAATTGTATGAAGAAATCACAAGATAAGATAAACAACAAGTCAAATTTAGTTGGTGTGGTTGATTGATTAAGTTGTGTGGAAGCAACCAGTCAAAAACTAAAAACTAATAAATTTTAGACATTTGGTGGCATTTTTTAGGGGCGTAGTCAAATGTGTGGTCGATACATGTGGTTGCACATGAGACCAAACACATGAGACCACACGCATGAGACCACACGACATGTGGTCGCATATTTTGGACGTTTGGTCGACGGATTCTGCGACTACACGTGCGACCACTTGATGCTGAACCGACTCTGTAAGACCCGTATCGAACTAACTGGTCTTACCACCTTGTACATGGTCTACCTATCATGGTCGAGCAAAGTGGACCAAGTACGTGATGAGTCTAACCCAAAAACAGTAAATGTGAGGGTAGGATTGCATGCCTAAACAGGTAGGGTCGACCCCACCTCAACAGAAGTCCAACCCATGACTTTTTAGTCGTAGGGTCAAATGACTAAGAAGTGTAGGGTCGAAGGATCCTGCGACCCTAAATCTGACCCTACGATGACAGACAGAAACCAGAAATTAAAAAACTTTCCTAATTCTAAGGGGATTTTGCCTAAACTCATTGGGACTTATTATGGAGGATTTTCCTCTATAAATAGGACGTCCCTTAGCCTCTTTCACTCCTTTACAACCCTAATTGAAAGTGAGAGAAAGAGAAAGAGAAGGAAGAGAAGAAGAGAATGAACTTGATGAAAAGACTAAGGAAGAGGAGGAAGTTCAGAGAAACCTCTGAATAAAGGTATGAACCTAATTCCTTACCTGAATAAGAGATCATAGGATAGTTATGAAGAACATAGGGTTAGTAGAAACCCAAATCATCCATCCATGGACAAGTTTCAAGAGATTCCATGGAGGAAATCATTATGGACTATGAATAGTGTATAACTTGTAGTTTTGAGTCATAAAACAATCATAGAATGGACCATGAAAGTAAGTCAAAGGATCCAAACATGAAAGAATGGACTTTAGAATGAAAGGTCGACTCAGAATACGTGTGGTCGCACGTAAGGTCGAATGATATCTGACCCTACAAGACTACAGGATTGACCACATGCCCTACGAAAGTTCCAGGGAAGGTGTGGTCGCACGTAGGGTCGAATGGTATCCGACCCCACGTCCGACCCTACACCCTAGGGTCGCAGAAAACTGCTACCCTAGGTGCTACCCTACCTGCGACCCTACGATTTCAGTTAGTCTAAATTTATTAGAATTAATTCTAATTAAAATCTATCGACTTGTTAGGCCTTTCTAGTGATTTAAAAGTGATTCATTAAGCTTGAACGATGATCTACACTCAATCAAAGGTAAGGGAACAAGACCTAAACTAATTGGCTAATAATAAACTGTTTTCGTTTATTGAGTCCAATACTATGAATGATTCTATGCTTGTATGATTGTAATATGCATATCACATGTCATCCACTATTCCTGTTATAATTGTTCATGCATATTTAATCTCGTTTATTATAACATGATGATGATGATGCTGCTAGGAATAGGCATGTGATTGTTTGTGTGTGGTTAGTGTACTTGATGCGAGTAGGGCATCAGGGGAAGTGTGATGCGGTACGGTCCTAAGCACTTTAGCTCTATCTCTACTCAAGTCTTGTCCACTAACATCGTCGTATCGCCATTACCTTAGCAGAACTATTACGTCGTAGGGCATCAGGGGAGGTGGTCTCGGACCATGTAGTCTCTAACTCTGCCGGGGGGCCTTAGCTCTATCTCTATGGACGTATCGAGGGATGCTGGGGTGAGGCCTTGGATACACTGTTTGACATTAGGATTGGTTAGTTGCGAGCCCAGTTTGCAAGCCCTTGCCAATAGGGGCTTACGTGTTGGTATGGGTAGAGCATCAGGGAAAGTGTGATGCGGTGCCATCCTAAGCACTTTAGCTCTATCTCTATTCCATGGTGGGGTGGATGTTGACGACAATGGTGTTTGATCCGTTGGGTGGGCTTACACACCCTGTGTATAGAGGTGCGGAGGCCACCAATCATTTCTATTACACATTGTAAACTTATGAACCAGACCAAAGATATGAATTGAATGCATGCATATGTTTGTTGCATTGTTTTGTTTGCTTACTCTTTCGACGTCGAATATTTTTAGTTGATGATGCAGGTACCACAGTAGAAGATTATATAAATGCTCCAATGTATGGACATGCAGCGGCGATGGACGCTGAAGTTATGATGGAGTCGCATGATTCGTCATGTAAGTGCAACTCTTGTGTTTTCGATTAGATTTGGTTTAAATTATACAGACAATGTAATTGATTTAATTATTTTAATTTATGTCTTAGTCCTTGGGGAGATAATTGGATAATTTATTTACTCTATCACAGTTAGGCTCTCAGTTCATTTAATATATAAGACTTCCGCTATTATTTATTTACTCTGATTATGATTATGGATGTGTATGGTTTAAGCAAATGGACACAGCCTATTTGAGATCCTGGTTGAACCGTTGGTTTATTGACGGTTCATCACACCATTCTGTATAGTACATAATTGGGGTGTAACAACTTGGTATCAGAGCTTTCAGGCCCTGTCTATTAAACCAGTATACTTCCACAAAAGTTCATGAACTTAGTTAGGATAAAATTTAAAAACTTTAATAAGAAAATACTGTAAGCACCTGTGTTGTTTGAGACAAAATTAAGAAAGAGAATAATACATATGTAAAAGGAGAAACATGTTTCATATTCCTCAAATAAAAAGTACATTTATACATATCCAAAGCAGGGTAAAGTCCACAACCTGGACAGTTACTCTATAGTACAAAAAAAAAAACAACAACAAGAAAAAAATATACATCATGGAGCTAGAGGTGATGGAGGAGGAGGTGCCTCGCGATCTCTGTCATAGTCCTCAGCATACACTCTAGTCAACTAGGGTACCTGAGTCTGGGTCGTTTGGAGACTAGCTGTCAACTCAGCCATCCACTGATCAGATGTACGCTGAGCATCTAGAAGCTCGCCCACTCTCCCATCAGTCGCGCGCTGAGCATCTAGAAGCTCTCCTACTCTCCTATATGTCATGCGCTGAGCATCTAGAAGCTCTTCCACTCTCAAGTCTGTTACGCGCTGAGCCTCTCTGATCTCACGTAGTAATCCCATCATATCATCAGATGGTGGGTGTGAAGGACCAGCCATGTGTGAAGGAGCCCTAGATGGACCAGCTCCAGTAGAATGTAGAGGTGATGGAGGAGGTATGGCATCTACATCCATAAACATACGATCATCATCCTCGGCATCACCCCCAGGGACCCCAACTCCTACAGCTGCTGCTGCCGCCGCGGTATCTGCTACCTCTACTCGAGTACGAGGACGCAACAGAGCGTTCCTCTAATTACCACTGACCTGAGCATCCCGCAAACCCATCTTATAGATGGCCTCCCAATCAAGATTCGATGAGAAGGTCTTCTCCTGAATCCGCTCATCCATTAAGTCAACGCGTAGGCGGGTGAGCAATGTGGTGATCAGACGTCCGTAGGGTAGGTTGCCCAACTGACCAGGCAGCGTAGCACAGATCATCGTCCGGATATTGATATAAGGAAGGCAGACAGGCTGCTTGGTGCAAATACAGTAGAGGACATACTGAGTCAACTGGGAGATCCTCTCATAATGTCCACTTTGGGGTATCAGGTTGTGCTGGATAATTTTACAGTTTTCCCGAGGCTCTGGACGTAGGTTGATCGCTTTCATCTCCCAGCGATCATCTTTGATGAGCTGACTGTCAATCTCAGCACGCATCTCCAAGGATAGGAACTGGGGCTCCTTGGGAGCACAGTACACTAAAGGGCCATCATTTGATATGCCCAAAAGATCAGCCAACTGCTGGCAGTCAAATGAAACCTCTACCCCTTTGACGTAGCTCGTGATCTTGAGCTCCCTACCTCTCTCTGTGTCATTATGATCCCTTACTACCTGGAGATTGCAATAGAACTGTTTCACCAGATCAGGACAGGTACAAGCCTCATAGTGATCACAGGGAGCCAGCCCATGTCACCAAAAGCCCCCTCCACATTGAACAAGGCTAGACTAGCCAAGTTCACACAGTGACCCCCCTCTACTTTCTTACGCTCATAGCGAGCATATTGAGCTTCGGCCTCGTTGGAGCTAAAACGAACTGGGTCATGAGCCCTAGGCACCTTGGTACGAGCCATACTATCTGTCAAGACGCAGAAAAACAAATAAAATATTAGTAATGGTGAAAACTCAAAATTTCGGCATTATAACGACATGATTTGGCCAAAAGCCTCACTTTTTACCCAAACAACTACTCAGGAGGACTTACATAGGTTCCAAACCATCCTGCAAAGCTCATACAATTGAAAATTTAATCTAGAAAGATCGAATTTGATGAAATTTCAATAAATTTGAAAAATCTCAAAAATTAGGTCAAAAAATGAAAAAACTCAAGTTTCTCGATAACCAACCGATGAAACTCAAATATTTTTGAGAGCTTTCGTCCATTGGGTGACCAATAGCAAAAGCCCCCAATAAAAATTAAATTTTTACGATTGAAAAAAATTTAATTTGAAGAAAATGATGTAATGGGCGAAAAACCTAGTTTGGAGAGTTTAAAAATGTGAAACAGTAGAGAGCATACCTGAAGAGAAGGAGTGGAAGTCACGAACGGAAGTAATGATCATCAAACACTAGGGGTCGATACTGTAGCAACTCAGGGAAATGGGTTGAGCTGAAAGAAAAGAGAAAGAATGGGAAATGAATCTAAAATCGGGTTTAAAAACCTAATTTTGGATCGTAGGGTTGCAGAATTCGACCAAAATGTGCGACCCTACGTCAGACCCTACCATCGACCCTAGGCTCTCGGTGATCTGACAGAGAACCATGGGTTGGACCTAGGGTCGGACAATTATCGACCCTACCATTGACCCTAGGCTCTCGATGATCTGACAGAGAACCATGGGTCGGACCTAGGGTCGGACATATACCGACCCTACAATCGACCCTAGGCTCTCAGTAAGCTGACAGGGTTTATTAGGGTCGCATACCCTAGGGTCGCATAAGGATCGACCCTACGATGGAAAATACAGTATTTGTCAGAATGATCTGAAAAATTGAAAATTTATATTGATTAGTTGGATTTTTACTTAAGAACAACTCATATTGATTGCCTCACATGTGCTATGATTGTTTTCAGACACTACCACCAGAAAAGGAAATAGCTGGGCAAAGGGTGACCAGACGAGGCCGTAACCCAATTCCACCACCACCACCTGTGGAGGAAGACAGCCATGTAAATCATGGAGCACAGGAGAATCTGAATATGGCACCGCCAATGGCTAGTGGCCAGGAAAATCCTACAAACTTGCCAGCCCCACCTACAGATCTGGATACAGTGGTAATGAACTTGGCACAACAGCTGCAGCAAATACAGCAGGTGCAAGTCAATATGCAAGCGGCTATAGGCATGGTTTTTCCAGCTGCACATACGACACCTGTAAGACCCGCACTCTGAAAACCCGGTCTAAACCTTGGTTTTGTGTCGTGACAGGTCTTCCGATCATCACCGAGCCAGACGGGGCAAGCGGTTAACAAACAGGTACGAAATCGGACTGAAGTCGACCAATTATACCTGGTTTTAGGTATACCGGTCGATGGTACCGGATGATGGTACCGGTCGACCGGTATGGCCTGCACAGCTATGTGCGGGAATTTGGAAATTGGTCTCTGCGGGTCCCACTTTCCTGATTTCGAATCCTAGAAGTTTCCTAATCCTAGTAGGGTTACTAAACCCTATTTCTAGCCTATAAATACACCTTTAAACCCCTCAAATCCTTTCCATTGTCTCTCCCAAACCCTAGAGAAGAGAAAGAGCTTGGAAAGGAGAAGGAGCTAGGAAGAAGAAGGAGGTGCCGCCATTACCGTTTGACGAAGCTCTCGCTACACCTGTCAACGGTAAGTGTTTGGATCCATCTTCTTACCCTATGTTAGTTATGTGGGTGGATCAATACCATGCAAAGTAGGTATTGATCTAAAACCCTAGATTGGCCAATAAACCCTAAGTTGCCGTCAAACCCTAGATTCGAGTTTCGAGATGATATTCATCGAAACGAGACTTGAATGAGTTAGGGATAGCTCTAACTCAAAGCCTAGACTTAGAATGGATAGGAGAAACCCTGAAAATCTATGGAGGATGATCGACGGCAGTCGAAGAACCCATGTATGGTCTTCCGGAGACATACCGGTCGACTATACCGGTTGCACATAGTGCGACCGGTATGTTGCGACCGCTACCTCTCGGGAGGTTATCTGTGGGGGACCAGCTGACCATACCGGTCGCCCGGTCTTTCCTCTGAGCCGCGACCGGTACATGCCACCGGTCGGCTCCGTGAAGGTATTTTGTAACCATGTTGGTTTCCGACCAACATGAAACCCTAAATAATATGTTCTAATGGAACCCTAATATTATGTAGGACTTTGTGACTTATCGTTTGGATCTTGCGATGTAGAGCAAGTTATTGAACAGCGTCGGGTAAGGGAATCGACCTAAACCTAATAATTAATGGACAGTAAATCGTTGTTAATCATTGTATATCTATGATGTGATGTTTGTGCATATTCACATGCCATCCTTTACTTTCAGCTATTATTATTGTTCATGCATTCATAGGATGTGATTGTTAGGCATGTGATTGTTTTCGTTGGTGTGTGGAGTGGGGCATGGGCCTGGGATCGCTCTTCACACTGGCACCTTTTGTAGTATTCTATCTTAACATGCTTGGTACGGATAGGGTATCGGGGGAAGATCGTGGTACGTTGGTCTCCGATATTGATGTTGTCCCGACCATCGTTGGGTGGTACCGAGGATTCCGAGTCGACGCTGCCTTGTCCACGATGCTTTAGCTCTATCTCTATGCCGTAGGGTGTCGTGTTGGGATAGGGTCTACTGCGTATTGTTTCTATCCTAGTGGGTTAGTTGCGGATAGGGGTATCGGGGGGAGGTGAGGTTTAGGAGGTCTCCGACCCGGCCTGCACGCTCTAGCTCTATCTCTATGCCGTAGACGGCTGTCTTTGGGATAGAGCATACATTGTTGACATATAGGATTGGTTAGTTGCGAGCCCGGGTTTGCAAGCCCCGGCCGGTGGGGGCTTAGGTACTGGTATGGGTAGAGTATCGGGGGAGGTGGGGGTATACCTTAGCTCTATCTCTATTCCATGATGGGTGCATGTGGGTTGGTGGTAGAGTGATTGCTTGTGCGACGCCACACACTCGTGTATAGAGGTGCGGGGGGCCACCAAACCTTTCTATAGCACATTGCAAACTTAAAATCGGACCACAGCATAAAATGATTGTTACTCATGCAGAATCTTGTGAAAGCGTCGATTGCCTTACGAGCTGTGTTGTGTGCTCACCCTTTGTATATACATTGTTTTTAGATGTTGATGCGGGATACACTGTGGACGATTACGTAAACGCTCCGGCGTATGGTGGTCTTTGCGGTGTTGGATGTACGAGGCAGGACGGGACGAGCATGACGCTTCATGCGAGTGCCCTTTCCGCGTGTACTGTGATGGATTTTATTTATTTGTTTCAGTTATTTTCGTTTGTTATTAAGAGATGTAATAGATATTTATTTTATGTGATTGAATTTGGATAATGAGATATTTATTTAAATTATCAATAGATACTCAGTTCATTCTATTCAAAGTCTTCCGCTGTATGTTTATATTCTGATTGTGGTTATGTGTAATTGGTTTGTATGGGTGGACACGGCCTATTCGAGATCCTGGTGTGAACCGTTGGTTCAATGACGGTTCACTCACACCGTTCTGGTTGGATCAGAATTTGGGGTGTGACAACTTGGTATCAGAGCTCTCGGGCTCTGTTCCAACAAACCATGCTGCACTTAACTGGGTCGATGAACTGAGTTAGGAAGTTTAAAAATCTTAATACAAACTCACTCTAAGCATTGTTTGATACCTGAGACAGACTAAGGAAGAGAATAATGTACTATTCTAAATATGAAACCTAATATGTGCACATACACTAGTTAGGAAAAACCATGAAACTTTCATTAAACAGAAGAGTGTATCAAATGAAATAGTGCTACAGGGTACAGTCCACAAACCGGAAAGTTACCCTGTTATATAAACAGTCATATGAAAAGAAAAAAAAAATAGATGGGAAATCATGGGGTAGGAGGCCTGGGAGGTATGGGGTCAGCTATATCATAGTCCCGCTCGTATGCGACCCTAAGCCAATGCTGCTGCTGCTACTCTCCCAAGTGGACGAGGGCGAGCCTCCAACTCGTCATCACTAACGGGCAGATCAACCATCTGCATCCTGTTTATCGCGTCCCAGTCGATGTCAGAAGTCATGGAGTCCTCAACGGCTGTCTCTCCTCTGAAACTCACGCCCAGACGGCGAAGAAGGAAAGTGACGAGACGGCCATAGGGAAGGTTGCTGGCCCGATCGGCCACAGCCCGCTCGATGCATAGTCCGGATGATGAGGTATGGAAGTGAGATCCGCTCTCCGGTGCAGACGCAATAGGTGACGTATTGGGTGAGCTGGGACAACTCGTTGTAGTGACCGCTTTGTGGCACTATATCGTCGTTGAATGATGCGGCTGTAGACCCGAGGTATAGGTCTCAAGCTAGCTGCCTTCATAGGAGCCCGGGGTTGAGTATCGTTTGCGCTATCTCCCGGCGCAAATCTTCGGTCAAATAACCTTTCGCCTTGGGGGCGCGCAGTATACCAAATCCCCATCATTGGGAACCCCAAGCAGATCAGCCAACTGGTGGGTGTTGAAGGAGATATGTACACCCCGGACGTAACTGGTGATGCATAGATCCCTACACTGGTTCGGGTCCTCGACATCCCCTTCGAGCTCCAGATTTGCATAAAAATGCTTGACCAGATTAGGGCGTGTAGTCTCTGTGTAGGAGATAACCGGCAGCCAACCTAGAGCACCAAAAGCCGTCTCTACATTGAACCGGTGCAACTGTCCCACATTGACCCGTCGCCGGATATAATACCCTTGTCATCAAACCCGGGAAACCGAGGCCCGAGCTTCCAAAGAGCGAAACCGGAGCTCATCTAGGCGAGGGATAGGTGGAGAGGGAACCCGAGAACTGGAACCGTGTGATCGCTTCCCAGGGTTGCGTCTAGGAGCCATTTAGAATCTGCAAAACAAAAGAAAACAAGATAAAAGGTTAGAAATTTTGAAATTTCGGCAAAGCATAACGGCTATAAATTGGGAAAAAGCCTCGAACTCACCCAAAAACATGGGGAGGAGGACTTACGTAACCCCCACACTCTTCCATAAACCAATCACAAGCAATTATAACAAGCAATTTCAAGAAATTTCAAGAATTAAGAAAAAATTTGAAAATTTTCGAAATTTTTGAAAACCTAGGTCAAAAAGATGAAAAATTCGATTTTTATGAAAACCGTTCGGTGAAACCCCAAATTGGTTGAGGGCTTTTGCTCTTGGGGGTCCCTAAACCCTTTCTAAGCCGAAGGAAAAGAATTCCTACGGTTAAAACATCTCGAACAAAGAAAAACCTAAAATTCTACATATAGACGATATGAAAATTTCCTAAAAATATGAGAGAGAGGGTAGAGACCTACCTGGAGACGATATGCTAGGTCTTGAATGGAAGGAATCGGCCTCAAATAGCACCGGTCGAACTGTAGCAACTCGGAACCCAGAGAGGAATCGCCATCGGAGAGAAAGAGAAAGGAAAAGTGAGAAAAATCTCACTTTTTCGCGATTTTAAAGCCATTTTGGGCATACCGGTCGACGGTTATGCCTATACCGGTCGACCGGTATCAACCCAGGTGTGCGACCGCTATGTCTCGGCCAGAAAATTTTTCTGACCGGTCGACTATACCGGTCGCAACACCGTCTCGGGGGTGGCGACCGGTATCTCATAGACATGCGACCGGTATGTCTCGGCCAGAATTTTAATTTTGACCGGTCGACTATACCGGCCGCAGCATATTTCTACAGGTGTGCGACCGGTATGTTGCGACCGGTACGCCCCAAAAGAGTCAGAAAAATGTAAAATTTACAAAATTGTGCAAATTGAAATGTTACTTCTCGACTATTCGCCTGCATTATTCAAGACTAACACTACTATTACTGATGATTCTCACGTGTTATGTCTTCTCCTCAGATCCAAATAAATAGTCCGAGATGGCGGGTGGAAACGGTCGAAGGGGTAGAAAGCATCATCATGCCGGGAAGCGCCCGGAGGAAGAGCAAGCTGAGCAAGACCGGGTTAGAGAACCCACCCAAGAAGAGGATGAGGAACAGGTCCCGGAAGTACCGACGATTACCGGGACCACCTCACCGGGGATTCCGAGACCATAGTTACAAACTTGGTCTATCGGATGCAAGCTCAACGGAATGAGTTTTCGAGTGAGGTACTAGCGATGCTCGGTCAGCGGGTTCCGTTCCCGCCGGTAATATGTCGGGTCCGAGAGAAAATGTCTTCACAACGGGTGCGAGTAGCCCAAGGCCAAGGGCCCAAGCACGGAATGCACCACCACCGCATCGTTTCCCGTCGCCTTCGCGTATCCGGGGCGTATCCGTATCCACCACCATGGTACGGAGCGGATACCCGGGGCCAGCCACGATCTTAGCGGTCGGTGGACAGGTTCTTGAAGTTGAAACCGTCATCATTCACCGGCGAGACAGGGAAACCATTGTGGCCAGCACGGTGGGTTTTGGAAATGGAAAAGAACTTCCGGTTGATGACGTGTACGAGGAGGAGAAGGTTCTATTTGCCACTCACATGCCGAGGGAGGACGCGAATGCTTGGTGGAATTCCACGCGGGCATATTTGGAGAACCGGTATGCACTAGTTGAGTCGGGAGGTGTTTAAAGCGGCTTTCTTCGACAAATACTTCCCAAAGAGCTTCAGGGGATTCAATGGAGAGAGTTTCTCAGCCTACGCGAGGGTCGGTCATTGTAGATGCTTATCAACGGAGGTACGAGGAGCTATTCTTCTTCGCACCCGGTCAGTATGCGGGAAGAGGAGACAAAGATACGTAGGTTCACCATGGGACTACGTGGAAGTATCGGGGGAGCATCTTTTGGGTCTGGATAAGAAAACCTACAACGAGGCAGTGCGGGTTGCGAGGGGTGATAGAGTCCGGTCGGAGGGACAGCTTCTTCGCTCAAAAGCAGGGGGAGTGAAGAGATCTGCTGGAGAGAGCTCGGGTGGTAGTAATCCTAGACCATTCCGCCCATACGGGGGCAGGCTGCTACAGCACTGCGAGAAACAACCTGGCACCACTGTGCCACAATTAACCAGGCCCAACCCGAATATTAAGTGTTATAACTCGGCCAGCAACTTGGACATGTTGCAAGGAACTGCACGCTACCTAGGAAGCAAGCTCCCCAGGCAAGCCGAGTTTATGCAGTCACCATTGAAGAGGCAGCCGCATCTTTTGATGTGGTAACCCGGTACGACTCTATCCCTTACTATTTGGTTTATTCTTTTCGGTTGCATGAGCACATAGAACTAAGGGACAATATATTCCCGGGAATTGTAAATGTAGCTGGTTTACCCGCCGAGTATTATTTGACTCTGGGGCCACGCACTCCTTTGTTTCTGTTTCTTTTGGGAAGCGAATGGAGTTACCAATAAAGTAATTGAACCCAAGCTTGATAGTTCGCTCTCCACTAGGAGTCGAAGTGGCTTTGACCAAGTATTATGGACCATGTCCTGTAAGTATCGAGGGCCGAGACCTAGAAGCAAGCCTAGTAATACTTGAGATGGCAGATTTTGATGTCATTTTAGGAATGGATTGGCTAGGCCATCATTCGGCCGTCCTTTTATGTGGTGAAAGGAAGCTTATGCTTACTGACAGAGAGGGAAGGGAATATAGTTTCGCTGGAATTAAGCTATCTAGGAAGCGAAAGTTGATCCTCTCCGCCCTAAAGACTAAGAGATGCTTGGAGAAAGGGGGAGTAGGTTATCTCGTATCTGTAGTCGACCTCACAGCAGAGTCACTCAAGATGGAGGATATAGAGGTGGTTCGGGAGTTTCCAGATGTATTTCCGGAGGATCTTCCGGGCTTACCACCAGACAGGGGCTACGGAATTTGTGATAGACCTTATACCCGGTTCGGCTCCGGTGTCTAAAGCGCCATACAGGATGGCCCCAACCGAGTTAAAGGAGTTGAAGACCCAATTACAAGAATTGCTGGATAAGGGCTTCATACGACCTAGTATTTCGCCTTGGGGAGCACCGGTGTTGTTCGTCAAGAAGAAAGATGGAAGTGTACGGCTATGTATTGACTATCGTGAGCTGAACAAGTTGACGATCAAGAATCGGTATCCTTTGCCTAGGATCGATGATCTGTTCGATCAGCTGCAGGGTGCAAAGGTTTTCTCAAAGATCGATCTCCGATCGGGGTATCACCAATTGAAGATCAAGGCAGGAGATATTCCGAAGACTGCTTTCAGGACAAGGTATGGGCATTATGAGTTTCTGGTTATGTCTTTCGGGCTGACCAATGCTCCAGCGTCGTTTATGGAACTGATGAACCGAGTGTTCCATGACATGTTGGACACTTCGGTCATCGTATTCATCGACGACATATTGATTTACTCTAAGGACATGGAGACTCATACAGAGCATTTGAGAGCAGCCCTACAACGGCTGAGGGATGTGAGGCTTTATGCAAAATTCAAGAAGTGCGAGTTTTGGCTGAAGGAAGTGGCTTTCTTGGGCCATGTTGTATCTGGAGACGGTATCAAGGTTGATCCAAGCAAGATAGCTGCTATAGTAGGATGGGAAGCACCAAAATCTGTTGCAGAGATTCGTAGTTTCCTTGGGTTGGCTGGTTATTATAGAAGATTCGTGGAAGATTACTCCAGGATCGCGGTTCCACTCACCAGATTGACCAAGAAGGGAGAGAAATTTATATGGACAGATGAGTGTGAGAAGTGCTTCCAGACTTTGAAGTCAAGACTTGTCTCGGCACCTATCTTGACCATCCCCGAACCAAACGTACCGTTCACTTTATATACGGATGCTTCAGGGTTGGGTATTGGGTGTGTTCTGATGCAAGGAGAACAGGTAATCGCTTACGCATCAAGACAGTTAAAAGAGCATGAGAAGAACTATCCTACGCATGACTTGGAGCTAGCAGCGGTTATTCATGCAATCAAGACTTGGAGACACTATTTGTACGGTGAGAAGTTTCAGATCAAGTCAGATCACAAGAGCTTAACTTATCTCTTCACTCGGAAGGATCCGAATATGAGGCAGAGAAGGTGGCTGGAATTGTTAAAAGACTATGATTGCGACATCCAGTACCACCCGGGTAAAGCAAATGTGGTGGTGACGCCTTAAGCGGAAAGTGGGCATCGAAACCCGAGGCGGGACCGAGTACAAATGCCGCATTGTGTGCTGCAGCCTCGAGTTCGATGGAAATTGATGAAGACCATATTATCGAAACTGCAGAAGATCCGGTTGAGCAAGGCTTGATTCATAAGTTCACTATGATGTTCGCCGCATTGAAGATCTCGCCGAGCCTAATTGATGAAGTCAAGGTAGCAATCCTACGAGGATCCATATCTCGGGACGGTGCAGGGAAGACTTAGAGAAGGGTACGTGTAATCCCGACTTTACCTTGGAATCGGACAAAGTACTCAAGTATCGCGGACGGGTATGTATACCCGAGAGCGAAGGCTGCGATATCGGAGGCCGAGTTATGACTGAAGCTCATTACACTCCATATTCGGTACATCCGGGAAGTACCAAGATGTACCATGATCTAAGAAGACTCTATTGGTGGAGGGGTATGAAAGGCGATATAGCTCGTTTCGTGTTTCAATGTCCGAATTGTCAACAAGTTAAAGCGGAGAGACAAAGACCCGCGAGGTTTACTACAGCCGTTACGGAACCTGCATGGAAGTGGGATTGTATCACTATGGATTTCGTCACCGGCCTACCTTTGACACCAAGGTCGGTGGATGCGGTTTGGGTTATAGTAGATCGGCTCACCAAGACAGCTCGATTTATTGCGGTCGGACCTCGGTATACCATGGAGAAGCTGGCCAAGTTATATGTTGATAATATAGTCGGACTTCATGGCGTTCCGGAAAGTATAGTGTCGCGAGAGATCCCCGTTTTACATCGAAATTCGGGAAGGATTACAGAAAGCTATGGGAACAAAGTTGAAGTTCAAGACAGCTTTCCATCCTCAGACGGACGGACAGTCAGAGCGAACCATTCAAATTTTGGAAGATATGCTTCGAGCTTGTGCATTAGATTTCAAAGGAGCTTGGGATGAGAAGCTATCACTTATCGAGTTTGCTTACAACAATAGTTATCAGGCCACAATTCAGATGGCCCCATATGAAGCTCTCTATGGGAGAAAATGTCGTACACCTCTGTTATGGAATGAAGTGGGGGAAAGACGAATTGTAGGACCGGAGTTTGTTGAAGAAACTTGCCGAGTGATTGATCAGATCAAAGAGAGAGTAAAGACAGCTCAAGTTCGACAAAAGCACTATGCGGATAATCGACGTTGAGATCTGGAGTTTGCGAGTGGGTGACAAAGTGTTCTTGAAGGTGTCACCGGTGCGGGGTTCCGAAACGGTTTGGTAAGAAGGGGAAGCTATGCCCTAGGTATGTGGGACCATATGAGATATTGAATCGACGTGGTAATGTAGCGTATCAATTGGCTCTACCACCATCTATGTCCAGCGTTCATAATGTGTTCCATGTATCATTTTCGAAGAAGTATGTCGGAGATCCATCGCATATCTTGAGCGCTGATCCTCCGGACTTGGACCGAAGACTTAACTTTCGAAGTGGTGCCTGTAATGCTCTCAAGCCGAAAAGTTCAGCAACTTCGAACCAAGGATATCCATTATGTGAAGGTGCATTGGAGAAGCCAAAATGTGGAGGAAATTACTTGGGAAGAAGAGAGCGCGATGAGGAAGGAGTATCCTAACCTTTTTGACGATCAAGGTACGTTCAAATTTCGAGGCCGAAATTTCTTTTAAGGGTGGGGGAGTTGTAGTACCTACATACAAATTTCGGGACGAAATTTCTTTTAAGGGTGGTGGAGTTGTAAGACCCGCACTCTGAAAACCCGGTCTAAACCTTGGTTTTGTGTCGTGACAGGTCTTCCGATCATCACCGAGCCAGACGGGGCAAGCGGTTAACAAACAGGTACGAAATCGGACTGAAGTCGACCAATTATACCTGGTTTTAGGTATACCGGTCGATGGTACCGGATGATGGTACCGGTCGACCGGTATGGCCTGCCGGCTATGTGCGGGATTTTGGAAATTGGTCTGCGGGTCCCACTTTCCTGATTTCGAATCCTAGAAGTTTCCTAATCCTAGTAGGGTTACTAAACCCTATTTCTAGCCTATAAATACACCTTTAAACCCCTCAAATCCTTTCCATTGTCTCTCCCAAACCCTAGAGAAGAGAAAGAGCTTGGAAAGGAGAAGGAGCTAGGAAGAAGAAGGAGGTGCCGCCATTACCGTTTGACGAAGCTCTCGCTACACCTGTCAACGGTAAGTGTTTGGATCCATCTTCTTACCCTATGTTAGTTATGTGGGTGGATCAATACCATGCAAAGTAGGTATTGATCTAAAACCCTAGATTGGCCAATAAACCCTAAGTTGCCGTCAAACCCTAGATTCGAGTTTCGAGATGATATTCATCGAAACGAGACTTGAATGAGTTAGGGATAGCTCTAACTCAAAGCCTAGACTTAGAATGGATAGGAGAAACCCTGAAAATCTATGGAGGATGATCGACGGCAGTCGAAGAACCCATGTATGGTCTTCCGGAGACATACCGGTCGACTATACCGGTTGCACATAGTGCGACCGGTATGTTGCGACCGCTACCTCTCGGGAGGTTATCTGTGGGGGACCAGCTGACCATACCGGTCGCCAGTCTTTCCTACAGAGCTGCGACCGGTACATGCCACCGGTCAGCTCTGTGAAGGTATTTTGTAACCATGTTGGGTTCCGACCAACATGAAACCCTAAATAATATATTCTAATGGAACCCTAATATTATGTAGGACTTTGTGACTTATCGTTTGGATCTTGCGACGTAGAGCAAGTTATTGAACGAGCGTCAGGTAAGGGAATCTGACCTAAACCTAATAATTAATGGACAGTAAATCGTTGTTAATCATTGTATATCTATGATGTGATGTTTGTGCATATTCACATGCCATCCTTTACTTTCAGCTATTATTATTGTTCATGCATTCATAGGATGTGATTGTTAGGCATGTGATTGTTTTCGTTGGTGTGTGGAGTGGGGCATGGGCCTGGGATCGCTCTTCACACTGGCACCTTTTGTAGTATTCTATCTTAACATGCTTGGTACGGATAGGGTATCAGGGGAAGATCGTGGTACGTTGGTCTCCGATATTGATGTTGTCCCGACCATCGTTGGGTGGTACTGAGGATTCCGAGTCGACGCTGCCTTGTCCACGATGCTTTAGCTCTATTTTTATGCCGTAGGGTGTCGTGTTGGGATAGGGTCTACCTGCGTATTGTTTCTATCCTAGTGGGTTAGTTGCGGATAGGGTATCAGGGGGAGGTGAGGTTTAGGAGGTCTCCATTGCCTTACCGAGCCGTGTTGTGTGCTCACCCTTTGTATATACATTGTTTTTAGATGTTGATGCGGGATACACTGTGGACGATTACGTAAACGCTCCGGCGTATGGTGGTGCTTGCGGTATTGGATGTACGAGGCGGGACGGACGAGCATGACGCTTCATGCGAGTGCCCTTTCTGCGTGTACCTGTGATGGATTTTATTTATTTGTTTCAGTTATTTTCGTTTGTTATTAAGAGATGTAATAGATATTTATTTTATGTGATTGAATTTGGATAATGAGATATTTATTTAAATTATCAATAGATACTCAGTTCATTCTATTTAAAGTCTTCCGCTGTATATTTATATTCTGATTGTGGTTATGTGTAATTGGTTTGTATGGGTGGACACGGCCTATTCGAGATCCTGGTGTGAACCGTTGGTTCAATGACGGTTCACTCACACCATTCTGGTTGGATCAGAATTTGGGGTGTGACAACACCTATGCCAGCAGGACAAGCTAGCACAGTACCAGGGGGAAGCAACACAGTACCCCACACACCTCAAACACCACTTATGCAGGCTCAAGTACAAAATCCTGAGGTAGCTCAAGGCAGTTACCAGTACCAACCACCTATGTATGAGGCTTATGCTCCGTATCAGCTGAACCACTCTCGACTGATCGAGCGTTTTCTGAAGATGAAGCCCAAAGAATATAATGGTAAGCCAGCAGATCCTTTGTGGCCAGCACACTAGGTTGATGAAATGGAAAATTTTTTTATGATGATGACAGTGAATGAAGAGGAGAAAGTGTTGTGTGCAACCTTCATGTTAAAAGGCAATGCACACCACTGGTGGAAGTCCACATAGACTTATCTGTTAACAAAGCACGCCCAATTGACCTGGGCTATATATAAAGAGGCATTCTTTGAGAAGTACTTCCCCAGAAGTTTCAAAGATTTTATGGAGAGAGAGTTTCTAAGTCTATATCAGGGCCAGATGATTGTGGATGCATACCAACAGTGTTATGAGGAGCTGTTTTTCTTTGCACCCGCCAGCATGCAAAAAAACACACAAAGACCCGAAGGTTCGTCATGGGACTTAGGGGAAGCATCCATGAGCATGTTCTGGGACTGGAGAAGAAAGTTTACAATGAAGCAGTACAAATTGCTCGAGTAATAGAGTCGAGCCAGAAGGAGAGCTACTTTGCTCAAAATAGAGGTATAAAAAGGCCAAACGGAAATTCATACAACGGAGGGAATACAGGGAAATTTAAACCCTTCCGTACACAAGGCTTTAATGCTGCAGCCAAGACTACTCCAGCAGCTCAACCGCAACAAAAGCAAACCATCGAAGGAGTAAAATACTATAACTGCAATCAAGTAGGACATTACTCAAGGGAGTGTCCTAAACCCAGAAAGCAGCTACAACAAGGAAAGGTTTATGCTGTTACATTTGAGGATGCTGCCGCATTGCCTGATGTGGTCACAGGTATGACATGAACCTTTCATTTGTGTTACATTGTGTGATCATGTAGACTAAAACTAAAACAAATCACTGGTATTGTACCTATTAATGGCATACCTACTAGAGTACTCTTTGATTTTGGAGGTACTCATTCTTTTATATCTGTGTCATTTGGAAAGAAATTGAATCTACCCCTCAGATCGTTAGACTACAAACTGCTTGTACGATTACCGATGGGATTAGAAGTGGAATTAGAAAAGGGTTATGGACCATGTGCAGTTCTTATTGACGAGAAGACTTTGGATGCAACCTTGATTCAACTTGAGATGGCAGACTTTGACATCATTTTGGGAATGGACTGGTTAGCTCTGCATTCTGCAAACCTATTATGTGTAAAAAAGAAACTGACATTTAAAGACAAGGAAGGAGCAGAGTTTAGTTTTGCGGGAACCGAACTTCCCCATAAATGGAAACTCATCCTCTCTGCATTAAAGGTTAGAAAATGCCTAGAAAAAGGAGGAGTTGGGTATCTAGTATCAGTGGTCGACCTCACCAAGGAAGCACCACAAATGGAGAATATTGATGTTGTGCGTGACTTTCCAGATGTATTTCCTAAAGAACTACCAGGACTACCACCCGATCAAGCGACAGAGTTTTTTTTAGATTTTATACGTGGAGCCGCACCAGTATCTAAAGCACCTTATAGAATGGCTCCTACTGAATTGAAGGAATTAAAAGTACAGTTATAGGAATTACTGGACAAGGGTTATATCAGACCTAGCATATCACCATGGGGAGTGCCAGTATTGTTTGTAAAGAAAAAGGACGGAAGCGTTCTACTGTGTATAGACTACCGAGAATTGAATAAGCTTACAATCAAGAATCGATACCCGTTGCCTCGGATCAATGACTTGTTCGATCAGTTGCAAGGTGTCAAGGTTCTCCAAGATTGATCTTCGGTCAGAATACCATCAGTTGAAGATTAAGGAAGGAGATATTCCAAAGACAGCATTCAGAACAAGATATGGACATTATGAATTCTTAGTCATGTCTTTTGGATTGACTAACGCACCCGCAACTTTTATGAAACTCATGAATCGGGTATTCCATGATATGTTGGATACGTCGGTCATTGTGTTTATTGATGATATATTGGTCTACTCCAAGGACAAGAAAACTCATGTCATGAATCTAAAAGCCACTCTGCAGCGACTAAGGAAAGAGAAGCTTTACGCCAAATTTACAAAGTGTCAGTTTTGGCTAAATAAGGTCGCTTTCTTAGGCCATGTTGTATCCGCTGAAGGAATTGAAGTGGATCATAGCAAGATTGAAGCCATTGTGAAGTGGGAAGCATCGAAGAGCGTTGCAAAAATTAGAAGTTTCCTAGGTCTAGCTAGGTATTATCGACGATTCGTGGAAGACTATTCCAGAATTGCCGTACCTCTCACCAGTTTGACTAAGAAAGGAGAAAATTTTGTTTGGACTGATAAATGTGCGAAAAGTTTTCAAACATTGAAGGCTAGATTGATATCTGCTCCGATCTTGACTATTCCTATTCCAGGATAGCCATTTATCTTGTACACTGATGCGTTTGGATTGGGTTTAGGATGTGTACTTATGCAAAGAGAACAAGTAATTGCGTATGCCTTAAGAAAACTGAAGACACATGAGAAGAACTATCACACTCATGACTTGGAACTAGCAGCAGTAGTACATGTTGTTAAGATATGGAGACATTATTTGTATAGAGAGAAATTTTAGATTAAATCAGATCATAAGAGTCTTACTTATCTATTTAATCAGAAGGAGTTAAACATGAGACAAATAAGATGGCTGGAATTATTAAAGGATTATGATTGTGATATCCAGTATCATCCAGGAAAGGCTAATGTAGTTGCTGATGCGCTAAGCAGAAAAGCAATGATAAAATCTCAAGGAGAGGTTAACACGACTGCAGCAATGTGTACTATAGGAAAAGTGTTCAATTACGGTAATGAGCAGTTCGTGATAGATGCACCGGGTGAATCAAGCAACCAAGGGTTTATTCATCAGTTTTTAAATATGTTTGCAACATTGAAGATTATACCTGATATAATTGATGAAGTGAAAGCCGCTCTTAAATCAGACCCTTATCTGAGGATGGTACAAGAAGACATCAGAAAAGGTAGGACTATTCTTGAGTTCACCTTGGATGATGAAAAGGTACTAAAGTACAAAGGAAGAGTATGTGTTCCTGAAATAGAAAATTTGGACATTAGACACCGACTAATAAAGGAAGCTCACATCACTGCCTATTCGGTACATCCTAGAAGTACAAAGATGTATCATGATTTGAAGAAATTATATTGGTAGAGAGGAATGAAAGCAGATGTAGATAAATTCGTGTCTCAATGCCTAAATTGTCAGAGGGTGAAGGCTGAACGGCAAAGACCTGCAGGACTATTGCAGCCGCTGCCAGAACCAACATGGAAATGGGATTGCATCACTATGGACTTCATCACCGGGTTACCATTGACTCCTCGAGTAGCTGACGCGGTCTGGGTGATTGTAGATCGTCTGACTAAGACAGCTTGCTTTATAGCTATACGACCACAGTATACCCTGGAGAGGTTAGCCAAGCTATATGTGGATAACATTGTCAGATTACATGGTGTACCTGAAAGCATTGTGTCCGATAGAGACCCACGCTTTACTTCAAACTTTTGGGAAGGATTGCAAAAGGCTATGGGTACAACGTTAATGTTCAGTACTGCATTCCATCCTCAGACAGACGGACAGTCAGAGCATACCATTCATATTTTAGAAGACATGTTTCGAGCCTGTGTTATTGATTTCAAGGGATCATGGGATGAGAAACTACCATTGATCGAGTTCGCCTATAACAATAGCTATAAGGCTACTATACAGATGTCACCCTATGAAGCACTGTATGGAAGGAAGTGCCGAACTCCTTTGTTTTGGAATGAAGTTGGAGAACATAGCATCGTTGGACCAGAGTTTGTTGAAGACACTTGTCGACTAGTCGACATTATCAAAGAAAGAGTTAGAACGGTCAGAATCGTCAGAAACAGTATGCAGATACTCGACGCCGAGACCTTGAATTTGCCATAGGTGATAAGGTATTCTTGAAAGTATCACCTATGCGAGGTTTAAAATGATTCGAACAGAAAGGGAAACTAAGTCCGAGATATGTCAGGCCATATGAGATTTTAGCCAAACGTGGAAAGGTGGCTTATCAGTTAGCACTACCACCATCCATGTCAAGTATGTATGATGTATTTCATATCTCATTATTAAAGAAGTACGTCAGAGATCCAACACATGTTTTGACAGTAGATCCACCAGATTTAGCCGATGATTTGACATTCGAAGTAGCACCAACTGAGATCACAAGTCGAAAGGTTCAACGACTACGCAACCGTGACATATACTATGTTAAGGTCACCTGGAGGAGCCGAGACATAGAAAAGGTCACCTGGGAAGAAGAGAATGCTATGCGAAAGCAATATCCTCACCTTTTCGACTTGGAAGGTATGTACAAATTTCAAGGATGAAATTTTAATAAGAGGGGGGGGGGGAGTTGTAAGACCCGTATCGAACTAACTGGTCTTACCACCTTGTACTAGGTCTACTTATCATGGTCGAGCCAAGTGGACCAAGTGCGTAAAGAAATCACAAGACCAGGTATGAGTCTAACCCAAAAATAGTAAATGTGAGGGTAGGGTCACATGCCTAAAGAGGTAGGGTCGACCCCACCTCAACAGAAGTCCAACCCATGACTTTTTAGTCGTAGGGTCGGATGACTAAGAAGTGTAGGGTCGACGGATCCTGCGACCCTACATCCGACCCTACGATGACAGATAGAAACCAGAAATTAGGAAACTTTCCTAATTCTAAGGGGATCTTTTCTAAACTCATTGGGACTTATTATGGAGGATTTTCCTCTATAAATAGGACGTCCCTTAGCCTCTTTCACTCCTTTACAACCCTAATTGAAAGTGAGAGAAAGAGAAAGAGAAAGAGAAGGAAGAGAAGAAGAGAAGGAACTTGAAGAAAAGACTAAGTAAGAGGAGGAAGTTCAGAGAAACCTCTGAATAAAGGTATGAACCTAATTCCTTACCTGAATAAGAGACCATAGGATAGTTATGAAGAACATAGGGTTAGGAGAAACCCAAATCATCCATCCATGGACAAGTTTCAAGAGATTCCATGGAGGAAATCATTATGGACTATGAATAGTGTATAACTTGTAGTTTTGAACCATAGAAGAATCATAGAATGGACCATGAAAGTAAGTCAAAGGATCCAAACATGAAAGAATAGACTTTAGAATGAAAGGTCGACTCAGAATACGTGTGGTCGCACGCATGGTCGAATGATATCCGACCCTACAAAACCATAGGATCCGACCCTACAAAACCATAGGATCGACCACATGCCCTCGGGAAGTTCCAGGGAGGGTGTGATTGCACGTAGGGTCGAATGGTATCCGACCCCACGTCTGACCCTACACCCTAGGATCACAGAAAACTGCTACCCTAGGTGCTACCCTACCTACGACCCTACGATTTCAGTTAGTCTAAATTTATTAGAATTAATTCTAATTAAAATATATCGACTTGTTAGGCCTTTCTAGTGATTTAAAAGTGATTCATAAAGCTTGAACGAGGATCTACACTCAATCAAAGGTGAGGGAACAAGACCTAAACTAATTGACTAATAATAAACTGTTTTCATTTATTGAGTCCAATACTATGAATGATTCTATGCTTGTATGATTGTAATGTGCATATCACATGTCATCCACTATTCCTGTTATTATTGTTCATGCATATTTAATCTCGTTTATTATAACATGATGATGATGATGCTGCTAGGAATAGGCATGTGAATGTTTGTGTGTGGTTAGTGTACTTGATGCGAGTAGGGCATCAGGGGAAGTGTGATGCGGTGCGGTCTTAAGCACTTTAGCACTATCCCTACTCAAGTCTTGTCCACTAACATCGTCGTATCACCATTACCTTAGCAGAACTATTACGTCGTAGGGTATCAGGGGAGGTGGTCTCGGACCTTGTAGTCTCTAACTCTGTCGGGGGGCCTTAGCTCTATCTCTATGGACATATTGAGGGATGCTGGGGTGAGGCCTTGGATACACTGTTTGACATTAGGATTGGTTAGTTGCGAGCCCAGTTTGCAAGCCCTCGCCAACAGGGGCTTACATGTTGGTATGGGTAGAGCATCAAGGGAAGTGTGATGCGGTGCGGTCCTAAGCACTTTAGCTCTATCTCTATTTCATGGTGTGGTGGATGTGGACGACAATGGTGTTTGATCCATTGGGTAGGCTTACACGACCCTGTATAGAGGTACGATGGCCAACAATCCTTTCTATTGCACATTGTAAACTTATGAACTAGACCAAAGATATGAATTGAATGCATGCATATGTTTGTTGCATTGTTTTGTTTGCTCACTGAGCTGTGATGTGTGCTCATCCTTTCGACGTCGAATATTTTTAGTTGATGATGCAGGTACCACAATAGAAGATTATATAATTGCTCCGTTGTATGGACATGCGGCGGCGATGGACGCTGAAGTTATGATGGAGACGCATGATTCGTCATACGAGTGCAACTCTTATATTTTCGATTAGATTTGGTTTAAATTATACAAACAATGTAATTGATTTAATTATTTTAATTTATGTCTTAGTCCTTGTGGAGATAATTGGATAATTTATTTACTCTATCATAGTTAGACTCTCAGTTCATTTAATATATAAGACTTCCGTTATTGTTTATTTACTCTGATTATAGTTGTGGATGTGTATGGTTTAAGCAAACGAACACAACCTATTTGAGATCCTGGTTGAACCTTTGGTTTATTGACGGTTCATCACACCATTCTGAATAGTGCGGAATTGGGGTGTGACAGACTCCGTGTTTAGGAAACTTTCCTAATTTAAGGGGGACTCTTTCCTAATTGAAGTGAGACTCTATATGGAGGTTTTTCTCTATACAAAGGACATCCCTTAGCCTCTCTCATTCTTTTAGAACCCAAATTGAAACTCCAAACGTAAGAGAAAAAGAGAAAAAAGAAGAAAATGAGAAAGAGATTTGGAGAAGAAGCTTGGAGAAGGATTTTTGCAAAGAAGAGTTCTATCTCTCTACAGTAAGCTTAAGGTATGGACTTGACTCTATAAGGTAGATCAGATAGAATAAGTTCTTTTCAAGTTGATGTGTAGAACCTAATACAATTATTCGATTATAGGTTTTCCATGGGAAACCATAGAGAATAGGTTAGGGATAATGGATGAGGGAAAAACTATGATTAGATGCCATAAAATGATCTTAGGGTGAATCCCACTGACAAACCATGAGGAAGAACTCGTATGAGAAGTAAAATCAACCAAAACTTCATATGGTTGGAGCTATGGTTAACCACAAGGTGACCAATGGATCGACCACAACTATTTGGGAAGTTCCCAGGAAAGGTATGGTTACAGGGTGTGGTCACATAAAATGTGACTATAAGGGTCGACCACACAGTGTGTGGTCGCATATATTGCGACCACAGGTTCGACCACACGTGCGACCATACATTAACAACAAGTATATTTTGAGACTAGACAAGGTTTTCAACTACTGTAACTTGATAAACTTGAACCCTAACTTAAATACATTAATTGTTTAGGTTCCTAATAGATTTAAAGTGACTTTCAAAGCTTGGGAGAGGAACAAACATCAATCAAAGGTGAGGGAACAAGACCTAAACTAATTGACTAATAACAAGCTATTTTATTTTATTGTGTCCAATGCAATGATTGATTCTATGCTTGCTTGCTTGTAATGTGCATCTCACATGTCATCCAATATTTTTATTTTTACTGTTCATATATATTTATATTCTATCTATTTATAACATGATGATGATGATGTTAGGAATAGACATGTGATTGTGTGTATGTGGTTAATGTGTTGGATGTAAGTAGAGCATCAGGGGGAGGAGGTGGCATTATGGTTTAACCTGGTCACTAGACTCTAGCTTTATCTCTACTCAAGTCTTGTCCACTAACATCGTCGTATCACCATTACCTTAGCAGAACTATTACATCATAGGGCATCCGGGGAGGTGGTCTCAGACCGTGTGATCTTTGACTCTGTCGGGGGGCCTTAGCTCTATCTCTATGGACGTATTGAGGGATGCTGGGGTGAGGCTTTGGATACATTGGATGCCATTAGGATTGGTTAGTTGCGAACCTAGTTTGCAAGCCCTCGCCAATAGGGGCTTACGTGTTGGTATGGGTAGGGCATTAGGGGAAATGTTGGTAGTGTGTGATCTGGACACTTTAGCTTTACCTCTATTTTATGGTGGATGCATGTGAGACGACAATGGTGTTTGATCCATTGGAAGGATTCACACACTCGTGTATAGAACTGTAGGGGCCTCCAAACCTTTCTATAGCACATTACAAACTTAAAACTAGACCAAAGATATGAATTGAATGCATGTATATGTTTGTTGCATTGTTTTGTTCACTCACTGAGCTCAAGTTGGAGAGCTGACCCTCGTGCGCATAATTCTTTTTAGTTTCTGATGTTGTAGGTGTTACTATCGAAGATTATATCGATGCGCCAACGAATGGACAAGTGGCGGCTATGGATATGCAAGCTGTTGAGGACTAATAAGACTCCTCATGCTAGTGTTTCAACTATGATTACGCTTAGTGGTTAAATTTTGTATTTTGATACTTGTAATATGTATTAAATATATTTTGATTACTTTGAGATAACCTGTTAAATATTTATTTATCATGTTAGAACTTAGTTCATTATTAATAAGACTTCTATTATTTATTTATTTACTCTGATTATTATTGTGGAATGTGTATTTGATTTAGATTATTGGCATGGTCTTGTGAGATCTTGGTTTGAACCGTTGGTTCTTATGACGGTTCATCACACCACTGGTTAGTCCAGAATTAGGGTGTGATACAGGACATAGACCCTAATACCACGTCCTCCCCCTGATACCCTACCCTACCAAGTATGCTAAGATAGTAGCGATACAAAAAGGTGCTAGTGTGAGAATGATCCAAGACTCTAGGCCTTTCTCATTCCACACACCAACGAAAATAATCACATGTCTAACAATCACAATCTAGCATAGCGAGTATGCATATATAAGTATAATAATAAAAGGTAAAAATGACATGTTAATATGCATAACCATCACGCCACAGATACAAGAATAATTAACAACGTTTTATTGTTATTAGTTAATTAGGATTTGGGTCTGATTCTCTTACCTGACGCTTGATAGCAAGTCTTCTCTGCATTACAGAGTCCAACTTTACTGTCGAAAGATTCTACACGACATTAGGGATTGATTAGAATTAGTTCCATAGGCTTTAAGTTGGTCAGAACCCAACTGGGTCAAAAACCACCCCATTCTGTACATATCGGCGAACATACTGGTCACAGGTCACTATACATATGATGCGACCTGTATGTCTGATCAGATAGATCTGAAAACTTTTTGAGAGGTATAGATTGCACATACCGATCTCACATATGTGCCATCGGTATGTCAACCGGACAGGCTCTATAAGTCTATCAATCAACCATTCTTTTTTTTCGTCAGTCTTCAACTTGATTTTTAGGGTTTCTCCTAACCATTCTAGGCCTAAGCAACGTGTTAGGATTTTTTTTATCTCCTATTCAAGTCCTTAGTTTAGAATTCCTATCTAAGGTTCATCGAATGATCTAGGGTTTATTGTCAAAATAGGGTTTTGAATCAATACCTAGTCTCCCATGGTATTAATCACAATCTAATCCAACATAAGAGAAAGGTAGATAAGGTACTCATCGTTGGTCTATGAACTACAATGTTCTTCTTCCAATGGAGTCTCCTCTACAACCTTCCTCGGCCTTTTTCTCCTCTTCAGATCTCCTTCTTGTCTCTAGGGCTTATGAGAGTCAATCAAAATGATTTAAGGAGGGTAAAGAGTCAATATATATACTATGATAGGTTTTAGGAGAGTTTCCTACATAAGAAAGGTCTTGAGGATTGAGATTTGGAAGGTGGGACCCCCTGGGATTTGTTCCCAAATCTGAACAATCAGCCAATAGAGACATACCGGTCGACAGGTATGTAGATCGGTATCATGAGACCGGTATGTCTCATGATACTTCCCATTTAGTCCATTTCAACTACTTTCGTACCTAGACTTGTGATTCATCATCCGCTCATCTTGTTTGGTCTGGTTATGATTGGAAGACCTATCACAACACGAAGCATAGGTTTAGATAGGGTTTTTGGAGTACAGGTCTTACAACTGTCCCACCCTTAAAAGAAATTTCGTCCCCAAAATTTACATATAGGTCTCACAAATATGCAATCCATTATCCATGCTCAAATGCCCCTAAGATCAACAAAACTCAACCGCTTATAATTTTATTAAATATGAACAAAAAGCGCAAAAAAAAAATTTAATGTCGTGCGAAAATAGCTACATGCCAAGGCAGTCTGATAAGCCTAATAAACCTAGCTCGGACCAAGCCGACCCGAAATCAACCCGATAAGCCCAGCCCAATAGCAACCCTACACTGGACCGACCATTAATTATTGTGTCCAATGCAGCATGCATTAGCCCTAATCCTTAATGGACACATTTCAGTCTGGGCTTGTAAACTCCGACATTGTTTCAGTTCAGACCGAAATCGGACCGGACAAACCGTTGACACTCTTATATAAGATATTAGAATTAATACCATTTCCATAAATTAGTTTTAACTTTGGAAAATGGTTTCTAGTAGAATAAACAAACTTCTTAAAAAGAAAAGGAAAGCCGATGAAAATACAAGGGTGTTGGGTCTTGTTGTCATTGTTGGCAACGGTTTTGCAGTTCTGGACAACTGACAAAAGTATGTGATGTCATGGAAGTGTTTGGGACTTTTTTACAATGATGTGGATATGTGGGAGCAGTAGTGGTAGCTTGGGTTTAGCTTTAATGAAGTGCTAGCAGCGAGTCGACAGGGTTTCACTGAGTTCAATGAGCAGTTAACAAAAAATGACAATCGATCAAGTCCTATGGGATCTGATCAGCACGTTTCTAAGATGCAAAAGTGTGATAGAAAGTGTGTGGGAGTAACGGGTGACATCTTTGAAAAATTTTGGGTCCGAATTCCAAGGTTCGTTTTGAACTTTTGAGTTTAAGGCTAATTTTGATAGACCCGAGAGCAGTTTCATATAGTTCACTAAACATGAAACATGTAGAACATCAAGTTAAGTTCGTAACTCACTTCATAGAACTCAATTCTGATATCGTATGAAGAAATTATGGATGTTTTCATAACGTCACTCGAAAAAGTTCAAAATTCAGAGCTCTTGAAAAGTTTTTAGTTTCAAATGTCTCACTCCAGTTTTGAAGAGTTTTGGTGTGTTCACACAAATATGTTATAGGGGCCTCTATGTAATTATGAAAATTATAGGGTCTTATATGTAATTTCATAGGGTTGTTCATGGATTTTCAAAAGTTTAAGGGGTTTTTTTATAATTTCAAAAAGTGTGGAATATTCTAATTGGATGATTGCATGTAGAGTGGCATATCATCATTGTCTTAATCAGATGGTTCAAAGAAAAGGATGACCAGAGAAGATTCTTTCTTATGGTCTCTCATTTGGTTGGCAAGAGTATAGTGTTTCGCGTTACATAGTGAAAATTTTGATAATGCGTGGTGTGTGTATAGGTATGTCGGGGTTTTATTCCATTTGATTCGATATTGTTTCATCCATTTTTTAATCATGATGGACTCAATATGACGGCAGAAGATCAATCTGCGGTTTATGTTTAATCGGATGGTTGATATTTGGTCAAACTGAGCCGACCAATAGGAGTTCGAATCGCAGTATGACCTCTGAGCTAGAGTCAATGCTCTGGTACTCCGTGCGTGCACGTACTCCCTACAAAAGATGCCTTTTTTATTTATCTTGTTGGCCAAATTTCAAATGGCTATAACTTCTTCATCTTAAGTCCGATCTATACCTTTCAACTAGCTATCTTCTTCATTTTTCAAATGATATTTTCCTACAACAAGTGAGAATATTTTTGAATAGAAGATCTGCGGGTGTTTGAAGAAAAAAGGGCTAGGGCTCTTATTGAATGCGAAAAATCATCTCCACCTAGCTTTCTTCATCATTAATGGTTATATGAAGCTTTGGGAAGGTAGAGTGAGCTCCCATTGCCACATTTGTATGATTTTGTGCTTGAGAGATGTTGGAGGTTTGCCATCATAATTGCATGCTTGAAGATGCATATTCTGCATCATTAAGGAGCTTGGAAAGATCAAGTGAGCACTTGATGAACACCATTCTTGTTGTAATCACTCACACAAGTCCATTTACTTTGTAACCTAAGCTTATTTGAAGCATAATATGAGGTTGAATGCTATACAGGAACGGCTTGTAATTTTATTGGCATATACGTTGTAACCTGTCAAGTTAGGGCTTGACAAGATTGAGGATTGTAGCCCTAATCTAGGTTGGAGCCTGGATTGAAGCAAATGTTATAGCACCTGGGTTGTAGGAGCAATCGAAAAATTGAAGAGTGTATTGGGTGTAATAGGAAACCTTGGTTAGGGTATTGCCCCGTGGATTAGCCTTCACACATCGTGTTGGTGAACCACATTATATCTACATGTAGTGTGGTTGATTGTGAATGTATATGAAGTGCATTGTTTGCAGGATAGGTGTACACATTACTAGGTAGGCCCGGTCACATGATAGTAATGCATGTGGTTATGGCAAGTTGTGTTACACGACTATGAATGTGTGTAATTGTTTGAGGCAGGTATCTGAGTCAGCTCAAGACAGCATTGTATATTATAGTCAGGGCAGCTTCACAAGTTATTTTTACACATACTAGAGTCTAGATCCAGACCAATTTTTGGACATTCAATAATTGAATTTGCCAAGGTACAACGAGCTATGTGATTAATATTGATCACAGGTTGACACTGAGGGGGGGTGAATCAGCGTCTTCAAAAAATCTTCCCAATGATTCCTTGAAAACAACTGCTGTCCTGAGCTGACAGCTCACTCACTGGCCACAAACACACTATCATAGAAGCAATCACAAACACGACCTATCTTGATGTTGACCGAAACCCCTATCTAAAGTGGAGCCTAGTGTAAGCTGTCAAACAAATCATATAATGGAAAAATCAGAATAACCACTACAGTCGTATGCACAAGTACCTTGCAACCACAGAGTGGCCAGGTCTACCATGTTGTGCACACCCATCCTGCAGACATTCTACGCACTTTGCAATATATAAATAAACACATGTATACATCATCTACAACACAGAGATATACATGGTTCACCACCACAGTGTGTGATGGCTAGTCCACGGAGTAATACCCTACGGGCTCTATATATACTGAATAGGCTTCTTTTAGCTGTCTACATAACAAGGAGTATATATACCCACTTTACCCAACATAAAATCAGGAGGGCACACATGTGCCAAGAATTCAGGTATCAAGTACCAGTGTTCAGCACATACTGCACACACCATGCTTAACCCGCACCCATGAAAAGCTAACAGTAATAATTTTGGGGCTTATAACAATGCCCTACAATTTAGCACAGGCTAGTTAGGTATTTATCATTTTTCACCTACAGCTAGCATATAATTAGTACAAAAATTAAACAATCAATTCATCATACAGGGTTAGGAGGCTTACAACCCTTGTTTGGCATTTTTCTGGTACTTTGGGAAGATTCTGGGATGTCTCTGTGAGACCCGGCATAGTCTCAAAGTCCATTGGAATCTTCAATTCATTGCATACACATAGGCCACACTTTCTTTCTCTCTTTTCTTCAAAAACACCAACACACTCTTCAATACTCCATTAAAGTTTTCTTCAGTAAGGTTTAACCAAGCTTACACAATCTGTATGGGTGCCCAAAATCAACTTTCAAGCTTTCAATACAACTAATGGAGTCTCACTAAACTTCTTGATGGATGGTGGAAAAACCAACATATAAAACAGCATTTAACTCTCTTATAGAACTTCCCACAACTCATACAAACTCACACAACCTCCATTAATTGCTCACAGTAATTTTCAAGCACCCAGCACTCATCAATGGATCTTTAACAAACCCATCGTAGTTAGGTGATAAGATTCAAAAACTAAAAACACACCAAGCACCTTGAAGGAGAGGTTTCGACCAAAACCAGAGATTTTCTCCTTATCTTCGTCCCCTTTTTTTTTCTGTCAATGCATCAAAAACTCCATTAACCCCTTCCTTGAAGCTTTTTCAGGTTCAAACAACCTCCATTGCTACCCAACAACTCCAAGCTCTTCAATGAACATCAATGAAGCATCAATCCATTGTAATAAAGCCTCTACAGTCATATCGATGGTTGATCAAGAGATTAGAACATGAAAAATCATCCCACCAACAAGAAAGAGAGCTTTTCTTTCAAAACCTGCCGCTACTTGCTTGTTCTTCATCCACTTAATCCCTCTCAGATTGTAGAGGGTTCAAAAATAAGAACTCAGCAATTTGAATGGTTTGATTTGGACTCTAAATGAGAAAGATATCATCAAAACAAGTTCAACCATCAAGATTATATAAAAAAGAATCTTTTATAGTCTTTCCGTGCACCGCGCTACACCATAGCGGCGCCATCGCTGACCAATCAGACTCGTTGTCGAGATCTGATTAGTTGGTCAAAGTATCTGAAAAATTGACCGCTGGATCTACTGAAAAAGCTGGAATCAATGCTGGCCTTCGGATCTACTTAATTGTGTCAGGAGAATTCGTACTTGATCGCATCCGTTGGATCAAGATATCTTCTGGCGCTGTATTGTATGAGCGTAACACCAGATCAGCTCTTCTGCCGACAAATCATATTTCGCTGTCAAGATGGCATTGGTTGATTACAGAATCTTAGACAGAGGCCGTAGGATCATCTGGAAATGGCGGGATCACCTGTAGTCCGTCAGATCTTTCAGATCGAGTTAGCGATCGGAATCTATAATAGCCGTAAGATCTGGATCCTTTCGTTGCCGAACCGTATGCGTGCCACACTGAATACTGAAGCACTGTACTACTTCGCGGCACAATTTATAAAGCTGCATCTGTCCAATCACAAAGCAGGCCGGAGCATCCAACTCCATCCGCCGCAACATACAGTAGCCCACCATTTTCTGGGCCACCAAACCGGCATCTTCATGACGCGGCTCTTCCCCAGCCGTCCGAATGGATTCTTAAAGTATTTCCTACTTACAGGCTGATCCTTTAACTTCTAATATTTATAAAAAGGCCCTTGAACTATCACATATCTATACGGTTTCCCTGTCATACACAACTCACCAAGAGCATCAGATTTTGACTTTTTTCGAGCGATCCGATGAGAATCACGATATTTCCCTCATCTGAAGTCAAAATTGAGCGATTCAAGTTGCGTTGTGAATCTAACTCGACGCTCTACGACTTTCCTCTATCTTATTTCCATGAAACTATTGTGGGACCCACCAAAACAAGCCTCAAAGTCAAAACTCTATGGAATCTTTGAATTCAAACCCAAAACTTTGTGTGCATGCTCACACGCAATCCCACACATAGTCAATCACCCTATGGAACCTGTAGAACACTGTAGAACATACATATGATGCTGCTTCATCTCTGCCACTACACTGACACTATCTCTCCTGCACAGACACTCTCTCTCCTTATTTCTTTGACTGTAAACTCAATATCATTGCCACATCAGTCAAGTTGCCAACAACGACAACACATGGCCAACAATTAAGAGATCCTCTCTTGACTCTTGATTGTGTAGTTGGTAGAATTTTTTTTCCCTAAACACAATGAATCATATTTAATCTAACCTTCTAACACATAGTCAGATGAGAGATCCTCTCTTAGAAAATTTGTATCGGTATATCGATTCGTATATCCGATCTCATTTTTTTTTTTAAATCATTAGTGATGTGTCATTCATCCATTGGTTGGATCATCAATCTGGATCGGTATCCCCTAAGTCGATACCGATTACTAAAACCTTGCTGTTGACTGCATAGTGTGGAGAAAGTTTTCTGAGTTGGATTGAGATATCTCAAGTGTGAGAGGACGATAGCCTGATTATAAAAGGGGGGATAATAGTGGTCAGGTTCTCCAGCCCACCCTCTTAGGATTTAGGTTCAAGATTACAAGAAAAGCACAGTTCCTCTATTCTTTGTACGTATTGACTCAAAATGTATCCAGGTTTTAGAACTTGGAATCGCGCATAGAGGTCGGACTCCATGGATTCCAATTGGAATTGACCAGAATCGGTTGGACCCAATAAAAATAAACTTGAAAGGAGGATACATCTCTTCAGATCTTAGATGTTTGGAGTTTTTTCTTGTGCCAAGAAAGTTTTGGATTTGGACAAAATAATAAATGTTCTTTACGAGTGGATTTTAATCCTCTCATACCTCTCATGTCAGCATGAGAAAATTCAACAGCTGTAGGTTACTATGTGCATAGACCAATGTATTGGTATACACACACAGTGGCTGACAGACACTGAATTTCATCATATTGGTATGAAGGGTATAAGAGGATTTGAATCCATCAATCTGGTATTAGAGCTAAGAACCAGCCCGAAAACAACTGATTAAATCAATCAAAAATGATTATTAAAGCTCATGGAGTCAAGTCACTCGGGCGATAGATATTTAGCTGCATCTCCTAACTTGGACATCAAAGGCCATGTCCTCATAAAGTTGGTGATTGCTCTGCCATTGATGATTGAATGGTTATTTGTCATTCCAACAAAGTGACCGAAATTTGAGGAAACTGTGATTTGTATTGCCAGAACCGGAAGAATGGGTCCAAGACTGTGATTTGTAATATTTTGTTTTCATCTTTCGACTACTTTACCTGATTGAACTCTTTAAACTCTTGTCTGTTTTCAACTTCTGGTCATCAAACATTTGTTGTTTTCCTCGGCTTGTTTTCTTGCTTGAAGTGTTGGTACATACGTTTATATTATTTCTTACCGGTTAAAAATCATATTGAAATGGTACAGTAATGATATGAGAAGTTGTAATCGGGGCTCAGTTGTTGTTTTGATATACTGTGTATCTGGGTCTCTCGCTAGGTTCCAATTTGTTGTTATCTCTATTTTGGATCAATAAAATATCTACTTATTTAAAAAAAAATTGATATAAAAAACTATTTTCCTATCGATATGCTACGCCTTTTTTTTTTTTTTTGTACGGACCAAACTGAAACCATACTGAATTATTAATACCCATTGACATCCTCAGACCCAATTTATACGTGAACTTATCCCAACATGGTATACTTAATTATAGGCACATAAAAAAATTTACAAATACATACACCAATAATCCCTTGCTTAAATATCATACTTTTATCCAAAAAGAATTGGGCCAATGGTAAAATAGAGAGCATTGGAAAGATTCATGAGTAGTAATTACTAAGAGGATCCATGCATGCTTTGATATTTAAACTATTGAATAAAGTACATGCCAACACATGGGATGAGATACAAGTGAATTGAATTTGAATGAAATTTGATCCAATTGTGAATACATAACCATTCCCTCAATTTCTTATGAACCAAATTACAATATTATCCTTTCCCATGACAGACTTATATATAGGTACACACTATGTATTATATATTCTACTACACAGTACAAGAAAATTTGTACCATTTGTACCATATATATACACAAGAGTGGAAGAGGTACAAGTAGTGTAGGGCTATCTATACATGGTGTCAAACTGGTGGAATCTAATGAACCATTAACTCAGACGATGCTACCATGGTCCAACAACGTAACATTACAGACACCCAGGTACTTGGGTCTCAATATATTCATTTGAGAGGCTGTTGAAGTTGAAAAATTATGTTATTTTATATTGTGTTTCAATAGTTTTTTTAATCACTTGTCCTTCGTTTTGGATTTTGAGGATTTTGATAGACGACAAAGAAGACGACTTTACAGGAACCCATAAACCGCTTGCTTTCTTTAAACACTAAATTGACTGCGATTTCACAATTTTCAAGGACGAAGAAGAAGTGGAAGTCGTCGGAATTGCAAGATCCACCAGTAACAGTAAACATAACCAAATCCAAAGAGAATAGCAACCCCAATAAAAGATCCTCTGCGTTTCTCTCTCTCTCTCTCTGCAATTAAGATAGTACACTTAATTTTGGTCAACTTTAAGATAGAGATTGTATTTAGACCGTATAGCAGGAAAGGAGTAAATTTCCAATAAACAATTATTTGGTTCCATATATCACCAATTCTGATTTACTTTATTTAAAATAAGTAGATTGACCTCAAGAGTGACAATTTGTTGTCTATATATATAGTCTCAGTTTTGTTCTCTCTAAGTACAATGATGTTTCCCTTAATTATTTTTAATCAAAAGGTGGATACTTCCTTCTGAAAAAAGAATAGACCAGAAGGACCTTCATCTGACAATAGAGCCAACTTAACAGGTCCTGCTGCACCTTCTTCAACAGTAAAGTGGCCAATATTGAAGTTAATCTCAGTTTTCACAAAACCAGGGCATACACAATTTATACGGAATTCAGGGAACTTCTTTGCCAGAATTCTTGTATAGGCATTCATAGCTGCTTTGGACATATTATAGGCAGGCCACCCTTTGCTCTCCTTGAAATCATTCAGAAACTTTTCCAACGCCTTATCTACTTTCTCTTCTGTGAGGCCATCCTCATTGCTTAGTACTTCTTTAGCCGATGCAAAAGGGACATTCTGTAAAAGGGCAACATTTATTTTTCATAAAAAAAATATAAAATAAAATAAATTAGCATAAAAAAACATTCAGGTCGAGTTTCACCTGAGGAATCAATAAATATCTAGTAGTAAATTAGTGAAAATAAAAGTTTGATACTGGCTTCTTGATTATGAATGGTTATTGCAGTGTCAATCTATTTGTGTTAACATGTCTCTTGACTCACCAAATGAGTCAAGCCGAACTTTGTTCGTCTTCAGTGCGCCCAGTGCACCCAATGCAGGTCCAATGCATCCCAATGAATGGGTATGGGATTTGAATCCTCTTTAGCAGTTGGATCTGGGCTAGGCTGCTAGGCGTGCTGGAGAGGATCAGAATCCAAGTTAAAGTTGATGTGATGAGTTGATTCAGCAATTAAGGCCATCTTTTCTGTGCGGGCATTTTGCAAAGATGTCTAACAGAGAGTGAGAATTGGCTACATAGCCAAGTATTTTCATTCTAGGCTAGGAATGTAAAATGGGCTAAAGAACGTGTTCTAAATAGGGCTACATTAATTCTCTAATGCATTCTATGATCCCAAAACAAGAATGCATACAAAACACTATTTTTGTCAATTGAGAATATGTTCAAGATCTAGAATGGATACTAAACACAGGTAATTGTATAAAATTCTACGTAACTGGATTTCAATTCCATACCTGTAATTTCCCTGCAGAAGAAGAAACATTGACAATTCTTGGCGAATCAGACAACTGAAGAAGTGGAAGAAGTGATGTAGTCACTCTTTTGGCACCATAGTAGTTTGCTTGCAGACATTCTTTGGCCAGCTCAGGAGATTGCGTTATTAGTTCCTTGCATTTAGCTAGCCTAACTTCGGGCTACATTCACAGAAGCAATTTAGTTTTTTTTTTCTTCATCAAGTTGATGAATGTTGCAATGGTAACGAACTAGCACATTCACACACATCTTAAGGTCAAATTTCAACCAAAAAAATGCATCCAAATTGTACTAAAAAAAATAAATAAATAAATAAATAAAAAAAAACAACTAACACCCTACTTATAAGATATTAGAGATATTACCATTTTGATTATTTCGTTTGAACTTCAGAAAATGATTTATGGTGGAATAATGAAAAAAAAAAAAAAAAAAAAACTGATGAAAATACAAAGGAAACATGCCAATGCATGAGAGGATACTTTTATTTCACTTTAGTAAATTTTACGCATAGCTAATCCCAGATCTAAACCCGTTCAGACATTCGATGCTCAAATTTGCCACATAGCAATCCTATGTGGTACACCGAGCTGTATGATCAAGAGATCCCTCTTGACTTTGTACTCCAGAGAATTTATTTTTCCTAAACAATGAATCATGTTTTTTTTTTTTTTTCTGGGTAGAACAATGAATCATTTTTTTTTTTTTGGTAGAACAATGAATCGTGTTTAATCTAAACTTTCGAAACCATCATTAACCTCAAGTAGCGTGATGATCAAAAGATCCCCTCTTGACCAAGGTTTAGTAATCAGTAGCCGCTGAGACCAATACAGATTCGTGTATCCGATCCTATTTTTATTCATTTATAATCATTGATGGCATGTGCCATTCATCAACTGATTGTACCATCGATCCGGATCAGCATCAACTGGCTGCTATCGATTACTAAAAACATGCTCCTGATTGCATAGTCCAAAGAAAGTTTTATCTAATGGGAGGCTCCTAAACATGGGAGGTGATGTGCATAAAAACGATCCATCAATGGGTGATCAGTAAGCAACACGTCAAGATTTGGGCCGGAAGCACTTTCGTCCATAGCAATTTCGAAAGCAGTATTGGGATTTCTTGAATCCTAGCTAATCCTATAAATAGCCTCATCTACTAAGGTTACATCACTTCTGACGTTACATTACTATTCACTCTTTCTACTATCAACTCACATTTATTGCTATTCGGATTCCTAACTTAGGCATCGGAGTGCACCCCTCAAACCTGAGTCCAACCCACCTATGCTCGGTCATATCTTCTAGTACACAGGTCTTCTCGAGAAAGATCAATTTGGAATTCGGTGGCAACAGGAGGATCCAAGTGGCCGAGGTCATAAGTTGGAGAATCTTAGTTCAATTGGTTTGAGATATCTCATGATGAAAATTGAAAGGATACCAATTATTAAAGGCAATAGACATGGTCAGGGCCCAAAACTTGATAGGCTAGTTTAATCTATTGGCCTCCGAACATATTCTCCAGCCCAATTACCCTCCTAGGATTAGGCTCAAGATTGCAAGATAAGCACAGTTCCTTTTCTTGTTTCATTTCTCCTTCAGTTATTCCAATTTCTTAGAGAAGAGGATAGTTCTCTTCAGAAATAGATGTTTGGTGTTTTTTGTGCCAAGAAATGTAGATTTGGGCAAATTCATGAGTTTTTCTCTAGGGGTGTCGATCTGGTATTGGAACCAAGAAACAGACTGAAAACGATTGACTATTATTAATGGGTTGATTATCATCCTAACCATTAGAGTGTTTTATATTTTATAGCCCAAACCGGACTAAACTAGCCAGTTTGAACTGAATGAGAACTGATCGTATAAAAATCCTCTCCCGCCCACCTGCCGCTGGCCAAGGGCGGGATTTCAGTCGACCCACCTCCTAATGTATTGGTAGGCAGAGCCGACTGATCCCCAGCCCTTGGATCAGCAGCAAGAATCTCCTGCCGCGGGAGAGGATTCAGTTCCGAACTGATCAATTATGGGAGATTTATTTAGGTGATTAAGTTCTCACTCACTGTTCAATTCTTAGGCAAACATACTATTGTTAATTGGTTCTTGACTTCATGGGCTCTATTTGTATGAGCTCAATATATGCCGTATAGAAAATATATATTCTTTGGGTTTAATTGACTAGCGTTTTGGAATTTGGACAAATAAAGAATTGGAACTGATCAGGAACTGGACCATCCACTATTAAGTAGTACTAGATTAAAGGTTTGGAGGTGATTAATTAATGAATATGATTCTGGTGTTTGGCAGGAAAAAGGTGGACCTGATTAGGACTTGCCCCAACTAATTGAATCATCCCAATGAATGTTGAGGTTGTGTCTTATATTCTAGGGGTTCACAAAGTATTTGGACCTATATTTGTAATTTGGATTAGATTTGGAACTATTATATGTACAAAAGTAAAATTATAATTGTGTGCCAATAGGACTTCTTATGAGTCTATATATTGTCTTGTGAGATTCTCTAAAAAATAAAAAAGAAGAAAGAAAAAAAGAAAAAGAGATCACTTTGTGAGAGGTGTAAGTTTTACTTGATGAATAAGAAATTCTTCGATTCATTGGAGTGGATGTAGGTATTCCATATTAAGTGTTGAACCACGATAAATCCTCGTATTTGTGTGATTATTTGTTTGTTTATTTGTTTTTCTTTCTCTTGCTTGTGTTTTCATCCCCAACTGTTAAGACTCTTAGTTTTTTATGTTTTGAGTGATCAATTAAAGAAAAAAAAATATTAACACACAGAAGTTCTTTTTTTTTTTTAAGTACAGAATCGGTGAAATCAGCATCTACCTCTGTGGATTCAGATTCAAATCCTGCGATTCCACCCATTCCGATCCAATATTTGAAACCAAGGATGGGATAGGAAAAAAAACATCCGGAGGGCAACTTGGCAAACAACTGAAGTTACATGAGTGCAGATCCTCTTCCCACTCTTCCCATCTGCTGGTGACTACTTCACATCCTTAGAACCATTCATTGAGTGTGGGATCCACCTCTGAAGTACCGAACCCACACCCATCAACGGCTCCAAGGGTGAGGAGTGCGAACTCAGAACTGGTTGCTTTAAGATGCTTTTTCCAACCCTAAGTACTTTGGGTGGGAACTTTGGAAAATGGACAAGAACACAAGAGGACTGGAGGATCTTAATTTGTCTGAAACAGCATATCCCAATTCTCAAACCACCTTAACTCACTCCATTCCCACCCTTGAGTTATAAATCTATCTTGTGACAAACTATAGATAGCAATATTGCAAAGCAGAGACTTACAGGACCCTCAACTGACATGAGAGTTTTATAATCATCATCGTCTATTTTGACTGCAACAACCCCTGCGTTGTTCACCTGCAATTAGTTTCAACTAAAACCAATCAATCAATTTGATCATGATTTCAGGATTTCTACAAACTAGGTTTTGATGAAATTCTAAATGATTATGTAAAAAAATTATAGATATGGTCCCCAAAAAGTACCAAGATATCAAGCTTTCCAAACTGAGTTTTGATGAAATCAGCCATGGAAGAAATACTAGCAGGATCCATCACATCAAGTTGATGAAATACTACATCAGAAAGTCCAGAATTTTTAAGCTTCTCAACAGCTTCAAGACCCTTGTTCTCATCTCTAGCGGTCAACACCACAATTATACCATTAGTTGCCAACAACTGTCGACATATCTCAAATCCAATTCCTTTATTGGCTCCTGTTACAACTGCCAACCTGCGATAAATGAAACATGGGATGTTTAGATCAACTGGTTGAAGCTTTAAACGGGTCTGTATCATTAGATACTCTTCAGAGGAGGTTGATGATGAATTACCTTTTTTCTGCCATTTTGAATGATGGAGTGAGTGCTTGAGAATTGAGACGAACTGATGAGAAAGCTTTAGGTAGAGTCTTACTGGAATGTCAAGATCATTTACACGAGGGACCCTATAAATAATGCTGAGAAATTATCCTCAATGATTTTACAGAATATATGGGGAGATGTTTTTAGACAGGCAGTTTTGGAGGGATGTATTTGACCGGATTAAATACTAAAAAAAATGACATCCGGTCAATTTAAGAAATATCCAATGATCTAAATTATCGGATATCCATCCACATGGCAGAAATAGAGCCTTACAAAAAGAATATTTTTTGCTGATATGTGTTGGAACTGTAAACATGTCATGCATGATGTGGAGACATGATTCAGGACAAGGAACTATTCAGGCTGGGAGCATTGGGCATGCTTTGGAGTTTGGAGTGACTTTACATCATCACAAGAATAAAATAAATAAATAGAGCAAAAAAAAGGCTTTTAGGTAAAAGAAACACGCAGCAGATTTCATCAACTTCCGTAGCAATGCGTGACATTTGCATCATTGCGTGCCCACTCCCTTGCCACTACATGAAAAACAGCAACCTATTGATTGAAAATTGAGGGAACAGTCATGGAATGAATCTTACAAAGATCTATGATCTAAGGAATGGATTTGGGTCAACTAATCTTCCTCATTCAAGTTAAAGCCAACCAAGCAAGAAAACGGGCAAGCCCATTAGTCCCTCTCGAGCAATGCTGAAAACGGAGTTCATCCTTAATATGAATAAACATGAATGGGATGATATAAAGAGATCCACACCCACGGTTCAAGTTATTGGTATCGAATCAATTTGATCAGTCGATTTGTATAGATTTTATATTGAACTTGTGTCCGTCCTCTGCTACCATCATAGACATCAAAATATTTCTCATTCGGATCATCACTAAATTTTTTCATAATGGATCAATTTTCAAAACAGATACAAGCGTTCAAGATACACATAGAATAATGGCTACAAGTGAAGCAAACGATTGATCTATAGCTGATATTTCAAGACCACCTAATTTACCCTATCTGAAAATTTGCACAATTACTGCATCATACTTATAAGTTCACTGATTATTCTCATCAATGATGGGCAAAGCAGGTGTGGAGTCTTGTTTCATTTTTTAGAAGAGGGAAAATTTCATCCACCTCTCCTGTAGTTTGGCTTAATAACACGTACCTTAATTTTTTTCATGATAATTACACTAACACCCCTTATTTTATGAAATATGGTTCACACAGACTCATCCATTATGATAGGGTAGTTTTGGCATTAACATGTTTAAGATGATGATACATCAACAATAGACTTGTCATAACGAACAAGGTCTGTATGAACCATAATTAGTTGATATGGGAACAGGAAAAAAAAAACTTCAAATAGTACGGAACATTTAAAATGGCCCAAAAATAAACGGGATGATAAAAAATGTGGTCTCGTTTTTTAGAATGGTAAAAAAACAAAAACGAATAATACGAGTTTTAAACAGTAAAATCCTAACGATACGGGACCCAAAAAACAGCATAAAGACATTAAAATTGATAATCAATATAGTATATTTTTATGTATTATATAATAGATTTGACCCACCAACTCATAGATCGCATTGAACTTGTGAGTTTTGCCTCTTTATTTACTATTTTATTCTCATCCAGCAAAACGATGCATATACAATAAACACAAATTCTTTTTTAATTTAAAAAGAAGACAAACATCTTCACCAATGGAGATTGACTGGACAAAGGAAAAGGACAATAAATGAAGAATGGAGAGCTAGAGACTCGCGGGACTCAAGATGCAGCAGGGTGTAAATACATAAGTTCATTACTAATTGAAAGATAATCTTTTTAGTCTAGTGTCTTGAATGTCTTCAAACTCTATGCGGCTTAGCGGCTCAGCAACTCCAAATGTGGGGCTGCGTGTCTACTTAACAGTTCGGTGGCTGCAAATGTGGGGTTGCATGTTTAAGTTTTCAAAAGTTTCAAAGTTATTAAGAATGTTGAGACCCTTTTTTTCAATGGAAGAAGACGAAAACATGTTTTGGCGGCGTTTAGACAGGGACCCTCGCCGAATGGTGTATCAACATCATATTTTTTTTTTTTTTTTTTTTTTTTTTTTGGATGTGGAGGCCACATAATGCAGTGCTTCGTTTGATCACAAAGTTGAATCATGACTTTCAATATTGGATTTGAATCTTCTTCTTCCAAACATTTCCAATCAGATAGGACATCTTTGTCCCATTTAATACTCTGATCTTCTGTAAATTTTATGAACATTTGTGACTGTTCATCTAGTATCTGATTTTATCTGAACGGTGAATCCGTATGCTGTCCTCTAGAAGTTACTCATCACCTTCTATCTGATTTGACTGCCTCTCATTGTTGATGTAGGTAAAACACAGGCTTGAATTTTATTTTTTTCTATTTTTTTTGGGTATCCCAATGACCTCATTCTTTGATTTTGAGATGGATCATTCATTATGTATCTCTTGTATACAGATGATGTACTTTGTAAGAACTTTGGTATTTTCATCTTTTTGGCATTTCTGTCCTCCACTCATTTGTACTGATTGGCTGACCTACTGATATGATCTGTTACTTTCTAATGTTTTTCTTAGAATCTTTTCACAGGTAGAGCAAATGGCAGTTTCTCCACTGCATGTTTCTTGAGAGTACTCTTGTGTCTCCCCATTGATCATTTTAAGCTTTCCCAGACAGGTTGGACCTTTCTTTCTCAAGAGGTCAGGTGGCGTAGAAGTTCAAGAGACGGCTCATCATTTCAATCATCTTCAGAGTCAGAATTGACTGCACACATAGAATAGGAGGATGTATGAAACTGGGAGAAAATGTATAGAAGAGACAAAGCACAAAGATTGAAATCCCAAATGGGATGATTTTCTTTTATTTACAGGACAGATTGGACTGGACTTGTCAACAAGCATATCAATCTTGGACCTAGACATGGATGACTTATCGAATACCAATAATAGAAAGTTGAAACAACTAGTTCGTCCAAGAGGCTCCAGTTGGGCATAACGCCTTCGACGACCACCTTCAGTCGTTGCGGGAATAAGTCTTCCTTCAGATCTCTAATAGCAGGACTCATCATGCCCCTCTATCAATAGGTGCAAGATACCTACATTTTCCATATAATTCTCCCTCTTTTTTTTTCAGTTTGGGATCCATTCAAAATCGGACTATTGCTTTTTAAGCTCAAGGTTACTCTGGTTCATGCCCTAGTTTAGGGTTTGATGGATTCATCAATGGATCACTTCTAGTTGAGTTCAAAATCATTCTAGCTTATGCCCCAGCTTATGGAGCAAGGGGTATCGCCATTGCACTACACCATTTTGAATCCAAGATTGGACTAATTTATGCCTTGGCTTGGGCGGTTCAATGGATTTCTTTGTTAGACCACTCTCAATTTGGGTCTAAGGTCAATTTGGTCCATGCCCCAGTTTAGGGCATAATGGCTTTCCTCATTAGACCGTATTCAATTTGGGTCCATGGTCAATCTGGTTCATGTCCCAGTTTATGGATTAAGGGTTTCATCATTGGACCATTCCCTAGCTGTGATTCTGGTTCCTATCCTAGCCTGGGGCATATCGGATCTCATCTTTGGTTAATCTTACTGCTCGGAAAAATTTCATTCCCTCTCTTTGAACAATGAGAAATATGAGGGCAACTCTTTGGATTCTAGTATTTCCTTGGCCAATGGGGCAGAAATGCCTGTGATGGGATAGCACTATCATAGTTGAAGTTTCATGGTCTCCTGGTGACTCTAGAATCTGGAATTGATCTTTACTGACAGGCAATGAGGAATGCTTTTCATTTAACAATCCTGACGAGATATCCGAACTTGTAGCACTGGGCTATGATAGACATGGATCGGGCTCTAATTGATAGAGCCAGAGATTGATTTTGAATCGGTCTCCGATTGATAGAGACAAGATTGACTTTGAATTGATCTCTGATTGATAAAGATCAAGATTGACTTTGAATTGGTCTCTGATTGATAGAGATCAAGATTGACTTTGAATTGGTCTCTGATTGATAGAGATCAAGATTGACTTTGAATTGGTCTCTGATTGATAGATATCAAGATTGACTTTGAATTAGTCTCTGCTTGATAGAGATCAAGATTGATTTTGAATTGGTCTCTGATTGATAGAGATCAATATTGATTTTGAATTGATCTCTGATTGATAGAGATCAAGATTGACAGTCATGGACTGTGCTCTAATTGCTAGAGGCAAGGATTGCTTGAATTGGACTCCGATTGATAGAGGCCAAGGAAGACAATCATGGATTGGACTCTAATTGATAGAGATGATGGATTGATTGAGTTGAAATGACTGATATTCTCTTCGATTCCTTCATGAAATGAAACATGGGCTAGAGGTAATGGTTGAACAGGCCTAGAGGCTAACTCATGCTCACATTGAGTTCATATGAATGAAACTTTTCTTAGTTCCAACATGAATCAAACCTGAACTGGAGTTGACGATTGGACAAGCCTAGGGGCTAATTAAATTCAAATGAGTGGAACTCTTTTTAGTTCCAACATGAATCAGATCCTGAACCAAAATTTATGGTTGGACCGGCCTAGTGGTTAATTGAATTCAGATGATTGGAACTCTTCTTAGTTCCAACATGAATCAGAACCCTAACCAAAGTTGATGGTTGGATAAGCCTAGTGGCTAATTAAATACAAATGAGTGGAACTCCTTTTAGTTCCAACATGAAACAGAACCCTAACCAAAGTTGATGGTTGGATAAGCCTAGTGGCTAATTAAATTCAGATGAATGGAACTTTTTCTAGTTTCGACATGAACTGGAACCTAAACAGGAGGTGAAGGGTGAAAAAGCCTAGGGGCCGAATGTCTCCTCCACTCTAACATGATCTAGGAGGTGATGATTGAACCTGCCTAGGGGTTAAACCTTTTTCAATTCTGAGATGAACCAAAAATGGTGGTTGAATCTGGGGCTGAATATTTCTTTGATTCTGAGATGAACTGGATGTGATTGAATCTGCCTAGGGACTGAATTTTTCTTTAATTCTGGATGAACCAAAATGATGATTGGACCTGCCTAGGGACTGAACCTTTCTTCAGTTCTGATATGAACCAGAAATGGTGGTTGAATTTGAGGTTGAATATTTCTTTGATTCTGAGATGAATTGGATGTGATTGAATCTGCCAAGGGGCTGAATCTTTCCTTAATTCTGGATGAATAGGGAACAATGATTAGATTTGCCTAGGGGCTGAAACTTTCCTTAGTTCAAAAGTGAATAGGGAACAATGATTAGATTTGCCTAGGGGCTGAATCTTTCCTTAATTCAAAGGTGAATCAAGAACGATAATTGGATTTGCCTAGGGGCTGAATCTTTCCTCAATTCAAAGGTAAATAGGGAACAATGATTGGATCTGCCTAGGGGCTGAATCTTTCCTCAATTCAAAGGTGAATAGGGAACAATAATTAGATTTGCCTAGGGGATGAATTTTTCCTTAATTCAAAGGTGAATAGGGAATAATAATTTGATTTGCCTATGGACTAATTCTTTCCTTAATTCAAAGGTGAATAGGGAACAATAATTTGATTTTCCTAGGGGCTAAATCTCTCCTTAAGTCAAAGGTGAATCAAGAACTATGATTGGATTTACCTAGGGGCTGAGTCTTTCTTTAATTCAGAGATGAATCGAGAATTATGATTGGATTTGCCTAAGGGGCTGAATCTTTTCTTAATTCAAAGGTGAATCAAGAACTATGATTGGATTTGCCTAGGGGCTGAATATTTTCTTGATTATGAGATGAATTGGGAACTATGATTGGATTTACCTAGGGGTTGAATCTTTCCTTAATTCAAAGGTGAATCAAGAACTATGAGTGGATTTGCCTAGGGACTGAATCTTTCCTTGATTTTGAGATGAATTGAGAACAGTGATTGGACTTGCCTAGGGGCTGAATCTTTCCTTGATTATGAGTTGAATTGAGAACAGTGATTGGATTTGCCTAGGGGCTGAATCTTTCCTTAATTCAGGGGTGAATCGAGAACAATAATTGGATTTACCTAGGGGCTGAATCTCTCCTTAATTCAGGGATGATCTGAATATGATATTTGAGTAAGCCCAAGGACTAACTGTACAGGAATATTGTAAACTTTTTCAGGTATAGGTGCTTATCGCTGCCTAAATTGAATGCTCTATTGGATCAGATTGATTAAGTTACTCATTGTGTTTTCAAATCTGGTTGCCTCATTTCTTACAAAATTTGATGTTCAATCAAGATCTGGATTCATGAATTCCATTGATTCAACATGGATCCATCTCAAGGTGGGATATCAAGACAATTTCTTAATTGTAGGGGCCTCTCACCCTAAAAGGGTGGATATGATTGCAGTTTGATTCTCTTTTCCAAAGGCATTGAAACCCAATGAAGAAATATCAAGATTCTAGATATCTAGAGGAGTGGAAGAATTCACATGCACAATCAAAGATGACTTAACCAAACAAAGTTAGCTCCCTTCTAAGGACGATTGGGTAAACATTATTCAAGTCAATTTAATTGAATTTGATTAAGCCATGTGTTCAGTCTTGGGACCTCATGATTCCAAAATGGATAATTAGTGGTACCAAGGTCTGACCAATTAGATTACCGAATTCGATGAAATTGAAATGGATATATTAATCCATCGTCCTTATTAGGGATGGTTTGCAAAAGTTGTTCATAGATGAACAAACTAGTAAATTTCTTCTTGACCATGGTATCTATGTCTTGATAGAGATTTTATGTTCGTTTTTTGAAAACGACGTATTAACAATGAGAGATTCGACACATCGAGCTTACTTAATCGAGGGTGTATACTGACTGTCTACTATGATGTAGAACAGGTGTATACATACCTCATACTCCCAGTGGGTGAGAGTTCAAGATGCTCATCATGTAGATTCTAACATGTTGACCAATCGAGGACAAAAACGGGTAGAACTTCGACGTCTCGAACATGGATGTCATGGTTAAGTAGACTTTACTGGGTCGGTTCAGGGATAAACAAAAAATAACAAACATTGGGCTACAATCTAGGTTAGGACAGAAAAAGGTTACCTTGACAAGGACGGGATAACCTATCACCGAATGCACGATGAATAATGGGCCTCCATTCCCTTTATATACTATGTTGCAAGGATCCAAACGACGTAGAGTAGCATAACGCATTCCCAGGCAGACCCAAGAAACACTCATTAGAGGTTGCTCGTCAGTCATGGTCTCACAAAGTACAGGCCAAGACTGTGTGTTTCGTCTAGCGGACTGCCCCATATGCATGGGACCCGGTTCGGTTACTCGCACGAATGTGTGACTGAACCCATTCCCCCCAAAGCAATAATATACAAGCATAAATATAGTATCCTAAAATCTAGCATCCAATTTCACACAAGAAAAGTTTTCATTTAAGAGTTTGACATTTATATCCCCAGTGGAGTCGCCACTGTGAGGACAAAGATGGAAATCTTTAGAAGTCGCCACCTAGATTTAGGTCTAGGACCTTAGAAATGTGAAATCTCACCCCAAGATAAGACTTCGATTGACTCATGACCCTTAGATTGGATTTCTGATCCATCAGAGATTGGGTAAGCATCAGGTTACGGTTATGGGAAGGGGTTAGGCACCCAAACCGTCTGATCGAAATCGATCTCCTATACCTTTCCTATGCAAGACTCTATTTATTAAATTAAACCAAACCAAATGGTTTGATATCATTGAACCGAATCTGTATCCATCAGATTTCATACGTATTACAGAATTATTCTAAAAATCAGGTTCACCATCGTAGTTCAGGTGTGATTAAAGTTTATGGCTGTGATTTATGCTTGTGCATGATTAAGTTCTTTGTTCAAGTTGAAGTTTATGCTTGAAAGGTTGAGAGACCCCATGGATTAGGATCTGGATAGTCCATGTGGACCGATAGATAGTCCTAGTGGATCTAAGAATTGATAACCCTTTCTGGGTCAAAATATGGATAACCTATTATGGGTTGGAATAAGGATAACTCTATCTCGGTTGAAATGTGGATAACCCTATTTGGGTCAAAATTGGGGTGGATATCCTAGTGGATCTATGGATAGTCTAAGTGGACTAAGGTGTGGATAATCCTTTTTGGGTTAGAATATGGATAACCATTTTTGGTTTAGAATATGGATAACCCTTTATGGGTTGGAATATGGATAACCCTATCTAGGTTGAAATGTGGATAACCTTATCTGGGTTGGAATGTAGATAAATATCATAGTGGATCTATGAATAGTCCGAGTGGACTAAGGTTTGGATCCGAATTTGGGTTTCTCCCAAATGGCCTACGTATCCTAGGGTTTGTCCTAGGAATCAGAATCCGTGTAGTTTGGGATTAAGTGAAATGGTTGGATATCCTAGTGGATCTATGGGTAGTCCAAGTGGACTAAGGTATGGACTAAGGTATGGATCCGAATTTGAGTTTCTCCCAAATGACCTACGTATCCTAGGGTTTGCCCTAGGAATCAGAATTCGCGTAGTTCGGGCATTGGGTAACATTTTTTAGGTTAGAATGATGGAGAACCTATTCTAGGTTTAGGGTTTAGAACCTATTCTAGGTTTAGGGTTTACCGAGGGGCAAAATCATCCTAAATTATCCTTTTCATCCTGAATTCTAATTTTGGAAGGTTTGACAAAGTATTTTTCTTTCTTTATTATGATTTTTTTTTATAATTCTCATTATACCCTTCCCAAGAATGTGAGTGCCTAAATGCACGTCCCCACACCTAATATGTTTGCTAGGTGTGCAGATATGACAGTTCGACTAGGGTGTTGCATAAATTAAATTATTGTCAAAATTAAATTATTCATCTAAATATGACATATAACACATTTATGACAAGAAATACACATATAGCAAGATTGTGAAAATCTCCTTAATATGGCATGCACTGCAAATAAGGCAAGAACCTATATGGTAAGATCTAATATGCTAATTCTAAGCATGGCAAGACCTAATATGACTATTTTTAGGGTTTTCTATCCTAATTGTTATTTTCTTTCTATTTTAGGGTTTTCTACCCTAATTGCTATTTTCTTTCTATTTTTAGGGTTTTCTACCCTAATTGCTATTTTTTTCCATTTTTAGGGTTTTCTACCCTAATTGATATATTTTTTTTTCATTTTAGAGTTTTCTACCCTAATTGTTATTTTCTTTTCATTTTTAGGATTGTCTTACCTTAATTGCTATTTTCTTTCCATTTTAGGGTTTTCTATCCTAATTACTGTTTTTCAATTTATCTTCTTTCATGACGAATATTATGAATGAAAATTTTTCAACTATAGCAATGGTAGTAATCCAAACATAGCAGTAAACATCCAAACATGACAGTAATCATCTAAATATGACAGTAAGCATGTGGCAGACAAATATGACAATAAGCATGTGTGGCATTTCAAAACAGCAAGAATCATGCAAGCATCAAGATGGTGGACATATCAACATGAAATCCAATGGTTCAGATTTAATGTCATCACATAATCAGAAATCAATCGATCATCCAGTGGATCAGATTTATCAATCAATGGTTCAAGATCAAAGGCCATAATTAAATCATGTGAAAATAACTTAACATCAAATGATCATATACAAATTTACATTAAAAAGTTTCAAATCAATGGTCACAATTAATCATATCAAACTCCCAAGATCAGATCCAGATAAGATGGTCATAATTTAATCATCTAAAATCCATATCAATGGTCCATATTTAATCACCTTAAATTTCAAACCAATGGGATCAATTTCGTAAAATTCTAAGCATTTCAGATCAATTTTGATCACATGAAATTTCTACATGTAATTGATCCAATTAATCTCAAATTTTCAAGATCAGATCTAGATCAGATGGCCATAATTTAATCATCCAAAATCCATATCAATGGTCCATATTTAATCACCTTAAATTTTAAACCAATGGGATAAATTTCATAAAATTTTAAGTATTTTCAGATCAATTTTGATCATATGAAATTCCTACATGTAATTGATCCAATTAATCACATCAAATTTTCAAGATCAGATCCAGATTAGATGGCTATAATTTAATCATCAAAAATCCATATCAATGGTCCATATTTAATCACCTTAAATTTCAAATCAAATTGATCAATTTCATAAAATTCTAAACATTTTTAGATCAATTTTGATCACATGAAATTCCTACATGTAATTGATCCAATTAATCACATCAAATTCTCAAGATCAGATCTAGATAAGATGACCATAATTTTAATCATCCACAATCCATATCAATGGTCCATATTTAATCACCTTAAATTTCAAACCAATGTGATCAATTTCATAAAATTCTAAGCATTTTCAGATCAATTTTGATCACATGAAATTTCTACATGTAATTGATCCAATTAATCACATCAAATTCTCAAGATCAGATCCAGATAAGATGGCCATAATTTAATCATTCAAAATCCATATCAATGGTTCATATTTAATTACCTTAAATTTCAAACCAATAGGATCAAATTTCATAAAATTCTAAACATTTTCAGATCAATTTTGATCACATGAAATTCCTACATGTTTGGATCAATTTTATCCACATGAAATTTCAACACATTTGGGTCAATTTTAGCACATGAAATTTCAAATAAAGAACAAAGAAAACGATAAAGTAGAGTTTACCTTTTTTTTTTTTTCTGATTTCTCCTTCTCTTGATCTTCTTCTTTTTCTTCTTCTTTTTTTTTTTCTTCCTCTTCTGTTCTTTCTTTTTTCGATTTCAGCTCATCTTCTTTATTCTCCCGTGCTCTCTTTCTCTCACTCCCTTCTTTCGGATCTCCCCCCTCTTTTTATTATTATTTTTTTTTTTCTTTCTTTCATTTTTCTTCTCTTTCTTTCCTTCTTCTTCTTTTTTCTTTCTTTCTTTTTCTTCTTTTCTTCTCTTTCTTTCTTTTTCTTCTTTTTTTTATCTTTCTTTCCTTTTCTTCTCTTTTCTTTCTTTTTCTTTTTCTTCTTTCCTTTTCTTCTCTTTTCTTTCTTTCCTTTTCTTTTCTTCTTCTCTTTCTTTCCTTTTCTTCTCTTCTTCTCTCTCTCATTCTAGAAAACGTGAAGGAGATCCTCTTTTTATTATTTTTTCTTTTTCTTTTTCTTTTTTTCTTTTATTTATCTTTCTTTTCCTTTTTTTTTCTTTCTTTTTCTTCTCTTTTCTTTCTTTCCTTTTATTTTCTTTTTCTCTTTCTTTCATTTTCTTCTCTTTTCTTTCTTTTTCTTTTTCTTCTCTTCTTCTATTTCCTTTTCTTCTCTTCTTCTCTTTCTTTCCTTTTCTTCTCTTTTCTTTCTTTTTCCTTTTCTTCTTTCCTTTTCTTCTATTTTCTTTCTTTCCTTTTCTTCTCTTCTTCTCTCTCTCATTCACGTTTTCTAGAAAGAAAACGTGAAGGGTATCCCTTTTTTTTTTCTTTTATTTCTTTCTCTCTTTCTTTTTTTTCTTTCTCCCATTCTCTTTCCTATGACCTCTCTTTTCTCTCTCTTTCTTATATATATATATATATATATATATATATATATATATATATATATATATATATATATATATATATATATATATATATATATATATATATATATATATATATATATATATATATATATATATATATATGTATTAATATATATATATATGTATTAATACAAAAATGGGGTGCTTACATTAGGGTTTAGGTTCGATTCCCTTACATGACGCTTGATTGCTAGCTTGCTCTGCGTCACAGAATCCAAACTTGCTATCACGAGGTCCTACATATAATATTAGGATTGAATTAGAATTAGTTTTTTTGGATTTACGTTGGTCGAAAAATCAACTAGATCAAAATATATCCCTCACAGTGTATACCGGTCGCAGGTATCAGTCGATGCACTGTAGGGAAAGGTGTGACCGATATGGTCTACCGGTCCCCCACAGACCAGCTCCCGAGAGGTACCAGTCGCAGTATCGATCGCATATGGTGCGACTTGTATGCCTCCGAAAGACCACCAATCTTGGTGTTCGCCTTCCGTCGGTCACCCATTATTAGTTCTAGGGTTTCTCCTATGCATTCTAGGCCTGAACAACAAGTTAAAGTTGTTTCATGTTTCATTCAAGTCCTAGTTTCGATGATCCTTAGCCTAGAATGCGAATCTAGGGTTTATCAACTGTATTAGGATTTGACGAAAATTTAAGGGTTTTAGATCAATACCTCGCCTTGCATGGTATTGATCAATTAATGGTTAATCATCTATAATGCTTAACTTAGAGAGAAGTTCAAGCACTTACCGTTGGTTCGCAACTATGGTGTTTTTCGTCCAATGGCAGCTCCTCTCCTACCTTTCTTAGCTCCTTCTCCTTCTTCGATCTCTTTCTCCTCTCTAGGGTTTGTAAGAAACAATCAAAGAGTTCTAAGGAGGTTTAAAGGTCCTTAAATAGACTAGGTTGGGGTTTAGAAAGTTTTTCTAAGTTAGGAAAGTCCCTAGGCTCTAGATTTGACAAGCGGGACATGCAGAGATACGTTTTCGGATCTAACTAGTCTGCCTGCGCAGACATACCGGTCTACCGGTACCATAGATCGGTATAGAATTTTATCATAATTTGATCCATTTTCATACCTGATTGTCACCCGCTCGTCCCGTCTGGTCCGGTGATGATTGGAAGACCTGTTACGACATGAATTAAAGGTTTAGATTAGGTTCATGGAGTGCCTCCCCTACCCTTAAAAGAAATTTCATCCCCGAAATTTACATATAGGTCTCACAGAAGGAATAGTAACTACCAAACCACCTGACATAGTCACAGGGATGGACATCCAGGGAGATACAAACCATCATCACCATATGAGTTCAAGCAAAAATATCAAGTAATAGAAAACTATGCGAAACTCATACAAACACTTGCAATTATATTTACTTCTACTTTGTCCCAAATAAAAAGACATAGACATCAAAACCCTCTTTGGGACAACCATACTTAGATGAAACCATCAATGCATGAGATTAAATACATATCAACCAATAGAAATTTGATATATACATCGTTTACTTGCACTAACCATATCAGTCATTCAGGTAAATAAATATCATTTTTCTAACTACACATTCTCCTTTGGGATAAACATGCAGTGGTCTTCTCAGTTTCTATGCAGTGACTACGAAAGAATAATGGCTCTAAAAAATTCAACCACCTTTGGGTTAATGAAATCCCCTAAAGTCAAAATCCTTTCAAATCATGTGCATGAACATACTTTTAACTTTGACAATACCACTTTTGGGTTAACACTATTTTTCTTAGCTACTTTTCACACTATGGTGAACAGTGTATTAAAAATATATCATTTATTGTATATTAAATGTATAAATTTGGAGTTTGAGGACCACCATGTTGGAACTGAATGTACTACTTTGATGGATTTCACTCAATCTTCACATGACACCTACAAACCTTAATTTGATCAAAACTTGACAATGCCACCTTTGGGTGTACATCATCCTTACACAAGCATTTACAAATACATGAACTTTGAATTTGAAGACATCATAATGAAACTAGGTGTATCACTTTGGTGGGTTTCTCCCAATTCCACAGTGATATCCTCAAACCCTACTTTGCAGTACCTTGTGGGTCAATAAATAAAATCCCATGCACACATAACATTCTACATGCATCTGGTATAAAAATAACTGATAAATAAATAAAAAACTGTAAATCAGACTAATTTAGGGTATCTTTTAGTCAAAAATAAATTTCTCAAATCATCAAACTGTGTCAAACTATGTACCAAACTGTAGAGCATGAAAATACGAACATAACGTAAAAAATTGTGTCAAAATTTGACTCTCCTAGCGCCTACAATAGTCGATCAAAGTCGGTACTTGCATTCTTACATCCTGAACCATTTCTGGGCGGTTCAGTCTGGGTCGGTTCGGTCTGGCCGGGCTCGATTATGGCGGGACCGAACTCACAAATTAAAATTTTTTTTAATGCTTTGATCCAAACCAAACCAAACGGTCTGATCTTTAAACCAAATCGCAAACCAGCTGTTCAATCACCGGCCCAACCAACCCACCCATCCGGGCTCTCGGGTCCACTTTTCTGGTCGTTGGGTCGGGTCCTCGGGTCACAAATTTGGGTCCATCGTTCGGGTTCCCGGGTCACAATTTGGGCCCATTGTCCGGGTTACCGAGTCAAATATTCGGGCTCATGAATCGGCCTTGGGTCACACGTGCACCATGAGTCGGGTTCACGGGTCCCCTTGGGCCGGCCAGGCTGGTCTGGCCACGGGTTAGGTCCCGGACTGGCCCAGATCGGCTCGGTCCAGTACGAGGCTGACCAGGTGGCGTCAGCCCTACTCCTTTGTTTTTTTTTAAACCGCAGGCACGTGGATCTCAAGCGTTTTTTTAGGCAGCGCGTGAGGGCACGTCAGGTTTCTTCCAATGACCCACCTGATGTCGCCGGCTCCGTTTTTTCGAGACCTACAATCCGGTATGATTTATTTTACTTTTTAATGGTCCAAAAAAAAAATTTTGAGGGTCCAAACCCTAGACAAGTTCATACGAAAATTTTGAGAGAAAAATCTCTCCCTTTTTTCAATCCAATCAAACATAAAGGTTTAACAATGTTTTCCCATCGATCTAGGTCTGTGTAGGTGGCTCTGATACCACTGTAAGATTTTTTAGATCTCCCTTGGGTTTTTTCCCATGGGATTTTCCATGAACCCTAACGAACATATCACACAAATTACTAGAATACAATAGGTATTGAAAAGAGATGATAAAACACATACCTCTTGTTGTAGATTGATTTTCAACCGTTTTCTTTGCTTTGAATGCTTGAAATGCTTGGATCAGAGTCTTCCACAACCTGTCGGGATCCCTTGACCTTCTCTTTGCGTATGAGAACATGAGAAGAAAATAACACCGTGGCTGTGGAGACTCTAACCATTAGTATTTATAATACCACCCTCAACCCTGGACCAGTCCCACAGTGGACCAGATTAGTCCATCTCTAATCATACTTAAACCGATCTACCTGTAACTAGACTCCCACTGAATCAACTAATCTTATAATTAATTTAGCCCATAAAAATATCTTACAATAGTATCTAGTGCATTATGAAAATTACGGATGGGATCCACATTCTCTTCTCTCAGTGATTCGGGAAGAGGGAGATGCCCCTGTTGGATGGCAGACACGTGAGGTTCAGGTGAATCCAAGCCCTCCATCGGAACCAACACCCCCTGTCGACTTAGCTTGTCGGCTTGGTGCTGGCTTGGATGGAGGGTTCAGATTCACCCGAATCTCAAGTGTCGGCCATCCATCCAGGCCACTACCCCTCCTCCTGAATCTATGGGAGGAGAGGATTTGAATCCATTACAGATTTATTTATTTTTATGGATTTGAGTGCAATCAACCAACAGAGCAAAAGGAATAATTTGATTTAACTGTACTTTTCATACCACTGATTTTATCTAATATCTCGGTTTCTCTTTGCAGCTTTGCATCTTCTATTTGGTTCTCAGAGCTCTTGAATCTCGATACACTTGGATTGTTTCCTTGCTCGTTTCTACTTTGGCCTGTTTTTCTTGTTGAATATTGAATGTTTGAATGATTGAATTTTGAGCCATTATCTCATAACATGGTTACACAACTTAAAGTGAAGCTGTAATTATCAATAACATAACTGAATTTCTAATATTTAAATCAGTCAGCATTTTTTGTTCTTACTGTTTTGAGTTGTGGTCTTTCAATGTGGATGTGGAGTCCATTTTCACGGTTTTCAGCTGTATGAGGAAAAATGCTAGTAATTTTTTAAGGGAAAATATCAGTCGTACTCCTTCTAGTATGGCTTATCTCACCCACTCATTTTTTTTCACGATGATATCACTGGCAACCCCTGAAGATATCCAAACGTTATTTAAATTCACTGAATAATTGAAAAGACTAATTTACCCCAACACTATTTACATTGTTTTTGATATTTTTCCCTTTACATTAACTCAGTGGTTGTGGCCAAAAATCCAATTCCAACTCTCTAGCATTTTCCCTTTGAAACCCCCCATCCCAAACACCCGGACTAGGACCCTAATTTATGGAAAAAAGAATGTTAATAGAAAGAACAAACGAAGTCAAACAACTAAGGCTTTTGGTATATACATTTCATTTGTTTTCTTGTATGTGAATATTTAGCTCAAAAGGTAAAACATTAGAGGATTTCTTAAGAGATGGCTGTAAGAATTTTACATAGATTCTCTTTGAGTTTTTCCATTGGGATTACCCATTAATTCTAACAAACACGCCACACAGATTATTAGAATACAATGGGTATTGAAAAGAGATGATAAGAGACATACCTTTTGCTGCAGATTGATTTTCGACCGTTTTCCTTTGGTTTGAATGCTTGGAATGCTTGGATCAAAGTCTTCCACATCCTGTCGGGATCCCTTGACCTTTTCTATGCGTATGGGAACAAGAGAAGAAAATAACACCGTGGCTTTGATGACTCTAACCATTGGTATTTATAATACCACCCCCAACCCTGGATCAGTCCCACATGGACCAGGTTGGTCCATCTCTAATCATACTTAAATCGATTTACCTGTAACTAAACTCTCACTAAACCAACTAACCTTATAATTAATTTAACCCATAAAATATCTTAATGGTTTGAATCTAGCAAGACTTATTGAATTTTTTATTGTTCTAAATTCTTGTACAATTATGGGGTAATAATTTTGAGATCCACCATCTTAGTATTTACGAAAGTTTTTGCAATCGCAAGTTGGCTATTGATCAGCCTTTTTTTTTAACAATTTTTAGAATGTGTATAAATGGATCACAACATTGAAAGTTTTAAAAATGACATTTTCATAATAATTGGTGTCGGAGTACAAGTTTTTTTTTTTTCAATTTAACTAAACAGTGATTCTACTCCGAACCGATTACAGATTGTGTTTTACTAAACATTGATTTTGTTCTTATTCTGTTATCGAAACGATCTCAAAACGTGTTTACTATGTTTACTAAATACGATCTAACTCTAAACAATAACGGAATCAGAAAAAAAGGATTCCATTGGAATCAAGGAATCAAACAGCACCTCAATGATCTCAAGCAAGAAATTAAACAAGGACACTTCTAAGGATTTCAAGCAAGAAAACAAGTTGAGGAGAAACGACCGTCAGAAAAGGAAAAGCACAAATATTTAGGGACCTTTAAAGACAAATTCATCTGGGAAAACGACTCAAGGAAAACAACAAATATTTAGCAACCTTTAAAGACAGTTCAGAATGATTCATTAGGATGCCGACTTTCTTCACTCATTCATAAATAAGGGTGTCTTTTACCAATAAATAAATAAATAAAATGCCCATAAATAAATAAGGGTGTCAATCTTTACTAGGGAAAAAAGAGAGTCTTAATCTTAATCTTTACTAGGGAAAAAAAATGGTTTTCCCATACTGTTACCTAACTAATTTGGTACGATTTTTAATTGGTTAATAATACAGTTTTTATCTGTTATGAAGTATGGTTTTTATATAATTCGGTTCGAAATACAGTTCTAATTTGGTATGATATGCACTTCTATAGCAATGTGGACCAATGAAGTGCATGTGTGACAATCTGATTGTATATATGCAAATCGGTATCTAAATGGTATGTGCTACCGATATATCGGTATGGACATATTGTATCAAATAGAAAACGGTATCAAATCTTGAATCATTATGTATTGGGTAGAAATTGGTATACTGGTATCATTATAAACGGTATGATAATGGATTTGATATGAAATTGACACCCTTTAGGTGTGACCATGGTTTGAGGTATCAGTATCGGTATCATATCAACCGACTGATGATATGGGTATCGGCCGTGATTGATACCAAATTGATACCTAATCAACTAAACCGATACCCGACCTATACGGGATGATTATTAGAGGTGTCACAGATAGACATGCCATGTATTACCCTTCAGAAGTTCAGAAATACAATCTCCATATATTATTCCGATTTGTCTCCATTTTTGTAAAACTATTCTTCAAGCAAGGCAGCCAATAAGTCATCGAAGGATTTATGTGAATAATGGAATGGTAAGCATTACTCATTTGAAATTGTCCCACCGTGGTTAACAATATTGGTGAACAATACAATCTCACTCTGTATTAACTTCTACCACTAATTTCCAAGGTTGGTTTAGATTGATGTTTCTCACGAAATGTGTTTAACTTTTGAATGGTAGACTCCAAGTTTGATGTGAGCGTGCGTGAGTGAGTAGGTGAGGGTGTTAGTTTAATTTTAGTGGGGGAAGTATTCCTGTTTCTATTTTCAACGTGGACTGGTAGGTCTTCAATGGGGGCATGATCTGACTATATATCTATATCTATATATATTTCGCATTCCATTAGTCATTTCTCATTCCCAATCCCATTAATTGTCTCTAAATATATCTTTTTGTTTTCTTTTTTTTTTTCTTTTTTTTTTGTTAATTACAGTTCATCCCATTTTTCTTTTTTTGGTTTCTGCTTGAGTTTCCTCAGTTTGATGGCGCCTTGCAAACCAGTGAAGGTAATCGAGCAGTGCACCGTAGCTCCACCACCAGGTTCTGTTCCTGTGCCGGTGGCAGATATTCCTCTCACCTTCTTTGACCAACTGTGGTTACCATTGCCACCCCCACAAACCCTCCACTTCTATGACTACCCATACCCATCATCTATAATCATTCAATCTCTCATTCCACTAATCAAACTCTCTCTCTCTTGCACCCTTACCCATTTCTACCCTCTTGCAGGAAAACTTTCATGGCCTCATGATTCCTATAGACCCATAATCCGTTATGAAGACGGTGACTCGGTATCGGTGACGGTCGTTGAGTCAGATGCCGATTTCGACTTTCTCACCAGTGATCATCCAAGAGATGTAACTGAATCACACCCCCTTGTTCCATACCTGCAATCATCTGGACCCATTGTTCCTGTGCTGGCAATACAAATCACAGTTTTCCCAAATTTCGGTCTCTCTATCGGAATGACAAACAACCATTCAATCATGGATGGTAGAGCAGTTGCCCACTTCATGAAGATATGGGCTTCGATTTCTAAGTATGGAGATGTAACTAAATCGGTATTAACTCAGTCACTCCCATTCTTGGACAGGTCTATGATCAAGGAGCCAGCTGGCATCGAAAAGAAATACTTGAATCAGTTAGAGACATTCATGGGGGCTGAATTTGTGTCTGGAAACAGAAGCTTAAGGGTGATGGACATTGAAATCCAACCAGATATTGTTCGAGCTACGATGGAGCTGAATCCAACCGATCTCAGGAGACTCAAGGATTGGATCCTGGCTCGACAAAACAAAGTTGGACAACCAGGACCAACTCATACGTCAACATATGTGGTGTCTTGCGCTTTCGCCTGGGTTTGTTTGCTTAAAGCAGAAGAAGCAGCAATTGAGCATAAGCCTGGCAATAACAAGATTCACACTAAAACCAGCTTTTGGGTGAATGTAGATTGCAGGGCTCGGATGAAGATGGATCCTCCTATCCCGGGAACATACTTTGGGAATTGTGTCAAACATTTTTTGGTGACTACAGAGAGAAGTAATTTGTTGAAGGAAGATGGAATCATTGTGGCATCACAGTTGATAGGAGAGGGAATTCGGAGACTAGATAAAGGTGTTTTGAGTGGTCTAGAGGATGCCATTTCAAACTTGTTAGGTATGGAGTCAGTGAAAATTTGTGCAGTAGCTGGATCACCACGGTCAGGACTTTATGGGGTGGATTATGGCTGGGGGAGACCAAAGAAGGTGGAGTTTGTATCAAATGATAGAACAGGAGCCATGTTTGTGAAAGAGAGTCCTAAATTAGATGGTGGAATTGAGATTGATTTTGCTCTCAACAAGAAGGAAATGGATGCCTTTGTTCCACTGTTTAATGGGTTGAGCTTCATGTTTGATTGATTTCATTTCCATTTTCGGATTCTCAATGTCATGAAAAAAAAAAAAAAAAAAAAAAAAAAAAGAAGCTAACAATCTATTGATCGTTTATCTTTACTTGTTAATTTCAATGGAAAATGTCTTCATTATTTCTTGGCTGGATTTATCTACCAATCCACCTTTCTCTTAGTTCTTTGACCAAGGGGCGATTGATACTATCATCTAGTTACAACTGAGAACAATTTTCATCAGGATGGAAGAGGGGACAATAAATTAAATGACCCTATCTTCTTGGAAGGAGCTCATTTTCAATTATGCAGTCTTCTTCAACTGTGATTCACTCATTTAATTGAACTGATTGCACAACTCCAGACCAGCTGGCCAGCCTCTCCCTTTATGTTGAATGCCATTAATACCTCCCAACTGATAAACCTTGAATGACACTGAGAGGGGGGGTGAATCAGTGTGAATAATTTCTCCCTTGAAATTTCTTTGCTGCCCAGTGATATTCACAAAATAACCTGTCCCAAACACAATCGTATGCAAATCTACCTCACACCACTCGGTGGCCAGGTCTACCAGATTTGCACACCCATCCTGCAATTCATTCCACGCACTTCACAAAGCTCATAAACAAGCAAACCACAACACACAAAAATTACGTGGTTCACCACCACAAGTGAGTGATGGCTAATCCACCGGAGTAATGCCCAATGGGCCCAGATTTACTCAATACTCAACTTTTAGCCCTTTACAGGACAAGGACGCTCACCCTAAATTTTCCCAAAGATAAACCGAGAGGGCGTAACAACGCGGAAGTCGGGCATAAAGCTAGTATCCAAAGACCCACCGAACACACCACAACAGATACAATTTTTTGGGGCTTATAATGATGCCCTACAATTAAATCCCACCCTAGCAAGGCATTCAATATTTTTCTTCCCTTTTCTTTGCCTAATGCTAGCATACAATAGATTCCCATGTCCCATAGGCATTCAACATCATTATCCTACTTGAACATACAATAGGTTGGTTCAATAAATAATAAAAGGGATAAGAAAATCTCACAACCAATTTTTCTCGATAATTGACGATGTTCTTCTTCATCTGGTAGTCAAAAAACCCTTGCCATATGCGATCAAGCTCTTCCAGCCTTCAAGAACACTTCAATGTATCGGCATTAGCATAAGCAACAATGGAGAATGACTGTCTTCAAATCCCAAAGCAAGAAAAATAAAAAATTAAGAGGTTTTTCCTCTTTTTCTTCAAAAACACCCCTTCTGCGATTTTTCTCGCGGCCAGCAGTCTCTCTAAACATTCTCAATGGAAAGAGCATTAAAAAACCTAGCTCGGTGCAACTTGGATCGTCGGATTTGGCCACCGGATGGCCAAGTTATGGCATAAACAAGTTCGGCCTCCGAAAAATTCCAAATGGAATCTTTTAATTCCATATGGTGCGCCTGCTGGCTGCACCGTAGCCGCGCCCACCGTCTGGGTGTCGCGCTCTGATTGGTTGAAGGAGGAATCAAGACTTTTGGCCGTCGGATCTCATTTAAAAAGGCGGGATTTGATTCTCGCCGCTGGATCTCGCATAAATAGCGCCGGATGCCGGCGTTTGACATCGCCCGCACGATCCGGATCATTAGAGTCGCGGCACCGTAAGCGCGACACACCGGATCGCAGCCTTAACTCCCATGTGATGCGGCGCATGATTATGCGCTGCGCCCGCCAATCGCTCTCTCGCGATGGGATCCGACGCCTCCGCCCCGAGAAACACCATAGCCCGCGTTGTTTAGAATCGTCCATCCGGAATCCGACATGCGTGGCTCCATCTTGACCATCAATAGGGTATTTTAACTTTTGTGAACTACCCAAAATACCCCTAAGAATTCTGAAAATGGCCTCTGTATTCATTCTTCAAGTTTATTAAAACTGCTGCAGGGTGGATTTCCAGAGAGCTTTTCTCTCTCCTGGAAATCCGTCGAACACTTGGTGTGCGCGCGGCATGCGAGAAGGCTTGCGGCGGGACAGGCCTTGCGGGCTGGCCTGCCTTGCGGGCTGGCTAGCTTGCTGCCAAGGCAAGCCTGGCCTGCCTTGCGGGCCGGCTGGCTTGCCGGCAAGGCAAGCCCGGCCCGCCTTCTGGCCGGGCTGCCTTGTGTGGACTCAGTTGGCCCAATTTGCCAACAATTACAATATATAGGCCAACACCAACTTAATTATCTAACCTCCACTGTTATTCATCATCGGTCATCATATTGAGTGACAAAATAATATAGGCATATAGCATGTTCGCGAGTGCCTTTACGTCATTATTAATGAGAAATCTATTTAGTCTGGAATCCTTTGTGACGAGAGGCAACAACCCCCTTAGATGACCAACACCTAAGATTCGGATTCATCGAGTTCTCCATCCGAGTCGACAAGGGGTTCAGATTCACTCGAGCCCGCGTATTGGCCATCTAATAGGATTGTCGCCTCTCCTCTTGAACCTCTAGGAGAAAAAGATGTGGATCCAAGAAACTAAGAATAGATCACCTCCACTTATAGCATTATATCATTATCTATTTGATAGAATGAGTATAATATAAGGATTATAATACATAAAGAAAGGAGATAGAATAAGTATAATATAAGGATTATAATACATAAAGAAAGGAGATATTCTTTGGTCCGAACAATCATAAGGATTATAATATATAAAGAAAGGAGATATTCTTTCCGAAGACTCATAATGCGTCTTATAATATATAAAGAAAGGAGATATTCTTTCCGAAGACTCATAAGGATTATAATATATAAAGAACATTCTATATTATTCCTTGGTCCGGACATTCTTGGAATGGATTCAAATGGTCTCCTGCGAGTGTACTCGCAAGAGACGTTGCGGCTTGGATGGATTCACGCCACGTGGAGCGTATCGTATGCGACGTTTCAAAACAGGCTGCCGTAGGACAAGAAAGTTGAACCGCGATACACCCAGCCGATTTTCTAATTTGAATCCTGCAAAAGTCGAAAGAGGAGAGAGAGAGAGAAAGGGGCTTCTTCTGTTTCAGACAGGAAAGAGAGGGCAGCAAAGAAGAAGAAAGCAGTGGATCTAAATCGTTGTTTCAGGGAACTATTTTAGAAGGGAGAGAGATGGAAGAGGAAGAGAAGAAAAGTTCATTTCTGGTTCAAGGAATAAGAACCTTGAGATCCCCATTACAACCCTACCCTGCAAACTCACCTCAACGTTGAGATCCCCTGTCCAACCCTACCCTGCAAACTCACCTCAACAAGTTGAGATCCCCGGAGGAGAAAGGAGATCGAGGAAGAATGACGTTGAGATCCCCTTTGCAATTCAGTGAAACATTCCTTTGCTAGCAACTACCGGTGAGATCCGGATTCAAATCGTCTCGTAAAGGTAAAAATTATGATCTTCTTCAAAACCTCTTCGTTCATCGACCCTCCATCTGGTTTTGTCGATTTTCCCTTTTGCTATTTTTGGTTGTCAAGGAGGGGAAATACTTGGAAGAGAAGTGAATATATTTTCCAAGTAAAATAGTTTCCTTTAAACCCTAATTTTCCATGTTTTAACTCTCGACTCTGGATTTCAGAATAGACTACAAAATTTCGGTCCTTAATGTAAAGCTTTTCGTATAAAATTCTTGAATGAGTATTTGTTTGTTCCTTGTCACTGGTTTCATGTTCAGTTCATGTAAAGTGTTCTCCGAAACACTAAGGGGGTGTTTGGTAACACTCCAGAAGTTAGATTCTGACTTCTGGAGCATAAACGGAGTAGAAGCCTGTTTGGTAACCCGGTTCGGACTTCTGGAGAATCCATGAGTGAACCGGCTCCAAATGAGCTCTAGAATCCAATTTTTTAGAGCATCAAATAGATGCTTTTCGGGACTGTTTGATAAAACTTCAACTCTGGGATTTTTACTTCTGGTTCAAATATCTACTCCAACTTCAAAAGGATTCAAGAGTATGAGGGAGTAGAAACACGTTTGTTAACCTAATTTAGTCATGGACTCTAGAGTAGTGGTGCGGGGTAACGGATGGTGGCACTAGTGGTGAGTGGTGATGGTTGGTCATGGTGGTGGTGGGTGGGAGGTGGTGGTGAAGGGTGGCGGTGGGTGGGTGGTGGTGGTGGGAGGGTGGTGGCGGTGGTGGTGGGTGGTGGTGGCGATGGTAAGTGGCGGTGGGTGGTAGTGGATGGTGGTGGCGGTGGTGGGTGGTAGTGGATGGTGGTGGCGGTGGTGGGTGGTTGGTGGTGGCGGCGACGGGTGGTGGTGGTGGCGGTGGCGATAGTAGGTGGCGGTGGGTGGTGATTGAGGATGGTGGTGGTGGCGATGGCGGTGGGTGGTAGAGGATGGTGGTGGCGGTGGTGGTGGGTGATAATTGGTGGTGGTGGTAGGGGTGGTGGGCGGTGGTGGTGGTGGCGATGGTAGGTGGCGGTGGGTGGTGGTGGTGGTGGTGGTGGTTGGTGGCCGGTGGTTGGTGGTGGTGGCGATGGTAGGTGACGGTGGGTGGTGATTGAGGATGGTGGTGGTGGGTAGTGGTGGCGGTGTGGTGGTGGTGGTGGTGGCGGCAGTGGGTGGTGGACGGTGGTGGCGGTGGTGGGTGGTAGCTGGTGGGGTGTGGTGTTGGTGGTGGTAGTTGGTGGTAGTAAGGTGTGGGGGTGATTTTTACTCCAAAATTGTGCTCTGAAGTCAAAAAGCATCTATTTGATGCTCCAAAAATTGGATTCTGAGAGCTCATTTGGAGCCGGTTCACTCCATAGATTCTCCAAAGTCCGAACCAAGGTTACTAAACAAAGCTTCTACTCCATTTATACTCCGAGTCGAATCCAACTTCTAGAGTGTTACCAAACACCCCCTTCGACTTCAGATCACAATTATGGAGTAAAAATCACCACACACCACTACTATCACCAACTACCACCAGCAACACCACAACCCACCAGCCACCACCCACCACCGCCACCACCACCACTACCACCACACCGCCACCACCCACCGCCACCACCACCACCACCACCACCACCACCACCACCATCCTCAATCACCACCCACCGCCACCTACCATCGCCACCACCACCAACCACCGGCCACCAACCACCGCCACCACCACCCACCGCCACCTACCATAGCCACCGCCACCACCACCTACCACCACCACCAACTATCACCCACCACCACCACCCCTCGTTGCCACCACCACCAACCACCCACCATCGCCACCACCACCAACCACCCACCACCGCCACCACCATCCACTACCACCCACCGCCACCGCCACCGCTCCACCACCATCCTCAATCACCACCCACCGCCACCTACTATCGCCACCACCACCAGCCACCAACCACCACCACCACCACCCGCCACCACCACCACCCCCCGTTGCCACCACCACCAACCACCCACCACCATCCACTACCACCCACCGCCACCTACCATCGCCACCACCACCACCACTACCACCCACCACCACCACCAACTATCACCCACCACCACCGCCACCACCATCCACTACCACCCACCACCACCACCACCACCCCCCACCACCACCACCCACCCACCGCCACCCTTCACCACCACCTCCCACCCACCACCACCGTCACCAACCATCACCACTCACCACTAGTGCCACCATCCGTCACCCCCACTACTACTCTAGAGTCCATGACTAAAATTAGGTTAACAAACATGTTTCTACTCCCTCATACTCTTGAATCCTTTGAAGTTGGAGTAGAAATTTGAACCGTAAGTAAGAATTCCAGAGTTGAAGTTTTACCAAACAGCCCCTAAAGCTTATGACTATTTTCCCTTTCTGCGATTTTATGCGACAAAACCCCTAGAATAGCGCTCTGGTTTTTCTGCGTTTTTTGTTGAATTTATTGATGAGCATCCACCTCCTTGTTCGCTATGATATTTCTTCCAGTGGATATCAAATGCTAAAAGCAACATCATCTGCATTTTGTCCATATTGTTGATTGGGAATCCATTCCTTGATTGTTGTGGATTACTTTCCCTGAATCATTCTGAATTTGGTTTGCATTTTTAGGATTTGTGCTTTGTAATTGTTTCGATATAAATCAAGAGAGATTTTCCTTACTAAATGCTTTATGTACTGATCTGATAAACAACAGAACCATGATGCTTCATAGAGAAGATTCTTCAATTATTTTATCAATACCTGAAATTTACATTGGAACCGAGATATTTCCTTAAAAAAAAGTTCCTTTCTTAAATATATATGTTTGTAATTCTGTAGTTTCATTTTAAAAGATACCTATCAGATAGTTCTGTGATCTCTTAATGCAACCAGATAAAACAGAACAAGAGGCAAATACCATTTATACATGAAACCTGGGATGCTAGTGATTTAGACATGAGTAACATGTCCCATATTCCGTTTGTTAACTCTCGAAGAAATATAATGAACAGGTTTAGAATACCATTTATGTTTTTCTGTTAAAAAGATAAAATATTTCCACCAGAATACGAAGCTTGGAAATTGCTTCTGATGACAATCTATATAACATCCGGTGTATGGATATGACATTGTGAAGATACGTCTAGCATTCTGATGTAACTGGTATGTGAATTTTTTCCACTGCTACATGTTATCTCATATTATTCCGTTGATTGTCAACAGCAGATGGTGGAACATTTTAATAAAAGATCTCTTCTTTTTGAAATATACTTCTTGGGAGCTTTAATTCTGTATTCAGCTTTATTGGTTCAAAGCAGATTGATGCTGCTTCTTCAAAAAGCCTCGCCATGGATGGATTCTTCGTTCCTCTTTGCAATGTCCAGCTTATGAAGTCCCCATTATTTTTACAGGGAAAAGTCAAGCAGGCAATCCCATCTTCATGGGACCCATCAGCTTTGGCAAGGTACTAGGAAAATATTTAAATTGTCTTGAGAAAAAAATTGGCAGCTAAAGTTATGATTTCCCTTAAATCAATTTTTATTTTGTGTCAGATTAATTGAAAACTTCGGGACACATGTTATTACATCTGTAACTATTGGTGGCAAGGATGTAATTTACATCAAGTAGCATCACTCTTCACCTTTGTTAAACATGGAGATAAAAAAATTGTTGAGGACATTGGAGATCAAAGGTTCTCTGATACTGGAACCCATGAAAGTTCAGGTCCAATGAAATTCAAGGATAATAAGGCTAGTGCCTCAAATAAATTTTCACCATTATGATTGTATATCAGTATGTTTATATACTTTTTTTCTGCATTTCTTTTAAATTGACATTTCTTATTTTCTTTCCTGGATTTGCAGGGTGTGGACCCAGGTTTATTCAACAGCCAAGGGATATACCCTTAACCCCCTAGTGCTCCTTACCTTGTTGGAAAAGAAGTATGGAACCATCTATACATTTTTCAAAAAGTACACTTCCCATAATGTACTTCAATTCACCAGTCTAGAGTACATTGGTCCGTATATAAGAAGCCAGTGGTTTTTCCATTGACTATTCCTTGCATTTATCCAGTATCGTAGCTTGTAGATGACACCAATTCAGCGAGTGTCAACATCAATATTCAATATATAATTGGATCCTTAGTTCAAACAGGTAGAGCACTTGAGAATTATAGTAACATATATCTCAAGAGGTGATGGTTCAAATCCATCACGACTCCTATTGCAATTTATTCTGATTTTTCTATGTAAAATTAAAACAATATTGAATAATAATAAAGCTGGAAGCAACAACACTAGGCGGAATTTGGTTTCAGTCTTGGACAGTGTGCCTGAATTAGGGGTTGTCTCTTCATTTATGATTTGTGTGAATTTAGGAGAAGTTTCATCAGCAGCTTAAAGGTCTTCGGTATGATCATTTGCCTTCTGTTTGTTTATATGGTGAAGTGGTGAAAAGTTGCATTACTCTTATGTACCTTATAATTAGGAAAGCTTCTAGTTATTTGTTTAGATATTCAATATCTCTAGAGAGCAATAGAGAGATGATGATCCAACCAAAGAAATTTATACACGTGACTCTTTTTCCTCTGAATTTTTTTTAATCAATGATATGAAACAAAGAAATAATTATATCTAAAACATCAAAGGTGAAAGGGCATGTAGAATTTTGTTCTTCTTTATTGGTTTTGTTCTTTTCCTTCTCTTTTCGCTAATTCATGGCAAAGATTTGAACATATTTAAATTATATTGACGTTGTTAATTCTTTCCTTCCAAATCTAAAAACTAAATTTATAGTAGTAAGTCAATAAGAGGTTTGGATCTTGGTGGATTCGAACTAGCATACTCTTGGAGCAAACCAAGTGCTCTATCAATTGAGCTAAAGATCCATTTAAGTTTTAGAAACTCAGAGAGAGGAGCATTACAATGTAATATTGTTTCCTTTAATCGTACAAATTCATTTTCAAGCCATGCCCATTTGCATAATTTGTGAACCCTCTCACTGCATACAGAGAGAATCTCTACAGTCCTGCAACGAAGAGGAACTTGGATGGTTTGTATGGGGATTCGAGTATAGTGTTTTGATTTCTCCTTAGAATGACTGTAATGGCTGCAATTTCATCCAAAAAAAAATGGAAACCAGCCTCATGAGTTGCCCAGCTCAAGAGATGCCTTATACAATTTCAAAAACCAAATCTCTCTCTAAAACATTTTTAGTTCGACTGTATATGCTCCTACCTAACTAACATGAATCTAAGGATTGAAAGAGAGAACACCATCATATCAAAACAATTAAGCTTTTGTTTAACAAAAATATAGCAGCCTTTTGAGTTTCTAGACTTCAGATATACTTCATACAAGCTTTCAAAACCCAGAACAGATATAAGGCATCTAACAAAGAAGAATCTATTACTATTTACTATTATAGTCTTAATGTCTGAATTAAAAGATATGTAGCTAAACAAGAGTTAAAATTTATAAAACAGAGGACCACACTCATTCAAACTAAAACTCAAGCTAAGCTGGAATATTGTTGCAATTTTAAAGCTAAAGATTGGGAACAGGACATTCCTTTCCCCTGAAGCACTTCATTATTGAGCTAAGAACAATCAACCTAATATTAGGACTCTTAATCTCAACCAGAATTTGAAGATTTTGAAACTGTAATCAAAGTGCAGACTAGAAATAAAACCAAAACTGCATCTCTTGTTACTTTACCAAAAAATCTGAAAATCTAAAATTTATTTTCTAAAGAATCTTAGACAAAAGAAAATGTAATGAACATAAACGCTGCAAATAGAACACCTATACAATAAAATGTATACTACCTAGGCAATTGAACATCATGCACATCTTTTCCTTGGCCCCTAGCTGGATTTGCTATCTGCACCAAAACAAAAAGAAGGAGACTTACAATGACTAGAAATAAAAGAACATAAATCCAAAATCCATTTCAGACAGTGGGTTAGTGGATGTACCATAATAGGAACCATATAGAGGAAGAATTGAACTTAGACTAGGGTGTTTTGGAAAAATAAATAAAAAAAATGAAAAAGCCCTAACTCACCTGATCGCAATAGCTTCAAATCGCAAATCGGAGATGGTTTGAAACTTCTTTTCACAAATCAAAGCTTCAGAGAAGAGGACCGTTTGAGTTTTGAAACTTTTATTCACAAATCACAAATCGATTCTTCCTCTTGTATCTTCTACAATCTTCTTTTCTCAAATCGATTCTTCCTCAAATCACAACAGCTTCACCTTCTTCTTTTCTCAAATTTGTGATTCTTCCTATGAACTCTCTCTTCGGTTTGAGTTTGAGTTTAGAAAACATCTTCTGCTCCCATCGCAACAGCTTCACTTTCTTCTTTCTTCACTTTCTTTCTCCTCCGTGGATCTCAAAACATTGAGGTGAGTTTGTAGGTTAGGGTTGGAAAGGGGATCTCAAGGTTCTTCTTCCTTGAACCATAGATGAACTT